>JALRML010000033.1:0-330146 GCA_026120125.1 Pseudocercospora vitis | reverse complement strand
CCGCCACCCGCCCCTCCCCGCATCTGCTCCCCCCCCCCCCAGCTTATCCACCGGCGCACACCGCCGAGCAACAACCCCCACCACGGGGGGGGGGGTTGTGCACTAGGAGAAATCCCTCGCAAGAGGCTGGATCAGGATGCTTGACAGACAGCACCGAGATAGGACACACCCTCATTCCAAGAACTAGAATCATTCCGACCGAAGACATTCAGCGTCTATTCCTCATTTCCACCTCCCTCAATCCCCCGTCCCGTTCTTATTTCCCTTAATCTCCTCCCACATCTCCACCCACCTCCTCACAATCCTAATTTCCCACTCATGCGCCTCTCGAATGAACTGCGGCTCGGCGCTCACATCGCCGATCCCGTAACTATCCCAATGATGTCCCGCCCCCGTGATCAACATCTGTGGATGCAGATACGCATCCTCGACACTCGACGTCCTCCGTTCCGGGGCATAGTTCGAGTGGTAGCACAGATCCAACCAGACGTCCTGACTCCCATCGATATGCGCCAGGCGGGGTGCACGGACGCTGTAGCCTCCGTATTTGTTGATCTGAGAGAGGTCGGGAGTGGAAGGGATGGAAGAGTGTTGGCCGGGCGGGAAGGCCCAGGTGCACCATTGTTGGGTGTAGTTGACTTGGAGGACGCGGGAGAGGAGGGTGGGTCCGTGGAGGCGCGCGGCTTGGTAGATTCCGGCTTCGGTGCAGGCGCTGTAGATGTAAGAGCGTGTGTTGGAATTGGTGGGGTCGGCCCAGTAGGTTTGATTCTGAGTGGAGAAGCAGCCGGAGGTTGTGGTGTCGATGAGAGAAGGGGATGGGCATTTGGTGGTGATGTATTTTTTCACGTAGGTGGCGTAGTTTCCGAGATTGGGCCACGCTTCACCGTTGGTGTACGGGGCGAGAGCGTAGTCGAGTTGGGTGATGTTGTGAGGGGAGTTGGAGCTTGTGACGTTGTCGCAGAACAGAAAGACGTCGGAGGAGCCTTGTGCCGGGTCCCAGTTGAGTTCTTGCCAGGTGTTGGTGGGATAGAAGTCTGGACCGCCCAGTGGGAAAGCGATGGTCATGGCAAAATCCCGATTGTCTGTGAGGCTTTCGAGGCCGAAGAGACTCTTCATGTGTGTGATCTGGGTTTGATTCCCATTTGCAAGGACTTGGTCGATCTTGTCCACGATGGCATTGAGGCTGCCTATACAGTCTTGTGGCGCATACTTCTGGTAAGGATCGTACCTGACGCCTTGGATTAGCTAGTGATAAATTACTAGAGCAACGAGACTTGCCATTGCACATAGGACAGCACTGCTTTGGTTGTGCCGCTTGATGCGATGCCTGCCCATAGGGTACCATCATCGCCACCATATGTATGTAGCGAGAAGGCTGTCTGGGCTCCGGCAAGACTTCCACCATACAAGATCCAGGGTGTCTTGTCCGATGTCAAAGTCTCGTTCACACCCGGGAAGACGGCGTGTTGAGTAAAGTACGCATTGTCGGCGATGGCTGTTCTCGGTCAGTGGAAATGCCTCGCAAGAATGTGTCTCGGCGCACTCTGCTCTGTAGTCAAGAACCGTAGCTCGTCCGTAGATGACGTATCGAAAGGGAAGCTGTCGCCATAGTACCGATTCTCTAAGATCACCCCAAGACCATTGGTTGCTTCCATCAGAATTTGAATAACTGTAGAGAAAGTGTCAGCAGCCCGATGACGTACATTCACCGAGGAATGTAGTTTACTCCCAGTCTCTAGGTTGCTGAATCTGCTTGGACCATTGACTTCACCAGCGATGTACAAAAAGACGGGACCCCCAGGCTTGTAGTAGGAGTGATCAAACCAGTATCGTTGCTTGAATGTTTGCCCAGGAAGGCTTGGGGTGTATCTGGTGGAGTTCGGGAAGTGATCAATCTTACGGCTGGTCAGTGTCTGGCTTTCCTCACCATGTCCTGGATCTCATACCAATTGATCAAAAGTATGTGCCGCGTACGCTGGCTGGTCTTGTCCTTGCGATAAAATCCTGCCATGGCGATCGAGATTGTGACTTGGTAACTCAATGCCCACAGCACTGGTTAATTCTCCTATTGCTAACAGCAACGCCGTCAAATACATGGCCAGATGTGCCGCTTGTGCAATGAAATGGGAACAAGAATGCGGCGAAGAAGTGGTATCAAGCAGTCGTGTTATAAGCCTGACGCAATCCCATACATCACTCGCTATCACAATAGTGGAGTTCAGACCCTTCGACTGTTCCTTCCAAGGTCACCTAACCATTCCTATTGCGGCAGGCCGGGAGCGCGCTGCGATGCAACCTCGGTTCCGCCAAGGATCGTACTCATGCTTCGACTTGCTTAATCACAAAGCCAAGACATCTTGCTACACACTTTCCATCCCATCTCGAAAGCTGTCGCCTCTGTTCCCACAGCTCAATTATAAAACGGTCTCTCGGGCGCATAGCCTGTTAGTCTTTCACCCTGCGAAGGCTGAAACTTGGGCTCCTTGAACCAGGTCGGAGCCTCTGCTGCGAGCTTCTCGACTTCTGCGAAGTCAAATCTCTGACCCTCATGCTTGAAGTTCGTCTTGTCATATACCGCCCTTGCATACTCGGGCGCAATGTTGTAGATCTGAGCCAGATAACGCTTCTGGATGATGGCATGGTTGACCTGTGATAGCATTAAGGCGGTATTGAAGTGCAAGTTCTCTCGCGCCTGGTCATTCATGACACGGCGATATAGCTCGCGTGGTTGGTCGTACTCGCTCAGCTTGCCTTCGTGCCAGTAGTGACTCTTGCGGCTGACGACGTTATCGGAGACTTTGTACGGTGCTTCAGCGACGTCTGGTCGGAAACGGTCACCCCCGAAAGAATTAGGTGTGTATTGCTTGTTGCCGGAGTGGTTGCCGTCCACGCGCATCGGGCCGTCGAAGTTGACACTTGATAGCGAGCCGGCCATGAAGGGGCAGTTGACGGGCACTTGGTGCAAGTTGACCCCAATGCGGTGGTACTGGGCGTCTCTGTAGAAGAACATACGGAACTGAAGCAGCGGGTCTGGGGAGTCTTCGATACCAGGTACCATGCTTCCAGGACTGAAGGCGGCTTGCTCGACATCGCGGTGGAAGTTCTCGGGATTCTTGTTCAGCACAATGCGGCCAAACTCATGGAGGGGAAACCGGTCGCGAGGCCAGACCTTTGTGACATCGAACGGATCCTGCACGCATGTCAGCGTCACATGTATTGTTTACATGCGTTCGGTCCTTACAAAGCCTAGCTTTTCTGGATCTGCTTCCTCTGGCTGCATGACCTGGACCTTGGCGGTCCACTCAATCTCGTTCCCAGCCTCAATTTGCTCCCACAGCTGGCGCTTGCTATAATCTGGATCTTCTCCCGAGATACGGATGGCTTCTGGCTGAGTCAACTGTTTCTGACCATGCTTGGCTATGAAGTGGTACTTGATGTAGACGAATTGGCCACTCTTGTTGACCCATTTAAAGGTGTGGCACCCATAGCCATGATTGTGAATCCAGCCATTCGGAGTGCCATGGTCGCTGAAGAACATTAGACCGGCATGGTTGCCTTCCGGAGTGTTACCAAGAAGGTCGAAGGTTGCGTCGAAGTCAAGCAGGAAGTTCTTTGGGTTACGAGCTTGACTGCGGATGACATCCGGACCTGGTCACGTCTGTGAGTAGAAGTCTCTCCGTTGTCGTTGAGTACAACTTACCTTGGATGGGATCTCGGCAGAAGAATACCGGGAAATTGAGGCCAACAATATCATAATTACCCTCGCCTGTGTAGAACTTGATCGCGAAGCCGCGCGGGTTGCGCGCCTCGTCAGGGAATTCTCGGCCAAGAGTGACGGTTGAGAAGCGGATGAAGATCGGTGTCTTTGTTCCCACCTTCTGGAGGAAGTCTGCCTTTGTCATGTCGCTGACATCTGCTGTAGGCTCGAAGTAGCCAAAGGCACCCGATCCGCAAGGGTGCACCATACGCTCGAGATTCTTTGAACGATTGAAGTGCTGTTGCTTCTGAAAGAGGTGGACATCGCTTGCCACTGGAATTCCTCCAATCGTCTTGCTATGGGCTGGATCGGGTAGCGGGATACCTTCGTTGTTGGTGAAGTAGGGGCCATCGTCCTCCCGAATGCCACCCGATGTATAACCAGACACCTTGGCGATGATGTCCATCGGACCTTCATTGGCGGACATGAGATGGTGCATGCGATTCGCACGCGACTCGCCGCCCTTGAGCGTCTGGGCTACCGAAGTCATGGCGTCCATGGAGAGCGCAAGTCAAGGTACGAACAATGAGTATTTCGATGGGCAACACGAAAGAACCAAGTAGAAGGGGACAAAATCATGCTTACCACGCCCTCGTATATCTTCCGCTGGTCCATTTCATTCTGATGCTGTTCTGATGCCGAGCTGTCGTCAGCATTGCAGCTACAGCACTCGTTTGCACAACGCAGCGCATCCAATGCTCACCATGACGATTCCTCGACCGTGCTACAATACCCAGTGTAGAGCACATATGTAGTAGTAGTCGTAGTAGAAGTACACGGAGATTGTCGACTCAATCGATGCATGTGTACGTTATGAGAATTGTGATGGAGACGCGCGACGCGTAGAAGGGCTGAAAGGAGGTTAGCCGGCCCATGCTATGCCTTAGAACTAGAATTACCATCTAAGGTAGCTCTCTTGCGACTGCTCACCATTTACAACATGACATTGTCCGATCGACCGTCTACTAGTACGCTTCAGTAGACCGGTGCATTGGGGCCACCTCTTTCCACCGAAAGCCGTATGGTAGAATCACCGCCCGCTGCGTCCGAGCCGGCAGCAAGACCAGCAATGGTCGAAAGCGCGAGATCCACTTTCTCCGGCCAGAGTGGTCGAATACCAATGAACAAGAGCCACGACATGGCAAAGCAAAGGGAAGAGTTGTACCGAACCATTGCGGTCCATCGACATCATCAGAAAGCCTGAAGAGTCCGATCAGAATAAACACGTGAAACTCTGCACACATCTGTTAAGTTCCGCTGAGAACGTCCAACCCAGGTACCACGAACACTCTGCTATGTCACTGAACGCACACTGAATGCTCGCAACCAAGCTGATCTTGACGCGTCGCTTCTCTTACAGATAGTGCTCTGTGCTTTCTGCACAGTCCGACTTTCTCGTCAGCGACTGGAGGCCGATGATCGGCTCCGTACGCGGCCTGCTTGATGCTGTACGAAACAAACAGCCCTTGATGCACAATAATAGCAACTGGTGGAGACGTCAGCGCACGAGATCGTATTTCCTCAAGCACATCTTGAAAATCGCATGGCATTAGCTAGTAGCCAGCGTGAAGCTTGCGTACCATCTCGCGGCTGCGCGTGGCGCGCCCCATTGGCACTGTCACAGACTCGCCGTACAATTGCTCAGCCATGTCTGGCGAAGACGAAGCATCCGATGCCCAGATGGCTGAGACGTGGAAGACGGGTGCGCTGTGGCTTGGCCCCAGCATTTGTTCAGCATCGCAAGGTTTCACCCCAGACCCGGCTCCATGCTTCTTCCCTGGCTAAGCTTCGCTCAACTCTCTCTCTCACACCCTCTCACTCTCGTAGCCACGCTTCCATACTGCCTACAACGATTTCGTCTTAGCCATGCTATGCTGGTACATCGTCAACGCAGAGGGCCAAGAAGCCGCGTTGACCACAGATTGCGCAACCCTCAAGATTCAGGATAGAGCATCACCATCGTCCGGATCGTCCGCGCATTGTCATACCCAACATGGATATATAAGAACTAGCAGAACGTCGAGTTGAAGCTGACATCAAGCAGACAACTCCATCAGAGAAGCAAATAAGAAACTTTCCGAAACTCAAAGGCATCCACAATGCAACTCCATTACATCACGGCACTTTTCGCCACTATGGCACTTCAGGGTGTTTTGGCGGCACCCACGCCAAATGCGGCAGTAGGATAGAAACGCTGTTGCTCCCGGTCCATGTCATAATATTAACTGTCGCGCAGGCTGAGGTAGAAGTTCGCGAAGCCAAGGGCAGGGGCAAGGGATACAAAGATGATCACAATGAGGTAAGTGGTTCTTCAATGCTGGCTTTGCATCCAGCTGACATTCTCCACAGGCTTGGGAGAAAACTCAGTGGGCCGATAAAGACTGGGACAAGAAGGTCAAGGCTCGTGACAATGACGGTCATGACGAAGAGTGGACCCGCTGGCGCAACCGAATCAATAACTGGTTTGACAACGACAAGAAGCTCAAGGCTCGTGACGAAAAGAAGAACCAATGGGAAGACGAGCGCCATGAAGAGCCCGAGGGTGAACAGGGGAAGGGCAAGGGCACGGGCACAGGTCGCGGTGGAAGACATCTGGACGAGTACGAGAACGACCTTGAGGACGATCGCGACTGAAACTCGATGGCCAGCACGACAAAAAAAATCTGTACGTAAGATCGGTACGGCGGGGAACAGGCGTTTGGTTGGTGTCCTTCACAACTTTGGGCGCATTCATAGATGACCTTGACATTCCTTTGGCATGATACAGTATCTCTTGTAGCTATAGATCTCCGCACAACGAAGCATTGTGATAGCATGTCCCCTCCCCAGCGCTTTCCGGAAGGTGAAGCCAAACCGATTTAGGACATCCCGCCAGGTACTCTTCTACTCACTTTGGTCAAACAGAGTAGGCGCATACGCAGAGTTTTTCACGTGAGAGCAGGTATATCGACAAGCTTTTGGAAAGCTCTTCCGGAAGCTCCTTTCGACTTCGGTTTCCATGGTCGATTTTCCGATGGGAACTATGAGGAGCATTCTGGGCCTTCGCGTGTGCAAGACAGTGGGCCTGGCGCAGTGACGCATGCTCGACATCCGTCGTCCCGGCGTCTGGACCCCGGGCCATGGCTTACGTCAGGACGCTTCGGTATAGCATTTGTGTTTACACTTCAGGATGACCATCTGCACAAGAAGCAACATTACCTATATTATAGAGTCTGAAATATTACCTCGATGACCGTGTCACATGTCCCATCTCATCATGAATTCTTGCCCAATGTCCTCCTCAAGCGTGCTGTACCCTCATGAGTACGAAATAGACGAGCCCTCCATGCTGTTCCGCAGGTTGTCGTAAACACTGTTGGGGTAATTGAGCACATTCTTCGTTCCATCGAGCTTCTGAAAGCCTCCCGCGCTGATATCGATCAGACTTCCAGTCGTGGTATTGCTGTCACCGTTGGACTCCCACCACATCATGCCGCCGAGATTGTACGTGTAGATATACTGCAGCTTCTGTTGGGTCAATTCAGGCGTATCGTAGGTCACCATCGTCTTGGTGGCTGAGTCGTAGCTCCAGCTTGCTCCAATGACGCTGTCGTAGTGCACTTCAGCACCGGACTTAGGGAGGACCTTGTAGTCCCAGATTCCCGGTTCCCAGGAACCTTTCCCAACACCAGTATAGGGAGCGCCTGGGCCATCGGTGGCTACGAACTGATGACCGTAAAGTGGTTGACCTAGAAGTAGCTTTCGTGGGTCCACTCCGTGCGACAGATAGTACTTGACTGCAGCGTCGATGGAGAATGGAGTGGAGTTGGTGTTGGTGGTTGACGGGTAGATGTTGGAACCATGAGCAGCGACGTCGCTGAAAGATCCAGAAAAGTCGTACGCCATTAGGTTCCAGAAATCAAGGTATTGATCCATGCCAGGAATATCTAGGATCTTGAAGTTTTCAGGTCCAGCAGGACAAGCGACTGTAAGCAAGAAGTGCGGGTTGTTCGGCAACGTGGTAGCATATGCATCAAGAGCTGCTCTGGTAGCTTTGAGTAGAGCAACCCAATTGCTGGCGTCCGTGCTGTCCGTCGGATATTCCCAATCAATATCAAGGCCATCAAACCCGAGATCCATCAAGAATTTGACAGCAGTACTCGCGAACATCTGACGATTGGTTTCGGTGGCAGCGGCTTGCTGAAAAACACGTCAACTCTGGTTCAACTTGGGGGAGCAGAACGGTCATCCTTACTGAGAAACTGGAGCTGTAACTCCAGCCACCTATGCTAAGAAGAACCTTCATGTGTCGATTCTGCTTCTTTAACAAGTACAGCTGCTTGATGCAACCTGCAAAGACATGAGAAGTCAGCATCTGCTCCGAGTCGAGGTTCGTACAGGCATCCAGGCTGACTCACCGTACACGTTGTTGCCATCATCGCTCCACGAATCGTTGGAGTAGTGCTTCTCCAGGTCGGCATATGTGTCGCTCAGGTAAACCTCTCCAGTCGTCGGACGAACGTTCGCGAAGGCATAAATGACATGAGTGAGCCGATCAGCAGGTAGATCTGCTGGCTGGTAATTACGTCCATAAATGTCCCAATTCGGGAAGTAAAGCGCCGTCTTGTACGATCCTTTGGCCGCCGGAGAGCTGTGCGAAGGAGCAGCACTCGAAGTCGTCGGTCTGTCTTGGCTAGTGGTGGACGGTGATCGTGCTGCGTGGTCTAGAAGAGGAGATGCAGAGGCAAAGCCGGCGAGGAGTGCAGCAGCAGTAAATACATGAGCGAGAATGGCCATGGCTGCCGAGATGCATGTGGAAGCGTCGAGGTCTCGCAAAGGTTGTCGAGGACGCTGAGCACGAGCTATATCAACCACAAGCAAGCAAACCTACAAGCAGGCCAGGCAGGCTGCTTGACACAGGAGTTCTCCACATGCTCTTGATCAGATCACGCATATTGTATACTGCAAGCCCAAGTCGTACGGGCGACAGGCACGAGTAATTTGTAGCATTCCATGAATTCTTGGTCGTCAGGTGCGACGTGGTTCTAAAAGTACTCAAATCCCGAAGTCGATGGCATCTGCGCCGTCCCGGCGGGTGAGCGCGTTCGTGCGACCATGTCTTCGTGCAACGCTCGCCCGACTCTTCATTTTTCGATCTCCTGCGCTTCCACGCGGCAAAGCGCATTAAACTCGAGAGCAAAGAACAATGGTGCTTATGCTCGCTACTTGCGTCGCACAGTGGGCACAGCGCCTGCTCCGTCCATACCGGTCGGTACCTGTCACGAAGTGCGCACAAGTCCTGGTTGACAGACTGTGTAAGGACTCTGCCGAGAGGTGCCGTGTGCCGATATTCGTTCATGCAGGTAGTGTACTGGCTGCGTCTCATACATGCCCTGGCTCGACATGTCTGAGACAATCTTGCGCGTCCAGACTCCAGACGCTTAGGTTCAGATGCGCGACGTTGCCGTTCACTCAGCTCCGGTACAAGTCCACAGGCTGAGCAGCTGATTGTGATATTGTTTTGCTCTACTATCGGTTGCATCTTAGCCGGTGGGCTGGTTTGTGTAAACCGTTGATGCAGCTTGCCGTTGGGAGAATTTCCGAAAACCAGAACACGCGCAGGATACAATCGGCGGAAGTGCATAAGGTAGACGTATGCTCCACGAGTTATTGTTTGACGACATGATCGGTCATACGTCCTTGTCACGCGGGTGCTTAGGTCATGTCAGTAGGAGTTCTCATAGACAGTAGGCACGCCATTGCACCAGGCCGAATGACGCAGTCATGGTTCTTGCAATTGCCTTGGTGTGATGTAAGAGCAAAGTGGAAGCTTGCAGCTGAGCTCTTCATCTCAGGGCTACGTAACGCTTCCAGCGACCGATTCATCGATGGCTTGGTCCCACGAAGGATCGGATGTACCCCAGTCATTATCGTTATACTCGTCTCCACGGAGTCGGGAAGCGACAGGATGAGTTGGCACCCTCAGTCACAGGTGCTGCGGCCATTTCCTTGCTGAGTGTGATCGCAAATGAAGCAATGCAAGACGGCACAACGCAGCGGCCGGACTTCGTCGCCTCGCGTGAACTGTAGCGGTAGAGGCCAAAAGTGCGACAACCAAGTTTTCACGCCTCTACAAGCCAACTCAAGCAGTTGTCTTCTGCTATGTGGACGCTCCTGCAGTCTCTGTGAATGGTGCAGTGGAGCTCGCTGGTTTTGGAGCGCCTCCGCCTGTTGTGCCAGTCCTCATGAGTTGCCATATCCTCATACCGGTAGACACGGCCATGATTTCGAAGACTTCACCCAAGTTCGAGCTGACAGCACTGCCCAAGAATTCGAATCTGAGCATCTTTGTCTTACTCCACTTCATGTTGTCTGCCCAGACAGCCACAACTTCTTTGCCATCACTGCTTTCGCCAAGGTCACGCTTCTTGCCCTTGTCAGACTCTTCGGGAGCGACCTGATGCTGAAAACTCATGTCGGAGTCAAGGCGGACAAGTTTCCAGCCCCACGCATGGTTCGACAATAGCTTGACTTCCTGGCCGTGCGACTGTCGCCATTCGAACCGTTCTGGTACAGGCTTCTCACCGTGCAATACCACGGCTGTGAATGCGTATATGTAAGCTTTCCATTTGACACTTGTGTGAATTTCTTCCTGTATTTCGTGGCGCGGAAGTGTGACGAGATGGTGGATACTCCATGCACCCTTGCTAGTCACTTCGGCCAAAGCTGGGCTGTCGCCAGACGGCCCACGGTGCAGGCTCAACGAAGTACCTTTCCATCCCGAAGTCAAGACGATAGCAAAGATTGGCTGTGCTCGATGCTCGCCAATTGTCCAAGTAGAGGACTTCCAGGATGTCTTTTTGTAGTAGAGGTTGAAACCGGCTGGAAATCGCGCAGCATCCGTATACTTGGGAGCTGACCCATCTACCGCCACATCTTCATATGCTGGAGGCGCAGTCTCACTCGAAGACAGGCTCGTGATCGAAGTTCTTCTCGATGTTGGTGCCTGCGATAGGATTTCGTCTTCTCCAGTGAAGGTAGTCGACTCTGGCTGGCCGGTCTTGGTATCCATTCTGCCCAATTTGATAGTGCGTCAGCGCCATCTAGATGTATAGGAACGGAGCCAGAATAATGAGCATGTCAGCCATATATGATCAACAGCGCTTGTGAACACAGCCGCGGGCGGAGAGCTTTGTGGAGCAAGATGGCTTGCAAAGTGGAGCCTTTCCATGAGAACGACCAATTGCATAGTGATGCGAATGCGATCAAGACTTCAGCTCGCGTCGGCGCCATTCGAGGGCATTTTCGTCGCGATGACACAGAGACTGTCGCTTGCAATCGATGGATCAGTGAAAGGAAAGGTCAGCATAAAAGGCCTCAGAAGCGGGAACTGAACAGCAAGAGCTCGCGCCAAGCTCGGAAGTCTACGAGCACTGCCCTTTTCTCATTTCATATCCAGCGACATGGAGATAGATATACGGCCTGCCGGTACGCTGAAGAGCCTTTGTTCGTGGTGCAAACATATCGCGACGAGCACACGCCGTCTAGAATGGAGCGGACTCCTCTCACAAGACGAGAGATCGCCCAGCTGCCGAAGAGCTCGAGTTCACTAATGTACGCGAACCAGCGAAACCTCCATAACCTTTTCTGCATGACAGACGACCATTCGAGAGCTAAAGGACAATGAGAATCGCGCCGAAACATTATCATGAGTTGGTAGACTATGGCATAGAGGAAAGAGCATGGCAATGGACGACTCAACGTAACAACCCTGGGATCTGATACCCAACTCTTGAGTACGAGCCAGAAGTCGAAGCCATAAACCCTGTCAAAAAGTATCTGCCACAGCCAAAGATCATCTCTGCTTGCGATGAGGCAGCAGCTCAAGGACCGAACATGCAGGCTTGGTGGCTTGAGTTCATCTCTTGTGTCGATGCATTAGCTTCCCGCCCCCTGTCAACCACATTACCCTCAGCTTGTGCATCACGACGGAAGACTCGTCCAGTATGTCCTGGCCTCTCCGAGCCATCTTCATGCCCATTCAGCAACCTAGAAATCTTCGGACGGATGTTATGAGGACGGCCTGTCAGTTCGAGTAGCTTTCAATAAGTCAACCTCATGTCTCGTCAAGTCGTGGGCTCTCCGAAGCTCCGCGCCCGGTCTCGTTTTGCTATCCTGATCCCTAGCACTGGCCTGCGCCAAGTCTATTTCATCTTCCGTTCCAGAGTATTATCCACCATGTTCCCAAATCGTTGCGGAAAAGGCATTGTTCCTCCTACGCAGCATCCTTTCCTCCTCATTAGCATTCCCTTGTTAACTTGTCTGAGTGCTGGACATTGCGCTCATATCTCGGAGATTTCAGCTTCATGGGCTCGTTCACGAGATGCTTGCTAGGGCCAGTTGAGGCTCACTACAATGGAAACGACCGCCTTTGAACGCATGTGATGAGCAATAGAGGCCCTAAAAAGTCCCTTACCAGTCTGGTAGCCTCCAGGACCAACTCAGCAGTGGTGAATGGCTGATCTAGGCTATGCGCGATGGCGTCAGACATGTACTTGGTCACCCAAACCACCAAGCACAACGAAGTCGTATCCTTCTTTGTCTCATGACGTGAAATCATGGTAGAGAACCACATGCGACTGTGATCCTTAAGCCAGTTTCAAAGAGAGATGGTTCTGAGCAAGACTTTGCCATAGTGAAAAAATAGTGACCCCCATTTCGTCGCGAGGAAGTTTGGCGGCTCCTATGCACAAGGTTCCGCCTCACGGGAGCAGCCGAAGCAGGGTTCAGCCTTCTCTGGTTGGAAGGAACATGTGTCCGTTGTTGTTGATCTTATTGCAGTGCTCTCCTTCAATAACCCACTTACGCAGACCTTTCACTCGACTCGAGAGCGACGACTCATTCATACAGACATTCGGCGCAGAGTCAACAGTTCAACATGGACGAGACATTCAACCTCCTCCCACTTACCATCGATCCTCACACGAAGGCGGTCTCTTCGACAGATCCCACGTTAGCAGCGGACCTCGAAGATCTGAACCGCCTCGCTAAAGCATTCACTGCGCTCGACACACCGAACCAGATTCCGCCGCCTCCTGCACCTGTCAACCCTAAGCGCAGCGTACAAATCACGAAGCTCAAAGACTCGGGCAATGCTTCGTACAAGAAAGGACAATTCCCTGAAGCGATCAAGATGTATGACCTCGCAATCAAGATGGCAGCAGACAGACCGGCTTGGGAAGCGAGCGGTCTCGTGCGGGAAGAACTCAGCACTTTGTACGGCAACCGCAGCCAGTGCCTTATGAGCATGCAGTCTTGGGCGGAAGCTGCGGTGGATGCAGAAATCGCGGTCGAGTTGAAGAAAATCGGCAACGTCAAGGCATGGTGGCGGCGAGGGCAGTGTCTACGGGAGATGGGACGATTGGAAGAAGCTCGGGAGTGGGTGAAAAGCGGGCTCGAGTTCGAGGCTGCGGGGCCTGAGAAGGACAATGTGGGCGAGTTGAAGCAGCTCTTGAAAGATATCGATACGGCATTGTCTAAGTAGAATGGACATTGCTCGCCAGTATCGGACGATCCCGACATCGACCAGCAATTGCAGGATTTCATCGCAGGGATCGACAGCTTTGAAACTTCCATACGCAACGTGGAGATACTTCTGGACGAGAACAGGATCAGAAGGCGAAGGTTGCTGCATGACTTAGGATTAGTACTGGAGATATGGTGAGCAGTCAGAGAACAGGGCATAGTGTGAGGGTCGCTGGGCAGGCAGTTTAGTAGGACGTTCATGTGCAGATTAGCGTGGCGAAAGGCGTTCTTTGATACCCTGCGCTAGAAGCGCAGATTGACAAAAATCACAATTAATCGTGTGTGGCGTTGGCATGTATGCCATCTTAATATCCCTTTTCTCTAGTCCCTTCATGCCTCCAACCTAGCGAGTCGTCGTCTCCACTATCTTTGGCAAAGCGCATGGCTCACGCCAAGACCCAATGTAGAAAAGCTTCCGACTCCAGTCAACTCCATCACACTCCAACTTCGATCAACGCTCGTCATGCCCGGCACACTCCAGGAAAGCGAGCTCATCTTCTCCAGCGCCTCGCTCCAACTTAGAACCGCTCTGACCGAACTCAAAAAACACCACCTCAAAATTTCCCATCGTCTCCAATCCATCAAATCAGACTCGGACTTCGTGCAATCCGTGTCATCGACCTATCAACTGCCCTTGGTCGCCAATGAACGTTGCGGATCATGGTACATTCCACCTTCCCTCAAAGCCGGATCCGCATATTTCAAGTCCACGGACGGACATTTCGGGCAATGGAGTTTCAGTCTACGCAGATTGAATTTGCAGGTCCTCGATGTGGTGAAGGAATTCGGAGGCTGTGTCATTGTGGATTCGACGAGGCGGGGAAAGAGTATGCCGGATGCTTTGAGTAAGACGGTGCCGATCTGGTGTTGCGTGATGAATCGGGTGCTTTTTGATCGGGGAGAATTGAGTACGCTCATGGACGTGGTGGGCGAGAGCGAGCATGCACAGATTGACGCGAGATTGGAGGGCATGGTGGGGGGTGTGAAGGGACTGGGGCTAGATTTGGAGGGATTGAGGGGGAAATTGGGAGGTGTGCCGATGAGGGTGGTGTGGCAGAGGCCAGGGGATGAGATGCCTGCGCTGAGGGAGGTTGGACAGAGGGAGAACTTGATTGTGCTCTGCACGGCTTCGAATCAGACAAGTCATGAGACGAGCGCGACGAGTGAGTATGTTCAGGGTGCGGCAGACGATCCAGAGAGCTGGAGTTTGGGTCTGGACGCGGCGACGTTTTGGCAGCATCAGGAAGAGTTGCTCAATGCGAGTGAAGATGAGCTGCCAAGACTTATAGAGCTACTGATGGAAGACACGAAAGCAAATGGCGTGGTCCGGTCGCCTGTGCTCATTAAGCCGACTTGCAGTTTGTCGATCGCGACAAATGAGGCTGCTCGTCAATTCCACGAAGACTACGATATCATTGTTTCCTGTACGATGACACCAGATATTGGGATCGAGAAGGATATGAAGAAGCACTACCTTACGCTGGCCACGCCCAGTGGCAAGAAGGGTAGCCGAGTGCTTCGTGCAGAGCTACCAAAATTGGCACGGCTACGAGATCTGCTTAAGCCTGAGACCAAGATTCTGGTTGCATGCGAGACAGGCAAAGACCTAGCAGTGGGCGTATCTTTGGCGCTCCTGTGTCGGAACTACGATCACGAAGGTCAGATCCAGCTCGGTGCAACCGAGTCTTACGATGCAATCAACAAGACTGCCATCAAGCACCGCCTCAGTTGGATCATGGTTGCTCTGCCAGACGCAAACCCCAGTCGAGCAACATTGCAAAGTATCAACTCGTACTTGATGGGATGAGAGAGAAGCATTGTGCGACATGAGCGCTGAGAAGTTGGAATCACACACCTTTCCGCCATTCGCTTGCAAGCGATTCTCCCTGACCATCCTGTGTCACCAGCATAGTACTAACTCATACACACTCGTATGAGAAGATACGGAACTTTGGCAATTTTGAGCGTCGGAGGGCACCGGGCAAGCTTCAGCCATCATCTATGCGAAGCAGCATCTTCCGGATTTTATGTCAGCAGCCAGAGTCTTCTTGAGTCAATTGCGCAAGTCGTTGGAGCAATTACGAAGAGGGGGGGAAATCAACGCTGGAGGTGAGGAAAGTGATTCTCCTGAGGTCCCTTGCTCTGCGCCAGATATACCCACCCCTCCTCCAAAAGTTCTGCTGCCTACACAATAATCTTCAGCGTTTCCAGCATCGGGGCCAAAGTGCTCGTCATCGACGGCCCTCGCTACTCGATGGCCACGTTCGCTATCATACGCTCTTTGGAGATGTTG
This sequence comes from Pseudocercospora vitis, assembly GCA_026120125.1. Classification (NCBI taxonomy): domain Eukaryota; kingdom Fungi; phylum Ascomycota; class Dothideomycetes; order Mycosphaerellales; family Mycosphaerellaceae; genus Pseudocercospora; species Pseudocercospora vitis. Next base: position 314,532 of record JALRML010000033.1, on the reverse strand, counting down.
CAGTGAGAGCAGCGGAAGGAAGGGTACATTGCAGTTTCGTACCATTCTAATCATAGCGATACGAAATTGGCGAAAACATTGGTTGGAGCGGAGCGAACAGGACTGGCTTCGCTTGATGCGCCGGAAATGCCAAGAGATTATATGGTGTGGTTGAGCAGTACAAACAGAAAGGATGTGAGTGGGAGGAACATCGGTGCCAATTGGGAGATGCAACAGCTTTGAGGCGTGGGATGATAGACGATGAGTCTTTGCGAGAGGTCAGATGAATGAACACAGGTGGAAGGAAAAGGGAATGAAATTGAGCTCAAAGGCCGAGGGAGGGTCAGCGATCAACCGTATAAGACTGCAAGGTGGGAAGATGCTTCTCAAGCTCTAAATGGAGCCGTGTGGGTTCTGTGGTAGATGCAGAAGCGAAGCTGCCAGGTCGAAGTCAATTCAATGATTCCTGGTCGTCTGCCGTTCGGCAAAGTTGGTAAGCGAGGACATTGCTTAGCGTCGGACTGCTCCGAGCCAGTCAGTGCTCATGCGCTTCGTGATCCATGCACTCGACTGCTCTTTTTCTCAATCTCTTGCTTCTGACGTCGCAGTAGGTTGATAGAAGCTCTTACATCGCGGGGAACCAGCATTTCAATCAATGCCTAAGCCACCGCGGCTCAGCCGCACCGGTTGTTTGCGGTGACATACACCTTCCTATTCCAGCCACCGAGTTGTGGAATCAGTATATCATCCTTCAGCAGGATCTGGTTTCGAGAGTATAGACAAGTTCTCGCCGAGTTGAAAGGAATACCATGTCGTTCCAATTATTGCCCCTAGAAGAAGTAGATGTTCCCCGCTGTGTCGATATATACTTCGCCGCCTTCCAGAATCCTCATTCATTAGGGTGCTGGCCACGAGTCCCTGGAGTCCGAACGTGGTGGGAAAAGATGATCAGGGACGAGCTCCACGAACCAGGATCACACTGGCTCAAAGCCGTCTCCTCAGCAACACGCGAGATAGCTGGCTATGTGAAATGGCAGGAACCGAAACCTGGCGTCGAGCCAGATACGACATTGCCCGAGTGGCCTGCTGAGGCTGATCGGGCTCTGTGTGATGAAACTTTTGGGGCATGGGCGAGGATGCATAAGGCTTTGATGAAAGACCGGGGACACTGGTGTAAGCGATGCACTGCTCAGCACCACAAGCAAAGGAAGCTGATTGGCGCTGATTAGATCTCGAAATGGTTGCAACAGATCCTGCTTACCAAGGGCAAGGAGCTGGCTCTCAGATGATGCGTTGGGGGTTAGAGCAAGCCGATGCGCAAGGTGCAGAAGCGTATCTCGAGGCTTCCCCCGAAGCAGTGCCATTGTACGAGAAATTTCGATTTCGCGAGTCTGGGCGGACAGACACATTCATCGAGAACGAAAGAGTGAATGGGGTCTGGTATTGCAATCTATTCATGATTAGGTCTCCTTCGCGAGAGTCATCGGATGTAGACGCCAAAAATCCCTAGTCCTGGCGTACTTTGTATTTCAGGTACATTGGTATGTCCGGCTTGCTTGCCGCTTGGCAGTTGAGATTGTTGGGCGAGACTTGGCTTTTGAGATTTCCAGCCTTATCGACGAGCTGAATGTCTGAAAAGTAGGCGAGGAAGAAAGCGACGATGATGTTGTTCTCCAGCTTCGCGAACTTCATTCCCACGCAGGGGTGGCGAGCAACACCCCACCCCCACCACGCATATTGCTCCTTCTTGTCCTCAGCTCTTTCAGGTGAATAGCGATCGGGATCAAATCTATCGGGCTCGGTGTATATATGTGGATTGTAGTGAGTATCCGCAGTTGCGAGCGTGGCGTAAGCTCCTGCTGGAATGACCTCGCCCTTCTTGTTGATGACAATGTCCTGGTTGGTCGCATTCTTGCGAAAGGCCGTACCTTTCAGCTGCATTCGGATCGACTCCTTCAAGCACAGGTCGATGACAGGGAATTCACTCTCCCAAGCCTCTATTGGCACTCTCGCGAGACGCTCCCTCAATGAGAGCGAGGTATCAGGGCAATGTCGATCCGCGACTGCATTGACCTCTGCACGCACTCGTGCCATCCATTTGACATCATTGGCGAGATAGCAGAGGACCCAAGCTGCGTTGATGCCGCTGTTCAACAAGCCTGCGAAAAGAGCGCCAACCACGAATGTCACGATCTGGGTCTGGAGGTTGGGGTGTCAGCAAGGCCGATAACGAGAGACAGTTGGGTAGAGCTTACAGTATCACTTCCCGTATCGATGAGATACTGCAGTGCATCTTCTTGTCTGATGCCTGTTTTCTCGCGCTCATCCACAACACTTTTGATGATCATGTATAGCTGTGCGCCAGAATACAGCCGTTTGAACTTAGATGGGAGAGGAAGCCATGGAAACATGATCGCTAGTGGCGTAGCGCTCGCTTCGACAACTTCGAAGTTCTTGAGGAACTTTGTCACCAAGTCTGGGCGGTCACCAATCTCGTCACACGCGACAGTACGCATAGTGAACTGGAACACCATCCGGTAGATACTATCAAACGGGTTGGTAATGGCCATTGGTTCTCTCGCGAGTTCGTCGAACATGGCGCGGGCGTCATTCATCAATTGGGGCAAGCCATTCTTGAGCCGCTGAGTCTTGGTCAAGTCGGACAGGCCTTTCTTGAAAAAAGCACTGAAGCCATCCTCTAGGGCGGCGCTGTCGCCGAGCATGCGGTTGTTCTCGCGTACGTCAGGAGTGCCTCCGAGAAGTGCAGCATACCCATCAGAGAAGGAGAGGCCTTTGTGCTCAAAGAACACCTTGCGCTCTTCTTCGCCGGACACGCCAACCACAGGGTAGTTGCCCGCATAGAATGTAAAGTTGCCTGTGCTCGAGTGCGATCGAGCTCGCTGCCAGAAGTCCCATCGCTGCGTGAAGAAGCGATACGCGCCGAGCAAAGGTAAAGCCTCTTTGGTGTATCGCTCTGGCGCATTCTTTGGGAAGGGAGGTTTCTGAAAGAGATAGAGGATCAGGCTGGAGAAGGCAACAAGTATGCCTACCGCTGCAGAGAGAGCGAAGGCATGACTTGTCATAGCCTGTTGAATGGCCATGATGATGGGTGAACCGAGTATGTGCAGCCCGATCAGTACATTAAACAGGCAAAAAGGTCCTCTGCAGAGCGGCGCAGTTATGTCTTCATGTATGATGTTAGTGGTGTGGGGACGCGTGAATGATGATAGTCTCAGTCACACAGCCCTACATCTGGGGGGCACAGCGCAGGACAGCTACCCTGCCCCAGGATCTGGCCTAAATGTTGCTCGCTTGTACCTGTACGATCTCGCCGGTGTGCGCGCTAGTGGAAATAGATCGCGCAAGTGGATCATAATCGACGACACTGCAGTGCACTCAAGGGCTGCGTGGTGGAACGAGATCGCCAAGATATCGCCGATGAGGCCCGTTCAAACTCTATGAATGCCGAGGCCGTGGATATTGGTTTCATGTAGTATTAACGCCTCGGAGATGATTTCTGGTCGTTGAACATCTCATAAAGAGACACCCATCAGCACATCTTCAGCTATCGTCAGGCTCTGTGGGTAGCGCGACAGTAGCATGGAAGGACCCTAGGCTATCAATCTCCAGCAACCGCCGTTTTGCCTTCAGCGTGGCTACTGCCCCAGCAGTATGCCTCTCGGAGCTACTCGTTGCAGCTCCAAATCAACATCGAGCACTTCCATTCCATTCCGCCAGGCTGATTGACGCTCGGTACAATGGCGCTGGATGCTATCATCAACCAGAGACGCGTTATCTTGGTGACAACAACCCCTTGATGCGCGTCGTACCTGGCACCGGCCTGGGCTTCCTGCGCATATCGCCAACTAGATCGTCCCGGGATCACTTCCTTCAGCGGCACCCGGCAAAATTTCGATTTTGTGCATCTCGGATGCTTGACATACACTACCTGACCTACCGCTGGGAGAGATCTTGATTGATGCCGGATAATGACTGGAGGTTCATGGTGGCACATTCTGCTTCCTTCCTTTCACCTGAACCAGCAGGGATGAGGAGAGGGTTTCTGTTTCCACGCACTGGGCGAACAAATCCAAGGTCGTAATTTTACGGACACGTTCACGATGGACAAGGGCACGATGTGCCTCTTTACGTCTACCTCAAGTGATCGTACGAAGAGTATGCGTGGGATTAGGCGGTTTCTGGCGCTGCTACACACGGCTATGCTGCTGGTAAATTCTCGGACGCTGCTCCTCTCAGCATGCATTCTGTCCCACTGCTGCAACTCTATCGGGTGTATCATTCATCATCAACCATTCGCGCGTTCTGGCGCTCTTCAGCTTCCTTGGTCTTTTCGTCTATCAAGTCCTTGGCCCACTGCTGGGAAAGTTCGACCGCAGTTCGTGGCTCTTTCTTATATTTCATGAGATGGTTCTGGATCTCAGCTGGTGTAAATGTGTCGTCTGGGATGGTGCTGGCGAATTCTAAGCTGAGCTCTTCCAGGTCCGCTTCGGAAACGCTCGAAAGTTGATTCCTATCCTTCTCAGCCTTCTCAGAATGGCGGTTTGCGTGACCATTGCTCTGCGTGATTGGCTTTCCGTTGGACTCTGCCTTCAGCAATCCATTTGCACGAAAGCGGGTGGATTTCATGGCAAGATTTGGATTGGTGTCTGGAACTTGATCGGTAGCGGCGTACATTCTGAGGAAGAGCTCGCTGGTCTGTTCCTTCATTGCTAGCTGGAAGGCGACTTTGCGATCCACTCTGCCCGGTCTGACAAGAGCGGCGTCGAGCTTCTCCGGGTGATTGGTGGTCATGATGAGGACACGGCCTTCTGCACTGGCAACACCGTCGATTGCGTTCAGAAGCCCCGATAAAGATATCCCGGTTCCTGGTGCTCGATTCGTGTTACCTCCGGCAGTATTGTCGTTACCACCTCGCCGACCGCCTTTGGGAGTACTGAGACTCTTCAGCTGCGCAGCCAACTCCTTCATGGTGTCCGCCAGCGTGTAGTCGGCGTCCTTTTTGGACTCCTCTTTTTTCCCGCTCTCTTTATCTTCTGTCTTTCCATCCTTATCCTTCTTGCTCTTCAACTTACCGTCGTCCTTACTCTGGCTATCACGCAGTAAGCCAGCAGCATCAACATCTTCCAAAAGAACAATGCAACGCCGTGGCAGGCCATTGAAAAGTTGGAGGAGATCACCTTCCGTCAAAGTGGGTTCTTGCAAACTGATGGCGTAGATCTCTAACCCGAATATTCCGGCGAGGGCAAAGCTTAGACTCGTCTTGCCCGTGCCTGGAGGACCGTGAAAGAGATATCCACGCCGGTACGGTATGCCGCGAGTTGCATACCATCGAGGGCTTGCCGGATGGAGGTATTCATTCATGTCGCGGATAATCATCGACTTCTGTCCAGCATCCAAGATCACCGTCTCCATTGGGCGGGAGGGTCGGGAGGCAGTCTTGGACCAAGAGCCACTGAAGCGCGACCTATCCTTCGCCGTTGGATGCCGGATCGTCGTGGTGCCCCGAACACGGTTCAGGCTCCATATCTTGATGGTGCGAAGCAGCTCTTTGATGGGTTCCGAGCTGCGGCCGATGCAGTCGATTTGGAGCAGGTCGTCCTCCGCGTTGCCCCAGGTGACCTGCACCCGCTGTCCGCCCTGCTTCACGGATCTCTTGAAGAAGAAGACCTTGCCTTGATGCCAGAGGTAGTTCCTTCCATAATACGGCTCAAAGCGAGGAGGTAACCGAGCACTCCACTTGGTGTAGTCGAACATCCCATTCTCGTCCAGAGCGTCTCCCGGTGCGTCATCAAAGGCATCGTCGGCTTTCGACCCTTTCTGCGTCTTCGCTCTTAGACTGTTTCGGGATCCCGTCCGCTGATTCTCGGCCAGCCAACCCATCACCATGTCAAAAAGGTCATCGTGCTCATCAATGTACACGGAAGACATGAACAGATCGCGAAACCACTTCTCCAGCGTGCTGAAAAGGTACTGCCCACCTTTCGAAACCGCCAGGACTACTATTCCAATGGACACGAATATGCTGATGTCTAGGCCAAACGCGGCGAAGATATAGCGGGAGATGAGCCCATATCCCGGGATCAAGGATTCTAGGATATTTGGAGGTAAGTCTGTAAGTGCCAGTGTCTCATTCGCGTTTCCTCCTTGAGGCATGGCTCTCGCCATTTTGCGGAAATCCATCATGCCAATCATGCGACAGAATCAAGTGCTCGTTCTTCCCAGCTTTTGGATGATATTCGCTAGTACTTGTAAGATGGAATCCTGTGCGACGGTAAAAAGTAGAGCGATGGCAGCAAACAAGTCCACAAAGAAGGCAACCTACCATGTATATGGAAAAAGCCACAGGGCTTATGTGTGGCGCAGAGCACATCCTGTTGCCTTAGAAGGAAGTGGTGCAGAAAAGCTTCGAGGTGGACGTGGCAAATGTTGCGCGGCGTGACTCAAACGATCTTCGCCCGGAGGCCGCACGCCGTTCGCACGAGATCAACGCAGAAACTACTCCACCACCGACCAATCACAGGAGAGACTAGACACATCTGGTATTTCTGGCACAAGAAAAACTACTGCGCAGGCTGTTCGAACTTACGAAAAGTAAATCACGCTACAGCTTTGCGTATAGGAATGACACGTAAGGCCGCAAGCTAGTCGTTCAAGCGGCAACGTAGGTCCGCAATGCTGCAGGGAATGAAGGGCTATCGTCGAAAACCGGTGAAGATGCAGCTGTTGCTGTGACTCAGCTAATGCAAGAAATGGGCTCGAGTGGCAAGTGACATGGGCGGAGCTGACGCAAGTTCAAGCTGTAGGTGGGCGTGGAGCTTGTGACATTGCTCTCGGCTCAAGATCGTCAGGTACAGCCGCAGTCGACTTGGCCTCAAAGGCACGATATGCATACCCGTTCAGGCAGAAGTGAACAAAACTCCGAAAGTAGGATGCGAAACGTTTCACGCTCATATTCTTCCCTCATACCAGTCGCAACATGCTTATCTTATGGTCGCGTGGAACCCTATTTCTCTTGGTATGAGCTTTGGGCAACGGTAATTCACTACCTGTACAGTCTGCCAGGGAGAGAGACGAAGAACACCCCGATCCCACAAGGTGAAGCTGTTGACGAGGCTACGAGGGCGGACAAAATAGTCAACCTTGCTTGTTCACAATGCTAGAATAAACTACGTACGATGCCAACATACCCTCCTCCCCGGTTTTGGTCAGTCTTGGTTTTCACTCACATCGACAACCACGATGAGCTACTTCACGCCGCGCACCTCGAGAAGGTTAAGACCCGGAGACCTCCTCCCCATCGATGGAGAGGAAGCCACCTCGCACGACATCCTCCTCTTATCGATCACGACGCCGTACTCCCTTCGTGGGCCTAGGCACCTCGCGACTAATCACAAAAGATCATCATCTTCGTCTTCTTCTTCTTCTTCGGCCGACTCACCATCTCTTCGAAATCCCCACCATCCTCACTCCGGTCCTCCACAGCAATGATGCAGTTCTCAGTGATTCGGGTATTCTGGATCAGCGTCCGCTTGATGTCTGCCGATTTCCTCATCGTCCGACCATCCCACACAAGTTCCCCTGCGGAGGTGGAAGATTTCTCTTCGCGGATCAAGCGCAGGTTGCCGCGAGAGCACGCCATCGCTTGGGCCGCTTCGTCGACGAGCTGGACGAGGGTCTGGTCAGCATCATACGACGCGAGTACCACCTGACCCCCCGGCAGACGCAGATTGAGAGTGCCCGATGAAAACCCCATGTTTGCTGTGGATTCGATTCGTGGGTGGACGGAGTGGTATGCCGAAGAGTGTAGTAGGTGAGGGCTTGCAGAAAGTAGTGAAGTGTAAGTTGCTTTTGAGGGCAGCGTACGTATGGGGATCTGTTATGACAGTGAAGAGAGAAGGGGGAGGGGCGAGACCTCCAACCATATATACGGTCCATTGTTCTGTCACGATGGTAGAGACACCTATGCATCGCGTGGTAGTTTGGGTGGTTGCTACGTGCAGGATGCGATAAAGTTGGGATACTGCTGCTATGTCGCAGGAGCTAGCCGCATGTGGAAGGCAGAAGGCTGCACCTGGGGGTGGTAAGCAAGGCTGAGGCTCCTAAGAGGCTGAAAGATTTGTGACTTGTCCGTTGACCCATGGAACTTGCAGGAGCTCTCGAAAAATTCTGTGCGACTAAATATAGGAGTGCAAAAGTGCTACTCTGTGCGAGCTGTCATGTTTGTTGCGAGCTCTGTACTGGTGAGTGGATGCAGCCTGAGAAGTCCCATTGTCGAAACGCCAAGCTTTCGACGCCGGACTGGGAAGGTTGGTCACGAGTTGACAGCTCGCTGTGCAGGTTACCAGAGAACAGTGCTGCTCGTGAATTTCTCTGCCGGGGTGCATGCGGTGGAAACTGAGTGCAGTGACGATACTGAAGCTGCCGTCATCCGGATTCTTGGCCTTCTGTTAGCTTTGAAAGCAGTCCTGTCTGTTCTTGGTATCTGCTTTTCGGCGCCAGTATCGCATTTAGGAGGAGGACCTTAGGTGCCAACATCTCTCGTGTCGCTATGATGTGTCAAGGTGACGGGCACAATAGGGAAGATGCTGATACTGTGAAAAGGCAGACCTCGCCCGCTTCCCATGCATGCTTGTATTGTCACCTATCGTCGTGAAAGCATGTACATACCTTACTCACTGGACGCACGTGTTCTATTGCACGCCGCATGCACTCACACGAGGGAAGAAGCCAGACTTGTCACTTCACTTGTATCTTGTGATCAGTAATACAGCTTTACATGATTTGCAGCTCAGTTCCAGCCTTGTTGATTCTATCTCGCCAGCTTCGAAGCGAGGCGTGTTCCGTCTTCTTCTGACACAGTGTGTCGTTGTGCGTATGGCGAATCATCCTCGCCAAGTCGTGATCGATGGGCGCTCATGCTGTCGACACAGATATCTAGTTCAAACTCCAGGTCTCGAACACCGGGAGTCAAACACCTGGAGGCAGGTTTCCAACCCGTGAACGAGATTGAGGGCAGAGTTCCATTCGAATGCTGGAAGATCGAAGCTACCACTCAGGCGTTGGCTGGTGAGGCACTGGCTTGGAAGCCATGGGAGGAACGACACAGCAAATGTGTCTGGCTGTAGTCCGACTCAGGCTCTGGTGAGCAATTCAACGCAGAGAATTGAAGGAAGGGATTTTCGACCGTTTCCCAGGAAACGAGGGTGCGTCACTTTCACATGCACACGCCAGTGACGCCTGTCAAACCTTCCTGCGTGAGCGTTAAGCCGTACAGCATCACCTCCAGTCACACACCCGCCATAGCCCAAGGACGGCGACAACAACTAGATTTTCGACCGCTGCCCGGTTTCACCATGGAAGTCGATTTCCGCACACTGGTCCGAGCCTATGATGATTTACAAAGCGACCCTCTCGTCCAAGGCCATGACTTCCATACTTGGGCGACTCGCATCGACGGTCATCTGCTCCACCTCGGACTCCCAGAATACACATACGCCACGGCGAAGTGCAGCGATTTCCGATCCTCGGTAGCGATTGGCAACAACATGCGAGCACAACTCACCCGGGCCGCCATGGCGTGTGAGATCCTGTATGCCGCTGTCGACGAAGCGCTCACGACACGACTGGCACCACACGAGCGCGACATCGCTCGCCTTTGGAAATTCCTCGAAGGAGCCAGCACGCCATTCCGATTCCTGGACCTTCCACCCGAGCTGCGCAACCGCATTTACACAGAGCACATACGGACGGACCACGGCGCCGCCTCGATCGCCACACGCAAATGGACCACGCACAGCCGCGACCCTTGTGGCATGCTAGCGATCGATCCGCTGCCACCGTTGTTGCAAAGCACCCGCCAAATCCGAGCTGAGGCCCGGTCGATCTACGTGCACGAATGCCACTTCATCCTGTGCATCTACCAAGCGGCCGACTCCTCCAGCGAACTCGACGCCCTCGTCATCGAGTGGCTGCGGTACGCGATCCGAGACCGCAACATTCGACATCTGAGCAAAGTGCATCTGAGGGTCGCGTATTGCTGCGGGATCTTCTGGGAAGTCCATTTCCGGGTGCGAGACGATGGCCAACCGGAGTTCCACTTGTACTACAAACAGGGCGAAGAGGAAGCCACGCGGGCGTTGCAGCGATACGCCGCGTTCTTGGATGGTCGAGGCAAGAGGAGGGCGCGACGGGGCACGGGGATCATCGAGATCTTGCTCGGGGTGGAAGGTCATCGACCGCCTTGGATCTTTGCGACTCCAGCACACAGGTGCATGGCTCACGTCGCTCCCGCCTCTTCTCCTTCTCCTCTCAGCTGGAGTGGGGTTGCGACTGTCTTTGCTACGGGGCTCATCGTCGGTGGAGCCGCCGTTCTCTGGCGCATGCGTAGCTTTGTGTCGAGATCCATTGCATGAGCAGGTCCCAGCAGCCGAGATAATATCCTGCACCTGTCAGGCCGACTGGATGCTAAGACGTTGTGTCCATGTCGGCATCCACGCTACAGTATCGGAGGCGATGTAAGTCTGCAGGTGTCTAAAATGTGCGAGATACGTGGGAAGAGGCTTCCTGGTCGCACGCTAAGCACTCTCCATCAGGAAACAGGCACAGACTCCAGTATCCGCGAAAGGCGGTCAAAGTCATCACTTCATGCATTGCGCCTCGTCTATATATGCCGAAAATCAGCTCCCGATTCCTTCATTCCATGCCTGTCGTATACGTCGTCATCATTTCACGCCTTAGTATCCCACGGAGCCACGCTCCAGCCTAAGTCTAGCTCCATCCTATAGCTACCCACTCTAGCATCCATACGCACTCATGCCCAAGTTCCCCAACCCGACCCTCCTGCTCACACTTTCCTCATCCTCCTCATCCAACAACTCCTCCACCTTCTTCTTGTCCCTGATTCTGAAGAAAGCAGCCACCCCGTCCGCCAACCTCTGACTCACAGGGGCCAAATCCTCCTCGTTGATTGCCGCAAAGCACAAGCGGTAGAACTTCCAACCCTGTTGCTCTGCAATCTTTTCCGTCGGAGAGAACATCGCCCCGGGGCTCACCAACACCAGATAAGGGGTCGTGGTCCAAAAGAGCCACATGGCTCGAGAAAGACGCGTGAGCCCACCGGACTCCTTTTTGAACGCGTGGTAGAGAGGGTGACTCTCGAAATGGATTTTGAGCCAGAGGAACATGCCCCCGACAGGCCAGTCGAAGGAGTAGAGCTGAGTCTTCTCGACCACGGACCATTCTTCCGCGTCTTCGTTCTCCGCGTCGGATTCGGGGAGGAGTGAGGGTCGACGACCGGATTTCACAGTATATTTGCTTGCGTCGAGGATGCGGCACATGCTGTTCATACGACGTTCGTAGTTGCCTCGCAGACCTTCGAGCCAGCGGACCCAGCCGTCTGCTTTCCATCCTTGGCCATCCGGAAGGGGGCCTTTGCCTGGTGTCGCCTTTTTGTCCTTTCGTTGCTGGTGGAGACCCTCGTGGTCAGGGCCGAGGACGAGTTCGGCGAGCATGGCTTGGACGAAGCCGCTGGGTTGTTGGGTGCTCGTCTCGGTAATGCGGAGCAGCCGCTCGATCAGCGCTGGTTGCGCGGTGATCCAGCCTAGTCTGCAGCCTGGGGCAACGGTTTTGGAGAACGTGTCGAGACGGATCACGCGGCCTTCGGTGTCGATGGACACGGAGCTGGGGACGAGTGAGTCGAGGAATTTGTAGCCGCTGCTCTTCCAACCTTCTGGAACGGGTTCGGAATTGGAGAACATGGGCTGATCTGGGTGGAAGGAGACATTGTCGGGGTGGGCGGACGTTGTGGTGTTCACCGCGGTGGAAGTGGGGAATTGGAGGTACCAATACGGGTCGTCCTCGACAATGATAATGTCGTATTTGCAGCACAGAGCATAAATTTCGCGTCGGCGCTGCAGTGAGAGGACGCCGGATGTCGGGTTCTGGCCCATGCTGGACGAATCTGTCAGCATAATGCACGCATTCGCCCTCGTTATACGACTTGAAACACTCACGTCACGGTGTACATCAGGTGGGGTCTTTTGCCAATGTTGTAGTTCCAGTTCTCCAGAACTTCTCGCAGTCCACCAGGTCCCTCGGCGCGCATGCCCTCATCGTCAATACCCACCGGTGTGACGTGTAGTCCTCGTGGTAGCGCGCCCTGTACAGCGTTCATATAGGCAAACTCTTCGCACAGGATACCTTCCCTATCCCGTGTCCAGTCCTTCTCTTCACTCCATTCGTTCGACAGTGCGGTCAGCACTTTGCCGAAGCCATCGGTGTTGCCGCACGTGAGGAGGACTTCCGGCCCACCTTTGTAAGGACAGTTGGGATGCAGGTTCTTCTGGGTGAACTCTCTGATGAAGTAGTACAGCGGTGGATAGCCTTGTGCTTGGCCATACTGCAATGCGGTGGACAGATCGATCTTCTTGACCGGATTCTGCTGGTCGGATGTATGAGGGACGACAATTGCATCCTGAGGCTGCTTGAGAGGACTGCTCTCCGAGCGAGCCTTATCGTCCAATGACAAGGCTGCCAAGGCGTCATCCTGTGATGGCGGGTCGATGGGGCGGTTTGGCGTTGGCTGCCATCGATCAGGTCGCGCGACCTTCGCCTCGAGGGTGTCGAAGGGAAAGTAGTAGTTGTTCGGCAATCCACCCGCCAGTTGGCCGATGCCTGGAATCTGGAAGTACTTGTAGAAGGCTTTGATGGACGACTCGTGGCGGGCCCTGGTCACCCTGCTCAAGTGGTGGGAGAGATCCTTGGGCGGGGGTCTGGCGTCCATGGGGGCACTGTTATTGGTGGAATCGACAAGATTTGGCGTCATTCTCTGGTGGGCGTGTGGTATACAGCAACAAGAAGTCATCGGATGAAGGCACCAACTCTTGACCTCGACCCGACCGACCATCGGCGGCGGTCCAGCTCGAGAGATACGCTATCACCGACGGGGCCCACCAGCGTCGGTTTTTGTAATCAGGAACGGGCAAGGAGGCAAGCACGCGGGAACGCGTGTTCATCAGCCAATGAAACAAGGGCTGAGATCCATCCACAGGTGGAGGATGCAGAAGTCGTCAATCCACTCTGTAAGGCGGTTGGCGGTTGGCGGTCCGCTGGTCATGATGCATCATCGACGCGGAGCTCTGTATGCGGAGAATTGCCGAACGCTTACCATATGTGCCCTCTCTAGTAGGCGGCCGTATCTCAAAATGCATGCGGGCGGGCGGGTCTCCGATGGAAGGAGACATTGCGGGCAATAACCTCAGTACAGTACGAGAGGTACTTCCATATCCGTGGCCAGAGATAAGAACGCAGCTTCGGCCTCGCAGCTGGCGCAAGCTGGGTGGCCAGTGGAAGAGGCTGGACTGGTATATGCAGAAGAAGTATTCCAACTCTGCCTACTTCACATTTCAGAGCATATAATCATAGTGTTGACTACTGTTCATATATATACAATCCACGGCCAAGCTTCTGGCTGGCGCGGAGCCTCGGATGGCCGTAACGGCATGCCGATCGAGGCTCCATCGCGCGTCCACTAGTCACTCTGTCAGATGCCACGTCAGTCCGTAGATGTCCATCCGACACCAGTAGCCCTTTGTCGCATTGACGAGACGTCCTCAGCGTCCATGCCCAGTATACGTATCATGTCTCGATAACCAAATTGGCCACGAGGGAGGCAGACGGAGATATCTCGGCCTTGGAATCGCGTCCAATGGCCCCACAAAACGATAGCGACTCAGAAGCGCAACACAGCAGCAGCAGCAGTAATGGGTACACAACACATAACGATCGATATCGCGACAGTCCCGACGACACGGATTACGACGAGACTATCGGTCCAGATGCCCCTCTCCGGAGAGGCTCGCCGAATACAGAATTCGATAGCTTGAGCAGGCAAGCAACACCAGTATGGAGGGACAGACTGGCACAGCATATTCCACTGCGAGTCAAGGATGCGTGGGCGGCGACCAAGAGCTGGGTGAAAGGGCCGGACCCGCCGCGCATATACCGCATCACGCCTTTCTTCCCCAAAGTGCAGCATATACCCATCAACTTGCTCGATCGCTATGCCCCGAAGAGGATGCAGCGCTTCTGGTTGCTAGTCTTAGCGTACGCGAGTTGGCTTCTGGTTTTCTCGCTGATGCTGTGGAAGAGTAGCTTCGCCGCGCAAATCCCCGGATACGGCACTCCCGTGAGACTGAGCTGTGCGGCGAGGTATTGGGGCGAGGGCAACAACTGTGGTCTGAACGGCAACCAATGCCGACCATTCTCGAATTCGTCTCTCGCATTCCGATGTCCAGCCGATTGCCACAAGATTCAGGTTTTGAATCCGCACGCAGTGGGGGATCAAGAGGTGGTGTATAAGCCCTTGGTCGTCGGCGGGCCCACCGGAGAGCAGACCGGATATGAAGACGTCCTCGTCGACAATGCTGTCTACCGAGGCGATAGCTTCATCTGTGCATCGGCCGTACACGCTGGCTTCATTCGAGATATCGAAGGAGGCTGCGGTGTTCTGACTTTGACAGGCGAACAAGCAGGCTTTACGGGTGAGAGGCGCAACTCGATCGATTCCACGGGCTTCAATAGCTATTTCCCACTGTCTTTCGGCTTTCTTCGCGGGACGAAAACGCAGTGCAAAGATCTCAGGTGGCCAGCGCTTGCACCATCTCTCATCTTCACCATACTCATATCACTCTTTACCACTGACCCGGCCGTGCACTTCTGGAGCATCTTTGTCATATTGTTCTTCCACGTCGCGCTTGTCTCCGATCCACCTGCCAACACCACCTACTACGGTTTATTGTCCATTGCGTTTGGTCGCTTTCTCCCTGCATGCTTTTGCGCGTGGGTGACGTACCGCTACACCGTCAAGCGGTCGCTCACAGGTCTGACAGCACAGGTCGAGAAAACTGTCCTGTGGCTTGGTGCAGCTTGGGTAGGGAGTCTGAATAATTACACCTTCGATCGGATCCCCATTCAACGACTGACACCACATGACATCAAAGCGCAGCCAGGTGCTGTACCCGCTCTGATCATCGTGGTGCTCAGCATATTCTTTATCGCACTCGGGCAAGCTTGGGCGTTCCGAATAGAAGGGCGAATGCCGAGATACCTGGTTATCTATGGGCTCATGGTACTTAGCCTTCTGATCTTGCTCGCAGTGCCCGGCCTAGACTTGCGCATACATCACTACATTCTGGGGTTGCTTCTGGTTCCTGGCACCTCCTTCCAGAACCGGCCATCTTTGCTCTACCAAGGTCTCCTCGTCGGTCTCTTCATCAACGGCATTGCACGCTGGGGGTTCGCATCGATCGTGGAGCTACCCTCCGAGCTACTGAAAGGTGCTCAGAAAGGCTCTCTTTTGCCACCTGTCAGCGTGCTCGCCATCGGCGCAAAGAACATCACATTCAACTTGGGACTTCTGCCCCAATACGATCCCAAGAACCAAGCCACATACGACGGCATCAGCGTGCTGGTCAACGACGTGGAACGCTTCCGCGGATACAGCGATGATCGATCATACTGGGACGAGGACTCCGATTCTGGAAGTTTCACGTGGACATGGCAGCGCCATCGGCTGGGAAGGGAAGAACCCGGGATTGGAGCTGAACAGGACTTGGGTATCAGAGCCAAGATTTTGCCAGAATACTTTCGATTTGGGTACATGTCTGGAAGCCGAACGGCAGACTACAGCAAGGCTGGTGTATGGGATGAAGACGGTATTTGGCATGAGATGAAGCAAGGCCCCAGCAAGAGACACGCTAGAACTAGAGATGAGCATGTATGATTACAGCTATGTGGAAAGACAGATATTGCATAGACAAGAAGTGTATAGAACTAATCGACAGCCCAAGACCAGGCCGTAACAACAGCACTCGCTGCTCCGCACGAGCATTCTGTCTCAGAAACCCTATGCGCACACGATCCACTACTAACAACAAGCTTCAGCGATCTCTTCATCAAGGGTCCTCAATACGATCAGCATCTGGTATAGAAGTCATCATCAGTCAAGAGAGAGATCCACGGCGCACGTCGATCGAGACCATCTGACCCCCAACGCCGCGAATCTATCTAACCGCACATCACAAAAAACCCCCCGACACGTACCCAGAATCCACTCCACCAGACGCATCTCGAAGCAGAAGAAGATGAGGCGCAAACCTCCGAACCACCACTTCCAACACCGTCGACCCCGGCTGTGCTTCCCCAACTCGATGTCCGCGTCAGAGCTTACCACACCTTGTCCCGAGCGAGTTCCAGATCGTATTCTCTCTGCAATGGAATCGGCGAGACGGTCGTGGGCAGGATGCATTGCTCATGTACATACTTCTTGCTCAGCCGTATGCTCGAAACTTCAGTTGCTGAAACACTTCGAGCATGCGAAGAAGTCGTGGCCTTCGAGATGATGGTTACGTCTCGGTCGGTCAGCGAGGGCGAGTAGAGTAGAGAGAGTGCCAGGAGTGGAATAACAGAACCCATCGTAAGCGACTCTGGGTGCTGCATGCGCAGGCGAAGATCCTACTGCGTGGCCATCAACGACTTGACTGATTCAACCATTGCCCTCGTAGCCACTTCCCCATGATTTTGTGTCTGTGACCTGGTAGTGAGAAGGCGAGCTTCGACGGACCACGATCCGTTCACTGATCCGCTCAATGGCTTCCAGTTCCAACCATTTTTCGCATTCTTCGGCACTTCCGACATCTAATCGCTCTGATCTCGTATTTGTCATTCGCTCTCAGCCATACCCAGCCATCGAATGCTGGGTCCAATTGCGCTTCCACACGCCTCGGGTGCACCAGAGCTTGCCATAGATTCTCCAACGCTGTTTCAAAATCCTCTAGAACGAATGTGGAACGGAGAACGAACAACGACCTGGATGAACCAATCGAGCGCAATGTTGAAGTAAAGGTTCTGCATTCCAAGGTTCAGGATTTTCCTTGCAATGACTGTCGCAGTGTAAGCGAGCAAGTCAAGGGAGCAAGAGGAACTCTACACACTCACGCACACATACGTAAACATGCTCTCTGCAGCATCAGGGAACTTGAATGAGGATTGTGTTCGCCCCTGGCTTCACCAGAGGCAGCACGGGTGGGCAATTCTCACCTTTTCTCGCGAGGAAACTCACGTTTCGTTGTCCGATGGTCAACACGGTAACTCCACATGAGAAGGAGAAGCTGAAAGTATGGCAAGATCTCCAGTTGCACAGGCAAACGCGTTCAGCAGCTATAACATGGCCCAGAACACATCACTGCCAATGATTGCCACAGTCAACGACCTGCTGGACTGTCCAGCTCCTCTATTTTTCACAAACGTTGCTTTTGCAGCCTCTGAACATTCTTTGGAGAACAGAATACCTCCTCCATGAACATTGCATCTGAAACTGTTCAACATGGCATTTGATAAAAAGCAAAGCACCCCAACTTCTTGCATAGACCAATCGAAAAGCAAATCCGAAGCATCGCAAGCCAAGGGGTGTCAACAATCGCCGAATTCGATTGAACAAGCGAGAAGCTGAAAACGGCAGCTCGATGTCACGGCGCGAGAGTGACAATACCGTCCAGAACAGGAATGACGATCGGAGTAGAGGTGCTTCGGCCAGCAGGTTGGATGTTGATGACAAGGTGCAGTACATGGGATGGTGGATAGAGGAGAGTAATGATGCCCGGGTCGAGTGTCACTATATCCTTCTATCGTTGTTGTCGTGGGTGAGCGCTAGATTTCTGATTCCTATATCTGGACGCATTGCCCACCGCGAGTTATCAGAAGACGTTCGCCTATTGTTGTGTGTCGTATCAAAACATGCTGGTGATCGAGAGCAAAGAGTAATCTGGCTAGTCTGGGTGCTGTGATACTCCATTCTGTGTCATTGCAGTTCGTCATCATAGCATCATGCTTCGTGAGCTACTTGCTCAACGCCTATGCTGCGTGTGCTGTTCCTGTTCGCTTGGCATTGCATACGCGGTTGCTGCCCCTGGTCCGGAAGGGTATGCTGGGATGCCGCCTTGCTGCCTCATCGTGCAGCCAAGATCTCCATGAATTTGTGTGCCGTGATATACACACTGAAAGACGCACGGCCGACTACAATCATAGTACTGTCTGCCGACAATTCGAGTGGCTTGTCGTTCTCGCTGCTCTGCCTGCTGTAAGTGATGCTCCAAGTATGACACGCGGTCCCTAAGGCGTTGCACGTCAGCCAAGAAAACATGATCAACTTGGATGAAACGAGGTTGCACCTCGACTTGAATGGGATGCTGTACGGGAGGACCTTGGTGCTGCACAGGGGCATCTTGTCCCGGTGACGGAAGTGGTAGTATCGGCCTACCATAGTGACCGGCATGATTCTGCTGCTGCTGCTCGCCATTCGTCACTGGATGACTGTACCCCTTCGGCGCATGCCCAAGTTGTCTGTCCTGCACATATCGCTCCCCTTCTGCTACCGCCGACTTCGGTCGCTTGTGTGAAAAACTGTTCAGGTCTCGAACGACTTCAATCGTTGGCGTCGATGTAGGAGCTTCCAACGGCGCTCTACGCTTCTCTACATGTCCATCCACATTGTTATGAGCCGACGTCGCCACACCGGTGTCGCTGGAGACCGGCCGGTGCTGGCCGAAGGAATGCATGCTCGTGGAGTCTTGCCACGGTCGCGGCTCAGTTGGGATCAGAGGCTCACTCTTATGTCGAGGTACTGTCTCTGCTGATTCAACGGCATCAGACTCGCCGTTGACCACGGCACGCAAGGCTACATCTTCACGCGCGCGGGATGCAATCGGACGACCCGACTGGTCTCGGAAAGAGAAAAGATGTGCGTCGGCAGGGGCGGATCCAGCAGATGTTGCAGTGGTGGGAGTGCTTCTGTTCTTGTAGGCGAGAGCAGGCGATGCCGGCGTGCTTTGACTGCGGCGAAGCGAGGAGTGCGTCGAAGTGGTTGCCGGCGAATGAGGCCGGCCAAACGGTTCTGCTCGCTTCTCCAAGTCTTCGACTCTCTCGAGCAACGTCCCGACCATCGCACCAAGCGGATCTTGTGTGGCGGAAGAGGTGGCTGCGGCCCGGTGATGTTCTTCGCCATTGGCATCGGTCATGGCAGTGTCTTCATCCTGTGCCGCAGCTCTCTTCTGCAGGATGGCCGCATCGTCAACACCGTTGGCTTTGCATCCAGCACAGATAAAGATGAAGTCTTCTTGGTGGACCTTGTCAGCAGGGATATCCAGGCACTTCGCATGTTGCCAAGTATCACAGCCTTCGCAGGCAATGCTTGGCGTGCCATCGTCAATGTTGTGGCCCCGCAAACCACAACCCTTGCAATTGAAATACCAGCTGACGCCATCTGCGGCAAACTCCTCCAACGGGTTCTTGCGCTGCTCAAGCTCGTCTCGGAATTGTGCTTCTGGAACTCGCCTATTGCGCAAGCCATAGACTGCTGTCTCGTGTTGCATGCTGTCAATTTCCGGCCTCGAAAGCGCCTTTTCACGCATACTTCGGTCAGCCTTACGTTCCTGTGCAAGTTGCTGCGGAGTATATTGCTGCGTGTCGCCCATTGGAAGACCAGAAAAGGATGGGAACCGGGAAGTCGACTCAGCGCCTGTGTTTACAGTCCCAAGTCTGTTGATCGCTGCAAAACTCTGTCCGCCGTTCTGCGCGCTGTTTGCGGCATCGCCAATCCGCTCGCCATTTTCGTTGCGGGTGGTCTCTGGTAACTGCGGTAGATTTGGTGCGATTGGTTGATGCTGTCGAGGATGTAGACTTGGCGCCGCTGGCGATCGAAGAAGTGACGACGAGCCTCCGTCGGTCAGGACGAGTCTCTGGTGCTGGCCCTGGCCATGGTATTCCAAGACACCTTCCTGAACAAACCACGTTTCGGCGTCAAGGTCTCGATGCCAGTCCCCGTGATTGAGTTCGATGCTCTCCTTGCGAGCACGCTCCATGTGGCGACCCACATGTTCCATCCGGTCCTCCCAGCTGCCATGACCATGGAAGCGCTGATCGCAGAACAAGCAACGACTTTTCTCCGGGGGCGATCGAAGGTGGCGATAACATCTGTTCGCTTCCGCCTGCAGGAATTGCTCATCCAAATCGCCAGGCTTGGTCGTCTTGTCCCTCGCATTGGCAGGACTCGGTTGGGCGGCCTGGTGCATCCGGCGAACGTGTTGGATAAACAAGTCTTTCCTATTGAAGTCGTTCGGCTTCCTGTCGGGATTGTCTTTGGAGCATCGATCGCATCGCCAAAAGCCCAGTCGCATGTGTTGGGTGTAGACGTGTCGCT
The DNA here is from genome assembly GCA_026120125.1 of Pseudocercospora vitis. NCBI lineage: Eukaryota > Fungi > Ascomycota > Dothideomycetes > Mycosphaerellales > Mycosphaerellaceae > Pseudocercospora > Pseudocercospora vitis. Next base: position 294,278 of record JALRML010000033.1, on the reverse strand, counting down.
TCCACTCATTCTTGGAGCCGAAAGTGGAGCTGCAGCCGTAGACGGCGAGTGGACATGGAAAACCTCGCTTTCCGGAAGCGAGATCTGAAAATGCTGGATCGCTCACGTGCTCGGGTTTGAGAGGCGATTTCAACGTCGCACGCCTGCTGGTGGAGGAACGCCTCGAGGAGTTGACCCTGCCGGTCAATACGACATTCGCCGGGGTGCGGTGTCGTCGAATGACAGGCTTTTCAAATGTGGGCACTCCATTGTGCTCCTGGGTCATTGTTTGGGGAGCTGCTGCAGCGAGCGCGGGAGCTGGTGTCGCTGCGGTCAGATGCTCTCTCGAGCTCTCGGGGTGCAGATTGCCTCCGCGGCGCAGCCACCGGCGGTCTGTCCTAGAAGAATATGCTCATCAATGACGGCGGCGACCTCATGCGCAGGTTGATTAGGTGATTCGGCTGCGCTGGGGGAGTGTGAGGGTGATGGGCGTCGCGCGGGTGGGGGTGTAGGGAGAAGAAACATGAGTGTCAGGCTGCAAGAGGACATCGGGGAAGCGACGGGGCTGAGGGTTCGAAGCAGGGTCCATGCGTCGCTTCGAGCGGGGTGTGTGCTTGCACTTTTGCTCGGGCGCGCCACCTGTTGATGAACCTTTCGATGGGCGGGCAGCACCATGTGCGATGCCATACGTGGCGCGCGAACAGATGGCCCTCTCCCGGCTGCGCACACGGGCAGGGCAAGGCTGAGCTCTACGACGGATTTCCTGCCCTTCCCACCGTCTCATGGATCAAGAACGCTTTTGATGGGTGCAAGGCTATGATCACAAACCCACACATGGCCACGCGAGATGCGAAATCGGAGCGCCAATGAGAGCTCGACATGCCTCGGGCTGGAGCGGGGCAGTGGGGCGCCGTGTGCCATCCAGAATGGACTTCGGCCGCACCTCTCACAGAGATGAGAATTCGACACGCCGCCGCCTCCCGCACGATGGGTTCAGGCGGCGGCGGCGGCGGTAGTGGTGGTGGCTCGCAGTGCTTTGTGCGCAATCAGGCAATAGATTGGGCAGAGTGATGAGTGAGAACGGGGTCGACCGGGGAGGCAATCGTGAGGCTGGGCTGTTGGGGATCGGCCTGGTGCCAGCCGCTTGGGCAAGGCTCCTGTTGCCTCGTTATCGGGCACGGCACCCTATGCACATATGCACCTCACATGCACGGGTACTGATGATCACGAGATACCCGGGCTGTATCGACCTGGAGGCAAGGCTGTGTTATCTCTACAAGTGGACAGATAGCGGCTTTCTCTGAGAGAACCATCCACCCCGGCTGTGTACCCTGCAAGTGACAAAGCTGCTTGCCTGTTCGTCGGCTGATCTCCGGCAAAGGTGAGAAGCTGCCGATGTCCCGTGGTTCCTGCATCGCATCAACCCATACTGTACAGTCGAGACCTGACCTCACAACCAGCGCCCCGGACCAAGCAAAACGACCACCTCAGCCATCCCTCGACCATGAATTCCGTCGCCGCAAAGCGCCTCTTCCAAGAGTACAAAGCTCTCAGCACCGATCCGCCCGAAGGCATCACCGCCGGACCTATGAATGAGGATGACCTGTTCCTGTGGGAAGCACTCATACAAGGACCCGAGGGCACACCCTTCGAGGGAGGCGTGTTCCCAGCCGAGCTCAAATTCCCGCGCGATTACCCACTCATGCCGCCGACGATGAAGTTCACGTGCGATATGTGGCATCCAAATGGTGAGCGCGAGAAGCAGTGCAGTGCACAATCTGATGCGACTGAACAATCCTGACCCGGCTCGGTACAGTCTACCCAAACGGCGTCGTGTGCATCTCCATCCTCCACCCTCCCGGCGATGATCCAAACCACTACGAACATGCTTCGGAACGCTGGTCGCCCATCCAGAGTGTCGAGAAGATTCTGATCTCGGTCATGAGTATGATTGCTGAGCCGAATGATGAGAGCCCGGCGAATGTCGACGCTGCGAGAATGTGGCGCGAGCGGAGGAAAGAGTACGAGGCGAGAGTCAAGGCGGACGTGAGACGTAGCCTGGGGCTATGACACAGGTGGGCATGAGAACACTACATCTTGATTTCCAAGCGCGGCGTATGGGCATTGTGAGGACACGAGCTATGAGTTACGGCATACAGGGTACGAGGTAAGATGCATGTGGCCCAGAGTTCACACGTGTGGGAAGAGCAATGACACAATCACCCTTGGTCATCTACGGTATACCCTCAGGCCACAAAAGCAATCGATCGGAGAACGCCTCGTTCGTACAATTCACGCAACGCTACAGATGAGGTGCGTATCAATTGTGCGAAAGAAGGTTTTCAAAATGCCCAAAAAAAATCCCATCATTATGAAGGACAAAGGCAAGCCGCCTCAAGCATTCTCGTCTCTATCTACTTTATTACCGTGTCTCTTGTCGTCATGCTACCCCGAGAGAGTGACTACTGTATGCAGATATCATCCCTTCCAACCCATGCGCCAGCGCACTTTCCTCGGTCGTCGCGATTCTAGAGATCGGGGTTGAATGTCTCCCAATGCCAACGCTGATGCCAAAAAGAACCCTCCCCCAGAGAACCCAATGCAATGCAATACTGTGTCATTGTAGGGACTGTGTTCGGACACTTCCACAAAATCGAAACCGAAGATACCCAGAGGAATCGTAAACAAAAATGATCGTCCTCCGATCCGCCTCATGGCTTTGACTGAGCGCCACGCAAAGATCTGCTTTGTGGTTGTTGATGTTGTTGTTGTTCTTGTTCGGAGAAATCGATGCGTCGAACCCTCGATCCATCAGTTCCCTTCACTTTCTGTTTCAGATTGGGGACGACATCTCGTGATGCCGTTGCAACCACGGTTGTACGGATTCGCCTTCGCCCCCGGCTTGCAATTCTGCTGGCTTTTATCCGTCTTCGAGCACAAGACCCCGTCACCGTGGTTGATGGCGCCATAGGAGATGTATTTCTTCTGCTGCTGCTGCTGCTGATTGTTGGCCCGTGCCTCCAGCTGGGACGTGGGATCCTCGACGTCGTCGATGTCCCGCTCCGCGAGTGGGTAGCCGTCGTCTTCCTCTGGGTCCCTCTTCATGTTCATGTCATTGTGGGAGTTGCGGGGATGAGGAGCTTGCCAGAGACGGTTGTGATTCTCGTTGCCGGGACCGAATTCTCTGGGGGCCAGAGATTCGACAGTATCGACACCTTGCACGAAGTCCTGTTCGCGTCTCTCCAAATCGATTGGAGCGCCATATGCGGCGGCGGTGAAGAAGGCGATGATAATTGCGTTGATCTTCATGTCGAACGTGATTTTATTTTGTCTCGTTTGGGGATAATGATGTTTGGGGTACTATAGCAAGTGCCTCTGAGAAGGGGATGCGTTGCTGAAGCTGTAGATGATGGAAATTTATTTTTTTGGGCTGTTACTCGGGACTGGTCGTGCAATAGCATGTTCTTAAATATACCGTCCCAGCGTTGTATTTTGGCTGAAGATTCCAAGTTCCCTGCATCGCGGCGCTTTATCCCAAATTCGCCAGGCTGGAGTTACACCATCTCTCCCAACACGAACGACAGTAGGAGGGCGAGGTGTTCCAGAACGCATCCTGTCCGGAGGGTGGCTTCGTATTCATGCACATGCAAGGTAGATTATCGTCCGGTGTGGTGACTTTGGCAAGGTTATGCTTTCTACATCAGCGTGCTTCTATCTCACTATAGGGGGAAGAGACGACGAGAGAAGGCCGTCGAAAGCGTGCTGGCAAGGTCACATGAGATGACTGGAAACGCGAATGTGAATTGGGCACGGTGTGTGTCAGACCGGGCCCGTATATCTGATGTGGCAGTGTCGAATGCCGATGCGCATCGTATCTGCCGGGATCAAGGTGCCTACTGTATGTCTACATGGCATACTTTAGCGGTGTGCTACACTGTCCATCGTGGCTGTGTGCGCGGTTCCTGCGTTTCGGCCAGCATCAAGATGCGTACGCTTATGTCGCACAACATAGGGTTCCGGTACCTGAGATGGCATCGGGGAGTAACGATCAAACAAGGCCGTGCCGAGTACGATACCTGCCGGCCACACGATTGATATCGTAGTCTGTGTCTCATCACCATCGACGAGGATGGCGTTGTCCGCGATCTCGCTTCACACAACTGTGCTTCCGTATGGTGTTACGAGGATTCGTATGAGAAACTTTACAGGGATGTGATGAGTAATGAGTAATCCTTGCCGGTGCTCGCTCGTTCGGTTCTGTAATCGTTTTTCAAAGGGGGTTTGATTCTTGCTTGATTCTTGCTATATAGCTCATCCTAGAGATCTTCGCTTGCATTCGTTTGCAATAAGCTCGTTTTGCTTCTCAGGACCGGCTTTGACCATGAAAATGTCCCTAATTTAGTTGATCAGCCAAAAATTCCCGAATGATGACGAGGCCGAAAGTCTTACCAAATCCATCGCGGACACCACCATTGTAAATAGACGAACAGCGGTGTGAGAGGTCCGACGTAAATCTTTCCCTCCGCGCCTTTTTCAATTTTGTGCACGCATTGTTTTGCATACTCCTCGACTGGCATACCAGGCGGTCGATTCGTGCCCACCTTCCTGTCATGTAGCCATTGATTCAGCGGCTTGTAGAAGCTCGTCTCTGGTAGCTCTTGTTCTTTCTCGTTGGAGTGGAGATTCGTCTCGATGATACCAGTGATGATAGTGACCACACGGATGCCGAGTGGTTTGACTTCCAGCCGCAGCGTTTCGGATAGGGTTGCAGTAGCTGACTTCGATGCGCCGTAGACAGCTTGGAAGGGCAGGTTGGTTTCGCCAGCTATGCTGCTGTTGTTGGCTACAACAGATTTGTGCCCTTTCATGAGAAGCGGTAGAAAGGCCTGCACGCACGCTAGAGGTGCAATGAAATGGAGCTCGAATTGTTGGCGGGCGTCTTCGAGGCTGGTATCGAGAGCTGGAAGGGTGAGGCTGCTGCCAGCATTGTTGAACAGCATGTCCAGCTTCCCATGCGTTGCTTCTGACACCTTCTGTACGGCGGCATCGATGGACTGCTTCGAGCAAACGTCGAGAGTGATTGTCGTGACATTTGGGAGGCGGGCGAGCTCTGGGGATATCTTGCTTGGATCTCGTGCAGATGCTAAGACGTGGTAGCCCCTTCGTTGATGTTCGAAGCAAACCGCCGACCCGATTCCGCCAGCCGAACAGCCAGTGATGAGAATGGATCGTCTGGATTCTGTCATGATGCCGGTTCGGTGAGGACGAGATCGGTATGCTGGGTTAGCAGTCAATGGGCCAGTATGCTTGTGAAAGTGTGCAGTAGAAACTGGCGATGACGAGCTCTTCATTTATGTTTCTGAGAAAAACGGACTTTCATGAGAGCAAGGAAGGCGGCACACCGGGTACTTAACTTGTCTGAGAGAACAAAATATACTGTGAACAGCTCGTGGGCGCCCGTATCGATCGCGTCGCAGTCGGTTTTGATTGATCGATGGAAGAGCGAGCAGCTCGGCCTTGGAAATTGCAGACGTCACTCGCTGAGGTCGCTAACCCTGCCGACCAGTCTTAGCTAGAACCAGCCTGGCTGGGCTTGGCATGCTTGTCTCCTGTACACCAACTGCAGGGACGAGCAGAAAGCACGGGGATTCGGTATCTCCATGAACCAGGCGTCTTCTCTCTACATATGCTGGAAAGCGTCGGCTTCGGTTGCCAGTGACGCGGACCAATGCGGCGTGCCAATGATATGAAGGCACGAAGACAAAATCACGTGCAAAATCATCCGCAATACGCACTGTTAGCCATTTCGGAGATCTGAACTCTGCGAGGACTTCCTCGGCCATGCTGTCCTGCCGGAGCCATAATGCTTTGTGAGGATCGCGTACTGATCACTCATTAGAAGTCATGTGAGGCATGTAAGATGTATACACGTTTACTCATCAAGAATCCCATTGATGTCGGTCAAAGTAATCGGCCCTCGAATGGGTGACTGAGGACGAGAAGGATGCGCAAGATATCACTAATCCGTCTTCCCGACCTAACGGCCAAGGGAACTCCGATGCCGCTAGATAATCTGGTGTGAAGGACCCAGGTGCTAGGCAGAGGGGACGAAGAGGTATATATGCGAGCCGGTACTCGTTCAAGCATAAAGCATTCCAAGATCGACAGGACCATCAGTGGCATGGCACCAAAAGTCTTCATCGTGGGCGGAACTGGCGCGCAAGGGATTCCTGTCATCAAAGGTCTGGTCCAAGATGGAGCATACTCCGCTCGCGTTCTCACCCGTGACCCCCAATCGGCGCGTGCGCTCACTCTGAGGCAATTGGGAAACGTCGAGCTTGTCGAGGGGACGTTCGCCAGCGAGAAGGATCTTCGGAACGGGTTCCAAGGCTGTGAGTACGCCTTCGTCAACATCGATGGCTTCAACGCAGGCGAGAAGACCGAAATGTACTGGGCCATGCGAGCGTACGAGCTGGCACTCGAGGAGGGCGTTAAGTTCTTCGTCTATGGCAACCTGGACTATGGCTACAAGAAAGGCAACTACGACCCCATCTTCCGCACGGGCCACTATGACGGCAAAGGCCGGGTTGGCGAATGGATTCGGTATCAAACCAAAGAGAACGGACACCGCATGGGCGCAGCGATATTCACGACCGGGCCGTACATCGAGATGGTGCTCGCGTTGAGAACTCCCATGAGCCCTGTCATCGAAGATGGAGTCGTGAGCTGGCGGGTGCCTCTGGGTGATGGCGCTGTCCCTCATGTCGCTCTGCAAGACTGCGAGTACTACGTCCGCTGGCTCTTCGATCACCAGTCCGAAGCCAACGGCTTGGATCTCGAAGTCGCCATTGAACATGTCAATTACCACAAGCTCGCAGAAGCCTTCACCTCCGTCACGGGCAAACCAGCTCGGTACGTGGACACCGACCTCGAAACATACTGGAAGATTGGCAGTCTCGCACCAGGTGCGAGCCTTCCTGCTGGATACAATGCTGGTGTCGATGATCCCGCTACGATGGACATGAGAGATAATTTCACGGGATTCTGGAACTTGTTCAAACATTCGGGAGGTAATCAGGGCGTCCTTCGGAGAGATTATGCGCTTCTTGACAGGATTCATCCGAATCGGATCAAGTCGGCCGAGGAGTGGTTCCGGAAGGAGGAAGAGAAGAGGCAGAAGGAGTGTTTGCCGAGTCTGTATGAGAGCGCGTTGGACTTGAAGCCGGCATTGAAGATTGCCGAGGATGGCAGAAAGGGGAAGATATGATGCGTTAGCGGACGAATGGTTCGGGCTGTCTGCAAGCATGAATTAATCTCCTCATGAAAATATTGGAACTGTGGCCCCTTGTCTCCCTGTGTGGCTGCCTGCCTTGGCAGCTGAATGATCCTTGGCTAAGATCTGGAGGCTGCCACTTCAATTTGCCCACTGCTGATTCCGCTTCCACTCCTTTTCCCTCGACACCGAACGGATAGCCCCCGGGGCGAGAGCACTTCGTCCACAGCAGTGAACATCGTGCAAGCACGAACGAAGTGGCCTCGGCACAGCGGAAACAGCTTGTGACGAGGCTCTGAAGCCGTACTGAACCCCGTGTCCTGCCAAGCATTCACAACGATGATGGAACCTCGCTGTACAACCAACCTCGCATTCGCAGGTTCGCGTGTGGATTTTAAGACCTTCCGTATCTTGCCGCCTGAGACATTGTGCTACCATGCTCGTCTATAAGAATGATGCCAGAGTTTGACATTGCCCTACATCTAGACCATGAGTGGCAATGGCTTTTAATATTGCGAAGATCATTTTCACGGCGAGTCTCACGTTGTTGGTCATATTCTTTTTGATCGCTACATCAGTGCTCCTACTCCAATGGCAGCGGATCAGACAGGCGCCCGCGGGGGTTCCGTGGGTGGGCGTTGAAGGGCGGCAAAGGTTCGCGAAGTTACGTGCAGCGATCAGTGGGTTTTTCAGGGAGAAAGAATTTTTGGCGGAGGGATGGGAGAAGGCAGGCTTTTCTCGCCAGGTTCACTGAGCAGAAGCATCTGACAGGTTATGCAGTACTCCAAGCACGGGAAAGCCTTCATCTTACCCGGTCTTCACTGGAATGAAGTTGTTCTACCACCTCGAGATATCAAGTGGTTGGCCAGTCTGCCTGAGGATGCTTGCGATGCAGTCATTGTCCAAGGAGATTTGCTCGGGTTGGAATGGCTCTCGCATGGTCCTGACATGGACTGGATGCGTGACTTCGGCGTTGTGAGACGAGATCTTAAGGAGAATATGAACAGCATCGTGGTTGATATTCAGGACGAGATCGCAACGGCAACGGCAGAGATGCTCGGCGAGAGGCAGGACTGGCACGAAGTAGACATTTTGAGAACTCTGCGACACATCAGTTTCCGGGCGGCAAACCGAATCATCGTTGGCCGGCCACTGTGTCGTGTCCCAGCGTATGAGCTGGCCTGTCAACGCTGGATGATTGTGATGGGCCTGACCAGCATTGTTGCCCGATGTTTCGTGCCCCGATCGCTGAAGAGCTTCCTCATGCCGTTCATTGCCTTTCCGTACAGGGTCGCGTTCAGGAAAGCATCACACATGTACCAGCCTTACGTGAAGCAACGATTACAGACCATGAGCGAAAATGCTTCTGTCGAGGTGCCGAACGATATGCTGCAGTGGACAATTCAAAGAGCTAGGCTCCGAGAGCAAGGCCCTGCGATCTCTGCGAGGGACATCAGCGACAAGATGGTGTTTCTCAACATATTTGGTATGCCCACAAGCCCACCCACCAATGTCTTCGCGCCGCTGACTCGGGTCAAAGCTGCTCACACAATTAACATTTCGCTCGGAACGATACTCATTGACCTGTTATGTCAGCCTGCTCTGTCCCTGCTCTTGCAGCAACTTCGAACCGAGGCGCACTCGGTCGTGGACGGGCTCCCCCACGACGCTCACGCGCTGTCCCAGATGCAGTGTATGGACAGTATCATACGGGAGTCTCTACGATTCCACCCACCCAGTGATCACGGCATGATGCGCAAGATCCTCCAGGCAGATGGTCTCCACAGTCCCAGCGGGGTCTACTTGCCTCCAGGCACGTATGTGGGAGTCCATGTGGCTCTGTCTCAGCGGGATACACATGCATGTAGCACTGACGGAGGCGATTGGAATGAGTATCGTCCTTGGCGCTACTGCCACGATGACTCCAGCAACATGTTGAAGCCAAGCAAGCCAACCACGCCGACTCACATTTCTGACCACTTCCTGCCGTTTGCCCTCGGCAGACATGCTTGCCCGGGCCGCTTCTTCGCCGTGAATGTCCTCAAGCTCATTCTGGGGAATGTCATTGCGCGATACGATGTTCCAGCCTTGCAAGAACGGCCAAAATTCCTGAGTGTCGGCGGAGTCAACTTGCCGCCCGCGATGCTCGATATCATGGTTCGCCGCCGCGCAGGATAGACGAGGCAGGAGATCAATCTCGCCTGGCGATACAGCTAGCCATCAGTCAGCCACCACCGCACCTCGACGTTGCGGAGTGGCCGATGGGGGGCGTGGCCGTTACATGTGCCCCGTGCGTGCAAATTGTCCGTCGCACGTGGGTGTAGGAAATCATGGTTGCTCCTTCTTCAGGGGATGAGCCGCGGCCCGTGCAGATCCACCTCTCCTTTGCTAGGTAGGGCTAGAGTATACAGAATAATGTCCAGACTCCATTCATTCTGCACCACGGGAGTAAGTACAGAACATGTACCTCCCGCAGCCACGAAGAGTTGATGCATCATGATCCGGGCTGCTGATTCCTTGCAGCCACGCCGTTACATATCAGATGAAGAGATGGCGTCAGCCGTGGAACGCGCGAGACACGTGATCCGCCGTCTGTGCATCGAAACGGTGGTGCATGCCAAGCCACCACTGTCCAGACACCAGACCAAGAGAGGCCCACGACCACGAGGAGGCCGAGGGATTCCTAACGACCTCGACCACGCTCAAAGCATCTCGTCGCTGCAGATGATGGACACCCAGCTTCCAAAGGGCTGGTCGCCCTGCGCATGGGAACAATCGCTAATGCCATGCTCACTGGTTCCGTGCACAGACGCCGTGAGCCACGACTGCTCTGTGAAGGACCATCTCCGTAGCGTGACGCCATGTCAAGACATCGCTCGGCTCCTGGAAAAGATCCGGTCTGGAAGACTTTACGACAAGCCACACCATTCTTGGTGATGCGAATGGGGATGAAGCACGGCGCTTGATCTCCTGGCTTCTGCAGTGCTTAGTCGCTCTTGGTCGTGAACGAGGCTGAACGGACGAAGCGCCTTCAACGAAGCGCAGCCGCGTTGACCATGGCCCCAGACACGGTCCAGATGATTCTGCTCGTTGGTGTACCACAGGACCTCTCCTAGCCTTCATCTTCACCTTCTTATACAGCCATTCTTCTTGCTCACCTGCCACGCCTGCCATTCCTTCAGCCCTGTAGGTGTACCACTTTCGTTAAACCACATTCTCTTCAATCTTTGGCATATTTCTTTGATCTAAAACAGCATCTCTCCTTCGCCATTCCTTCGACATCAGTATACCGCTCCGCCATGAAGACCATCGCATTGATTCCCGCACTCGTTGCCACTGCACTTGCTTCTGCTCCCGCACCAGGATCCGGGTGGAAGAAGACACTGTTCCTCGACGATTTCACGGGAGGCTCCGGCGCAGCTCCAGATTCCTCCAAATGGATCATTCAGACCGGCACAAGCTACCCAGGTGGTGCTCCACAATGGGGCACAGGCGAAATCGAAACGTATACCTCGAGCGGGAACAACGTTCGACAAGCTGGGAACGGCGACCTCTGGATCATCCCGCAGAAATCCAGCGGCGGAGCTTGGACCTCAGCACGCATTGAGACGCGTCTCAACAACTTCAAAGCACCAGCAGGAGGAAAGCTGCGCATTGAATCACGTATCAAGATGCCCGATGTGACGACTGCGAATGGATTGGGCTATTGGCCAGCCTTCTGGGCCTTGGGAGGAGCGTTCCGAGGCAATTACACCAATTGGCCGTTTGTGGGAGAGTTGGATATCGTGGAGACGATCAACGGTCGGGATACTGTGACCGCGACGATGCATTGCGTAAGTAGTTCTCGCAAACTCGATCTTCTCCTGTCCACTAATATGCCTTGGATTGTATCAGGACAAGAACCCAGGCGGCGCGTGCAACGAGCCCAACGGTCTTGGTAATCAGGCCTCCTGCAGCGGAAGCCGTTGCCCAGGTAACTACCACATCTACGAAATGGTCGTTGACCGAACCACTCAGCCCGAGCAGATCAAATTCTGGCTCGACCGCTCTCTGAGATACACCATCAAATCCAGCCAGTTCACCAGCGCTGTCTGGAATCAATCCGTGAACCAGGGCTTCTACCTGGTTCTCAACGTCGCCATGGGCGGTTCGTACCCGAACGCTGTCTACGGCTCAACCACACCCACATCGAGCACCGTTGGGGGAAAGCAGATGGCGGTCGATTATGTCGCCGTTTGGTCGACGTAAACCCAGAGGCCTTCTTTAGGTCGAATGCTTTGTATATTGTTACCATGATACCCGATTAGATTCCTTCCACATAGACGATGCTCCAGAGAAGCATCCCAGATAGACCATAGACGATTGACGTTTCCTCCACGTTTCCTCCCAATTCCACATCAGCTTCCACTTGCGACTTTCCTCTGTCCAAGGCCAAGCTGGCCCTCTTCCCATCGCAACCTTGCCCACTGCGTTCAATGCACCACTCATGCCGCCTAGAACCATCTTCATTCCCATCGATCTGTCATACCACGTCACGGCTCGGCCACGCGAGCTCGTGTCCACTGCGTCGTCCTCGATCTGGGGTGCCGTGGGTGTCAAACTCACATCAGCACACCTGCATGCCTTCAATTATGGCTGGCACACCACGACGAGTGCGTTTCTTAGATTTTCTCCAATGAGGAAAGTGAAGAGGAAGAAGCACAAGTGCTGAGCGAAGTAGCACATAATTCTTTGCGACCGTCTTCGCTGCACAGGTACGTACGGATTTGGTCTGCTTCAGATATGGCGAACTACGGTTACCTGATCTCATTCGACTTGGAAGATTACCCTTGCAATTGTAGCCTAGGATGGCGGGGTGTTGGCCGTATTGGAAGCCGGCTTGAGTCATCGTGAAGAATTGAGGCTTGGGGGGTGGATGTTTCACCAGCACAGTAGGTGTAGGACATGGCATAGCTCACACGTTCTGCCCAATTCTCACCAAACAAGAAGGTTCTCGCGAGAGATGGGAAGTGAGAGAAAGCAGTAGATTCTATGTCTCGATTTCTCGAACTATGTGAGTTATCTATGATGCTCGATGCTCGAGAAATGAAACCAGATCCTATGACTTCTGCAAGGCTGGTCGAGCAGCTTCTCGCCAGCTGTCTGACCGACTGCTTCTCGAGCCACGTGTTGGTCTGGAAGGCCCTAGAATAGCTGGTGTAGTCTGGCGTCGCTATGTGGGACGATCCAGAGAGTGGAGCTTGATCTCGTCGTGCTGGAGCATCGTGAAGGGTCGTGATGTGATGGTAAAATGCATACTTCTGGGATGCATGTGGTCCAGATTAGTGTCATGGCACTGATCGCGGTGGCATCGGCCGTGTCTGATGAGTCGTGGTATTGCTAAAGTAACAAAGGCAGTCTCATGGTGTAGCTGCATGGTACAAGTGCATGTCGCGGGCACAAGTGTGTGTCCTTCAACCACAGACGCTTGCAGCGGAACTCCGATATAGCGTGACCGCGCCATTCTCCAGCTCGTTCTCGCCCTCGCCGAACCCTTCGTCTTCATGAATCTCTGCTTCTAGGATGTAGAACGGCGGTACGCCCTCCGCTTGGACTTCTGTCTGTGATTCGGGCGCTTCGCTGGCACTGTGATCGCCTTGTATTTGCTTCTGAAAGAAGCGGATTTTGCCATTCTTGCGGATGTCCTCGGGAAGTATGACAAACCGAGATACGTGCCTCTCATCACCATCCCGGGTTCGCTGCAGCCAGATGCGGCGCGGGTTCGCGGTGAGTTTGCTGTTCTTCGCGAGCAGGTTCGGAATGGACAGCGGCGCCTTCCAGCCTTGAAACCCTCCCTCTTTCGCTGGGACGTTAATTTGAGTCACAAGCCTGTCAAGATCGATGCACATGTTTGCGGTAAAGTCGTCCTCGTAGTCAATGACCCTACCATCTGGACGTTGCATCTGCTGACCTCGGGCAATAATTTCCACAATGTTGGTAGCTTCCTTGTCGATTGGCTTCCATTTGTTATGGAAACGATCTGCGATGAAGCAGTCTAGAAGCAGGACGATGCCGACACCAGAGTCCACGAACATTTGTATGAGTTCGTAGGCGTCGATGTCTTGCTTTGGATACCCGCTGTCAAACTTCCTAATTCTGGTCAGCGACCACAATTCGAGAGAGAAGAGACGGGCTGATATCGTACCATGCATAGTCATGTCCAGTCCAGCCCGCTCCTCCGTGAAAGTACACCATGACCAGGTCGTCTTCGTCCATATCTTTGATTGCCTCTCCGAAATATTCAATAACTCTGTCCGGCTTGGTTTTTGGCGGGAAGCTGACATCGTGATACTGGCAGTCGAAGTGTTTCTTGACTGTGCGCCGAACGATGTTCTGTTTCTGCCAATGCTCGGTTCTGAGTCGGTATTGATTGTCTCCCTCTTTGTCCTTGCAAGCATCGAGATTGAAGAAATGTAGCTTCTTTGGGCGCACAATGACGCCTTTGGTTCTTGGAGGAATCTCAGCGAGCTATCGCTTGAGAGCTTCAAATCTTGCAGGAGCTTAGCTACGGCGACAAGTCCCAGTCGAGCTTGTGATTGGTCTCCTGCTTGGTGTGGCGGCTTATGAGGTGAATCTGAAGGTTGTGAGGTAACGATCAGGGGGCACTCAACACCAAGTGGGTGATGGTAGCCACAGAAGATCCTGTGAAATCTGGCGGTTTGTGCACTAGGCGTACTTACTTGAAGTGTCGTCAGAATAACGGATCAAGTGTCTTTGATGTGTTGTAACTATGCTGAATCATTGTCCAACCAAAGATGGTTTCAGTTGGTGATATGGCTCGGCGTTGAGAGACGCAAATAGAGACGAAATGAGGAAATGCAATGGTATGCACTTAGACCACGTGGTTACCGGTTTGCCTTTGGTGAATCTGATCTTTCCGCCGAGGGTAAGAACCACGAGCGCTAGTCTAGTGTGACCAAGAGCTCGCGCGACGCCGTCTTGCAGTGCCTTGAGGATGTGCAGAGCCGGCGCTGTAGGTCGTTGGGTGTGGGATGGTGGTTTCGACCAGAGCTGGGATGACTCAACTGTTATGGTCGGTCTAAGGCTGAGCTATCCGCGAGGTAGACCAAAGCTCAAGGCTATTGTTATGTCGATGTAACGCTGAGAGTGGTGTAGTTTGGCGGATGTGATATATAGATGATCTTGAGCACTGACCATTGGTCGAGCACGCAACTGAGCCGTGCATGTGCGCTTTTTGATATTTTGCGCAGCATGTAATGAGGGAGAGCTTCGAAGTGATGCTAGGTAGCCAGTTCGTACTCAATTGACGCAGTGTGGACGTCGGCCATTCAACTCGGAAAACATAGCACTTGCGAATCCAGGTTCACCTATCACGGTATCTTGGTCTAGGGACCGGTTCATCGCAGCCCTTCCGAAATTGGGGAATGCCTCATTACAGCGGCCCTGTCAGACACTCGTTTAGCAGCTCCCACGGTGGTATGAGCAGCAAAGGCTGGCCATTCTCTGGCCTGACCGCTCCTTCAGCTTGGGACAGATGCGTGTTCCTCTTATTCAACGCTGGTCCATCAGGCTGTAGAGCAAAATCACATTTCAGAAAAGCCTCAGCAGAGAGGCGTGGACAAATTTCTGCACAGGTTTGAAAGCTAGAGAAGAAAGTGGCATCCTGACCAGATCCGGAATTGGGATTGTATTCCATATCTTTAGCACTTCGTCAGAGTCACGCTGTTTGAGCTTCCGCACCGCAGCCATGAGTTGACTGTCCTGGAGTACCAGCTGTCAATTCTCCTGACTCTTGACCACCGTACTCCTCGCTCGGCCCCGACTGACCGACCCCGACCCATGCGAGCCCAGCATCACACTCTTCGGATGAATCGATCCAAGAACGTCAGGGACGCTCAGTGAAGGCAGAATATTTCAACATCGTAAGACTTCTCCCGGGGCCAGGCAGAGAGATTGCACCAGCTTCAACAGCTTTCCAACTCGATGCGGAAGCCTAAGGGTGCCTAATGCGCCCTATTGCAAATCGTCAGTAGCATCGACAGTCTCGCAAAGCGACCGGGCATCTTCCCATCATCCTTCAGCTCTCACATATTTAGCACGTTTTCGCTGCATGCAAGACATGCTGCATTGGGACTTCCAGAAACATGGCGACAGCTTGTCTTGACACCTTTCGTCGTGGTCCATTATTTTGGCGAGAGTGGAGTACGAGGTGAGACCCAAGCCGTGGCCTCTCCCATGGCGTAGGTGCTTTCGCCCAGCCAAACTCATCATGCAGAACCTACCGAGCATTCGATACTATCACGGGTGCATCTTCCACGAGGATTGCAGAGGAACAGAAGGCGTAGCTTGGTGGCTTAGCAGAGTGGGCGATCGGAACGCTTCCCAATGTGCTGTCACTCCATTTGGAAAGCCCGACATTTCTTGCTGGAGGCGAGGATTGCATGTACACATGCGACCTCAAGGATACAGGCATTGTTTCTCGATCATACGGCGTACGATGCGCTGCTGGCAATCAGTGGGAGGTAAAGGGCGGATGGAAGGCCGCATGTGGGCTCGCGGCCGAGAAGTCCTGAATCGTGGCCGAGGTCTTGCTGTCAGGTCAGCTCCCGGAGTTTGCTGCTGCGGATCCGGAACCTAACGTGTCCGGCATGCACAGAAAGGCTGCATCGCTTGACAGCTGTCCTACTCTCGTGCCGCACACTGCTCGCGAAGATGCGGCGGCAGGAACAGGAAAGAGGTGCGACTGGCGCGGGAAGAGAGTACAAATATAGGATCCGGAGTAGGATACGGTTCTGCAGTCCGAAACCCGAGCAACAAGGATTGAGTTACAACGAGCATTACGATTGTCTTATTTGCACACAGTGATGCCTTCCTACGACCCTCACGGAAACGTCTTCGGGGCCGTGTAAATACAGCAGGTCCGACGGAAACGTATAATTGATGTATCGGACGACTTTTGGTGTGGTGCTAACCCAGCTGCGTAAAGTGTCTCGAGGTTGCGTTGCTTATAGCTTCGGCACCGTGATGTTCGGAGTCCGAAAACTTGACAATCCATTAGTGCCCGAATGTCAGTGTCCAATCTGTGAAGAAACGCAATGGAGCCTCGGGCGCGACGGACTGTCAAAGGAGAACTCTGAGACCGAGAGTTTTGCTCTGAGACGTCCACGGCGAGAGCAAAGGTGTGCGATATGAGAAAAAAGGGGCTTTCGAAGACATGAGGATGCGAATACCACGTTCGTCCAGATCTTCCTTTTCAAAGCCCTGCAATGCTTGCCAACTTGAACCTTGGACGAGATCGCAAGAGCAAGAATGAACTTTTGCGGACCCCGATACCGCCAGGTTGTCGGGTTATGAGATGCATGAATAGCGTAATTCAGGTAAACCTTCGTTGGATCCATGTCCGCATGAGAAGATCTAAATTCGGCGCAGAAACGCATGTTGCCTAAGCCCGAACACGCCTGATTTGACTATGAAACTAGTAGACTCTTCTTCTCTCGACTTTTATGAGACAAAGCCCGCATCCAGTGTATGTGCATTCTGCCATAATGACAGGACCATTGAAGCGGCGCTCTCCCGAGGGCTTCGTCTATGCATAAGGCACTACGCGCTTGCACGCGTAAGCGGTGTCGAACATGGCCTCGAGCAGATTCTACTGGTTGCCTAGGGTTCGTCCGAGCTCTGCACCTCTGTCCGTGGCAGCCTTCACGGCCTTGTCGACAACGCCGGCAAATCCAGAAGCCTCGAAACTCTCTAAACCTGCTTGAGTTGTGCCGTTGGGGCTCGTGACATTCTTCCGAAGCTGCGAAGGAGATTCCTTGCCTTCAACGAGCATCTTACCAGCCCCGAGACATGTCTGTGTGGCGAGTCTGGTTGCTTGCTCCTCCGAAAGTCCGAGCTTGGTAGCACTGGCGATGAGATGCTCAACCATAGCAAAGAAATAAGCGGGGCCGGAGCCGGAGAGGCCAGTGACCACATCCAGCAGCTCTTCTCTCTCCACCCACTCAATAGCACGACTTACGCTCCCAAGCAAAGCCGTTGCCAGCTTCTTCTGTTCTTCTGAGACGCCAGAGCCGGCATAAAGTCCACTCGCACCTTCTCCTAACAAGGCTGGAGTGTTTGGCATGACTCTTACGATAGCAGGGCTCTTGCCATCTTCGGCCTTGCACCATTGTGTTAGGCTTGCGCCTGTGATGCCAGCAGCGATGGAGACGATAAGAGGTTGGGAATTTGCTGACGAAAATGCCGTTGAAGCGAGCTCTTGGCATACAGTCTTCGCGACCTGGGGCTTGATGGCCAGGATGATGATGTCGGCTCCAGTGGCGGCCTCAGTATTGTTCGCGGTAGTGTTCACGCCAAGGTCTGCCATCTTTTGTCTGTTGACATCCCAGGGTTCAGACACTGTGACCTGCTTTTTATCAAATCCCTTTGCCACCAGCCCAGAAATAATGGCCGCCGCCATGTTGCCTCCTCCTGTCAAGCATTAGTAGCTATCTTTACCCATAGATGTTTGAACGGAGGATTCAGGAATGAGCGAGTTGTGATAGAGAAATTGTGCTGAGCATGTGGCAGCAGCGTGCTGACCTACCAATGAAGGAGATCTTCTGGGACTTGAGATCAGCCATGGTTACAATCTTCGCTGTGAGTTTGATGCAACGAATGTTGCAGACCCGGGGCACTCTTCTTATCAAGAGCGATGTTTTATCGTGGCATTGGCCCTGCCGGCATTGGAAACCGAAGGTAAAATCCCAACTCAGCAGCGCTCGGTCCATATCTTGGCATTCATGCTTACTCCTCTCCTGATTTGCACTCATCAACCTGAACACTCCATAGCTCTCCGCGTACAAAGCCACGAGCCCTGCCGTTGTCCTACTTTCCTCTGTGCACAGTTTTAATCAGCAGCGAGCAAGCTTATTCCGAAGAAAAACTAAAATGTCACGGAGATCCGCAACTGGTCTTTCGGCGCCAGGAATGAGCCGTATTTGGTAGTACACCACACCTCACACTGTTCTCATATGCTTTCTCGGACCTGTTTCCAGGACACTGCTGATGACGAGATCTCAGTCGCTCTAGCAAACGCTCAGTCTCTTCTCTCTTGCGAGACAAGACTAGGATCTGAGCGAAGCATGCTGCAGGTCTGACCTTGTATGTGGCTGCAATACAGTACCTCCTTCCACGAATGCTAGTGCCGTCTCACTGTCCAATTTAGCCTCATAGTGGCCCTCGCCCCTTTCTGCGACTGGAATATGGCCACGGCATGAGCCAAAATGTTATTGCAACGACGCAATCCGTGACTATGAGGGTTCTCTCTGTGAGACTGTCGTCCAGACGGTCATTTATGTGAAAATTCTCTTCCAATGGCGGCTACATCTATATTTCCGAAGACGCCAAGGCGGAGTCAGCCATAATGTCTCGCTGCTTCGCAGCCGTCAACGTCCATGCATTTGGAAAAGCCATGATGGCGCGAAACGCATGAGATTCCGATTCTCCGATTCCTCTGGCTCCTAAATTGGGTACATCTGGACTCTCAAGGTAGATAGGCAAGGTACGACCAAGTGTTGCTGCTGTGGAGAGGGAGGCATATCTGGTGCATACAGATCTCTGCTGTCTAGAGTGATTCTCGTTGTCATGCACAGAACGCTGTCAAGGCCGACCCTCAAGATCGAGGACGCCTTCAGGACATCGAAGGTCAGATGGCGCTTTGAGATACGCTTGTAGTTCGGCTATTGAGACAAGGCAGTGCTCATGAACACAACTCTTGCCGGAGAGGCGCGTCGATCGTGGCTGGGCCAAGGACCAATTCCATCATCATAACTACCGTCACACCCACGATTTCGAGAGCTGCAGGCTTTGACACCTTAAGGAGCTTCGAGCCTTCACATTCTATTGCTGTGAGAAAATATTGAACAGCATGAAGTCTCACTTTGAAGATATGCGAAACCTGAGGCCGTGCACAGACATATTTGCCTCGTATCAGGGGATGCTCTTGTATCTATAGCTCCTGAAGCCCGAGCCGGGAAGAGGTGTGTGATCAATGCCGCTGACAATATTGTGCAAAATGATGCCTTACGGACTGCTCGACGAACTCATTTTGGTTTGTCTACAGAGAGATTTACAGGTTATCAAGTGCGAACGAACAGTTGGTATTATTCCTGTTCATATGTGGTCTTGCTACACGCGTCCAGTAATGATAGAGCAGATGTTCCACGCACAAAAGAAGACCGTCCCCTGTCTCCCGATATTCTAACGATGTCTCGCCACCTCCAACGCTTTCTCGGACCCTTTCCAGGCTTGGAGTCTCAGCGTGTAAACCTTATTGTGAACGCTGAGCTATACTGAAGCGCCCGCGATGTATTGAGTGTCCTGACGAGAGGACAAGCGGATACAGTATACTGTATGCAAGACGAACCCACAGCACTCCCCCAGGCTTGTTATATTAATGAAATCCGCCAGTTCGGGTAAGCATGCTTGATTGATGGCGCCAAGGCGTAATGATCTCCGCCTGGGGCGCAGGATTAGCGCGCCACAGCGACAAGGATGCCGAGGCCCCACGCTTACACTGCCGTGCGCGTCTTCCATTTCTGCCACCTCCGTGGCTCCGCAACCTGTTCACTGTTCAGAACGCGCTGCATCTTATCATCACCAACGGTCTTGCGATATCCATGGATGCGACCTGCAGCCAGAACGTTTGATCGCCACAGCAGCGCCTGGACATGTCGCACAATACTGACCACCAGCTGGGTCTCCTCAGCGAATTGACGGAGGAAAAGGGCCCAGCGGCGACAGTTGCTGCGCGAAACGCAATCCGAGGCTTTTCTATCCGGAATGCTTCGGCGGGACTGTGGTCGTTGTTGAGGCCGGAATGTTTTGAGAAGCGGCCTTCAGGAGCAGGCAAGAGACCGGGGCCGACGGCATGGCTTGATGGACTGCGAGGCGTGGCTGCGTTTTGCGTTTGCATTATGCATCTTTCCGTCTTCACGCATCAAGGATTGGAGCTATGCTATGGTGCCGCCTACTTCTGGCAGACCTACAACAATTCTCCCGCAGCATGGCCCATCCTGCGATTACCCTTCACGGGAGGCCATTTCATGGTGATTCTCTTCTTCACGATTTCTGGATATGTCGTGCCACGGAGACTGATCAGCCTACTTCACGAAGGGCGGAGGGATGAGTTCATTGAACAACTCAACGCGGCCATGGTACGCCGTATGGGTCGGCTCTTCATCCCCGTCTGGATCAGTACTTTGATGTTGGCCTTCTTTTGGCACATCACAGGCATTACGACGGCATTTCCTGAGCACCAAAAAAACATCTTCTTGGAGCTGTGGGCGTGGTGGAAGGACCAGATGAAATTCACCTACTTCTTCCGAGGAGGATTCCTCTTCACTTACTACAACCCCCACACCTGGACTATTCCGGTCGAATTAAGAGGATCTTTATCACTATTTGTCTGGCTCTTCTGTACGCACCAAGTCGGAACGCGATCGCGCATTCTTCTGACATTCGCCATGATTGTGTACTGGGTGATCGGTGCTGCAGGAGCTTGGATTGGAGCCTTCTTTGCCGGTATGCTTACTGCCGAGTTGGATTTGTTGTCAGCAAGCGGCCTGTCGGTGAGTCTGCCATGGGATCCTCTTTTCAGATTCCTGAGACGCAGGCGAGCGCTGAAGATGCTTGTGCTGCATCTCATGTTAGTTGCTGGACTGTGGCTGGCAAGTCAGCCTTCATCTGATACACACGACATGGAAGAGGTCCTCGGAAAGTGTGGCGCTTGGGGAACATTGATGAAGTTCATCCCAGACTCGTACAAAGAGGGTAACACGACCTACAGATGGTTCTGGCTTTTCTGGGCTGCATGGATGCTTTTGGTGGCGGTCAAGGAGATCGCGTGGGTGAGGTGGCTATTCGAGACTGGCCCAGCGCAATGTGAGTGCTCAACCGGGCTCCATGAACCCAACGCGAGCTAATGTGAAGTGCAGATCTGGGAAGGCACTCTTTCTCCTTGTACCTGGTTCATGGTCCCATGATCGGCATCCTCTCTGACCGTCTATTCTACCTCACCGGAGTCAAGATCCCCTCAAACGACGATGACATCAGACGCTTCAGCCACCTCCAGAACAAATGGAAAGATGCCAGCTGGTGGTTCTTACCCGACGGTGGACCCTACGCCTTGGAACCAAACTTCATTTTCTGTGTGGTGCTCAGCTTACCCGTCATGCTCTACGTCGCAGAGGTGGTCACGCGAACATGCGATATTCCAGGCATCAAGATCTCCAGATGGTACTATGCGAAGATGAAGTCATTGCGATAACGAGCTCATCACAGAGTAACAAGGTGTGGAGTGATAAGCGTCGCATTGGAAAATAAGTACAGCGCAAGCTTTTCGGGTTCAAACAGATCCCGGCCTTTCCATCAGTACTCTTTCAGCCAAAAGTGCTTCAGCTTACCCCAAGCGCTAGATGGCAGTGTCTTGTGGAGTTGTGATTCGCTTCGATCCTCATACCCAGTCTCACCCCCAGACTTTCGAAATATTGCTCGAGACCTCGTGCAGCCTGCTGAGGTGGCAGTCTGCAAACAGATTCAATGTTCTGCCGTTATGTGCATGTAGGGAGAAATTACTGCGCGAGGCAGAGCAAAGCACGATCACGATCAAAAAGACTCCTTCGGACACGAGAAAGATAATACCATTGGTTTCGGTATAAGTGGAGCTACCACATTGTCGAATCGTAGTGTTATAAGTTTGCTTTCGCAGGTTGTTGTCCTATCAATACGACTGGCTCGAGCTCGGCTGAGAAACGGAAGGAAGACAGTCTTGTCTTATGAGTTGCAGCAACTAGTTCTGCCAGATACAACAAGTACAGCAGCGCTTCTCGTTGCCCGGTGGCCGTCGAAGTGCATTGAGCATGCGATGGATTTGATGGCATCACCAAATCTGGTGAGGGCCTTGAAGTGACAAGTCTTGGCCAGGTATAAGCTAAAAAGTGGTGCGAGGAGACAGAGTAGGAGCAAGACCATGTATTTGAACGTGTTGATTTCACCACTCACTGCTCGAAGAGTAGGACGTACGAACATCAATACAGCTTGACACTTCAGATGCCAGTTGAGCGGAAACATCAATGCCGGCTACAGCAGTGAAGATTTGGTTGTTGAGGATCCGTCTCGATCGTATCGGCCTCGGCGAAATTTACATCATGAAAAGGAGGAACATGATTAGAACCACTAATCCAAGCACAACCGTTGCGGCCATCCTCGGGGTCGGGAATCTACCACCTGTGCTCCTGTATGAGCTGGACGAGAGCAAATCCAGACCAAACGCGTATACTAAAGGTAACAAGTGATACTATACTCAAAATTGATGAAGGAGAGGGGATCTGCTGTACACTGTCTTCACGAGACCAGCAGAGCACACAATTTGACATGAAGCCTTCGGTACGTGCCAAGAAGGTTTCTCTGGTATGCTGCTGCTGTTTACAATCGGCATTTCGGAATCGGGTTGGTTTCCTCAGCACGCGGCCATGAAAGTTGTGAACAGGGAGATTGGCTTTTGAGTTCTTCATCCATGTACCGACCTCAGGACAGAGGAGCAGAGTGGTCATGGTCAGAGTTGATAGAATTAGAAGTCGGCGGTAGTTTACTTAGGTGCCCGGGAAGAACGACCGAACGACGAAAATGTCCAAATCAAAGAGTCCGAAGCCCTTCAGAAGCTCGTGGAAAGTGGTTCTACACTGAAGGCCTCTCCTGATGACTTTTGCTTGAAATTGACGCTCTCGATCTACAAGACCTCGTCATCGCTTGAGAATATCGTCGATGACTTTCCCAGCAGCTAACACCTTCTCCTCTTCCAGACGTTGTCCCACGATTTGCACACTGAGAGGCAACCCGTGGCTTGACTCGGGATCGTAGAGACTCCAGTTGTGCCGATCGAGCTCATTGCGTGGCTCATACGATGCGACCTGGGCGTCATCTTTTGCAGGATCCAAACTCTTGTCCACCTTGCCAGCTGGCACAACAAGTGCCGTATAATCAAGCAGGTTCCAGACTTTCGTATATCCCACCCATCTACAGGTCCGATGAGGGACAGCAGGATGCGGCATCGTAGGTGTGAGCAAAACATCCACTTTCCGGCCTGTGCTAGGATCTCGGGTTCGCTCCCACTTGTCAAGGTATGCTTTCTGCGCTGCGCGTTTGCGACGGTTGAGCGCCCAGTACTGGTAAACGCTGATGGCTGGAGCTCGATTGACCAGAGCTTCGACGTGAGGGAGGAATGGCTCTCCGCCCGATTGTACATCACGCTTGATGTCTTCGCCACCATCGGCAGTGTAGAAGAGATCCATAACATTTATGCAGTCTGTGTGACCTTCGCCGGTCCAGGAGATGATAGTGTGTCCGGCGGCTTCCAGCTTTGCTGCGGCTTCTTTGACCACGCGCTCAACCGAAGGATGGACTTTCACGTGTCCATCGTCCAGAAGTAAGCCAATTATGAGAGGTCGGGTGGCCACCTCATCGTATACATCTTCTCTCCAAGGGACTCGATGGCAAGTCGGGTCGTTATTCCATGGTTCGGCATCGACAACCAGCTTTGTGACGAGCTCCAAGGAGTTCAGTGACCGGGCCATTGGCCCGACGACTGATGGTACATGCTCTTGGCCAGCAGTGGACACTTGGACGCCGTCATATGGAAGTCTTCCTGACTGGATGCCTTCAGCATTTGTCTTCCTAGTTAGCTGAGTAACTTACGCTTGGCTTCAACCCATATACTCCCATCATGTGTGAAGGTATGCGCACCGACCCACCAATATCCGTACCCCAGCCCACTATCGAAGCTTGTTCCGCAAGCAAAACACCCTCGCCACCAGTCGATCCGCCGGGAGTAAGTTTAGAATCCATTGGATTTGTCGTCAGTCCGAACAGTGGGTTTTCGGTTTCACACCACATGATACTTTGCGGGAGATTTGTCTTCGCAATGAACACCACACCTTGTGCCCGCAGAATCTTCACAAGCAAAGCATCGTCCGCTGCCGGCTGGAATGCTCGCCCAACGTATCCCAAAGTCGTATCGTAACCTTTGACATCGAACTGGTCTTTCAGAGTCATAACAATGCCGTGGAGAGGTCCGACAGTGGTGCCGTTGTGGGCAAGGTATTCGTCCAGTTCCGTCGCTCGCTTGAGAGCATCCTCGAACATAATTTCTTAGACTGTTAGTATACTGTCACTGTCAACATCGCAAACGAGCGTCAAACCTGTTAAGCAATTTGTCTAGCTTGGTCAACTTCTGCTGTTTCATATAGAGTCGCGTTCGGAACTACCTTTGCATGAGCTGCCGCAGCTCTGAGCGTGTAATCAGCGTCCCTTCTCAGAGGTCCTTTTCGGTCATGGTGTACCTTTGAATGTATGCCTGACAGACATCATATGCTCTGACTTTGCCATTGGCAACCAATCCGTCAAGCTCCGATATATCGCTGATCGGTACGATCGATTCGCCGAACACTTCGTTCTTCACAAATGGCTTGATCCTAGCTTGCTGTATTTGTCGTTTCTTGTTGGCGGTCTGGAGCCATTGCGGATCACTGGTTGCGCTGAGACTACCCATCGCGTCAGGTGCTGTCGGAGAAGAGGCAGATGTACAACATTTAAGGAGGAAGATATGCTTCGTTCAGATATGGTGTAAATGTTAGCGAAGGAAAGTTGGCCTACGCCGAAGCCGCAGAGGCCGAAGAGTGGGGGGTTTTGCCTTATCTGGTGCCAAGAAATGCAGTCAATACTAGGGCGTGGTCTAAGGTGACTGTTTGAGAAGCCGGAGGGCGTATGAAATCTATGTTCTATGCAACAACCGCCTTTACAAACGACTCGATGTCGTCCAGCAGCTCTTTAGGTTTCTCCGTGCCCTGCAGAAACGTGTCAGAATAGGTCTTGTGAGATGTATCGAAGGTGCAGAATGATCATACCGGAAAGTGCCCACCTCTTTCATGTTTCGCGTATTTAGTGATCTTTACCACCTTCTCAGCCCATTTTATAGGGACCGGATTGATGTCATAGGGAAAGAAGCTGTACCCAATAGGCTTAGGAATGGCTGGAGGTGCGAAGCTCTTCCATGCCCCGGAAGCAAAGGCCCGATATGGATACAGACAACGTGCAATACTGTCTGTCAGCCAGAACAGTGTGACCGTGTCGAGGATATGCTATGTGCTACTGTCAGCTGTTCCCACTAGCTACGAGTCTGCCGTGCGTACCTGTAAAGGCGCATCCTCATCGGTCCACTCCAGGTACTTCTCGCCGATCCAAGAGAGAAGTGCGACAGGACTCGATTGAAGAGCTATTCCGATTGTACCAGGCCGGGTACCATGCTCCAAAGCATATGCGAAACCGGTCGGATTGTGCTTGTCAGCTCGCGCTCTTGCTTCCGCTTCAACGGAATCCAATGGGATTTCTGCGGCGCCGTCTGGTGGAGCCATGGAGAGATTGTTTACGTGCACACCGATGCAAGCGTCGCTAGCCAGACCCTGCACCATCGAGATGCCAGTGCCTACGTCGCCGCCATGAGCTATATATTTACTGAAACCCAGTCCACGCATGAGGTTGTCAAACAGCATGGCCACCTTTGGCACAGTTATTTCGTTCTTGTATGTAGTACTGCTGTACGCATAGCCAGGAAGCGAAGGGATAATGACATGGAAGGGCAGTTCGCTCGGAGAGTACTTGCTCGTCAAAATATCGAGCAGCGGAAAAAATTCCAGGAAACTGCTGGGCCAGCCATGGCTCATCGAGATTGGAACGGCATCCTTTCTATCGGAGAACAGCGCAATGAAGTGTAAGTCAATCTCCTCGCCATCTTCGGCCGGGATGGTCACAGAAAAGTTGGGAAAAGAGTTGATCCTGTCTTCCGTTTTGCGCCAGTCATACTCTGTCTCCCAGACCTTCTTCGCATTCAGGAACCAGTCCCGGCGCATGCCATCCGAGCGGTCTGACACGCTGTTAGAGTACGTAGCAGGTGCCACTGGACACAGTCGAATCAAGTCCTTGCAAAGCTGGAGTTTGGCTTCCGCAACGCAAGCCGTGAAAGGAGTGAGCTTTAACGTGGCTCCGTCTGGTATTTTGCTGTAGTCCGCCATGATGGTGAGGCTCGATTGCGTGAACTGTCACGGACACGATGGGACGGAGAGCTGTACATATAGCACTGTGCATCCGAGGCGGTCCTGACTCCGGAGTACTTTTCGGTCTCGGGGCGTCTTACTTCTCGGACTCGGAGCGCGCCGCGTGAATGGGCCTGCAGAGCCGACACACACCAGTGCATGCTAGCTATCATCTCACCACAGGCACTCCGTGATTCAACAGGGATACCTACTGCTTGAACACCGATGCTTAGTTTTGGATCATGGGTGCCACCGTACACCAGAGAGACACACCTTGGTGAGCATTCAGCTGAACTGACTCGCAGTAGTATCGGCCCATGGCGTCGTGAAGGATCTTCATGCAGCTCAACTGTCATTCTTGGGATGCGGAAGTATTCAGACTGCCAGGTCTGACACCGTTATCGCAAAACGCAACCCACCATCGGCCCCTGTCATGTGGGGTATGGCATCCAGCGAACTCTCGATCCTATCTAATAAGGCAATCAGCTTGCTCCTCTCTGATGCCCTGGATGATCAATTAATTCTACAGCTTCATCGGATATATGGCGGTGTTGTTCCCAGCCAAGTTCCTGCGTACAGTAGCTGTCCCCAAGTGCTGTTCTGATCGTATCTGCAGCGCCCTTGGTGCTCTGAAACTAGAAGCAATGATATGCACCTTGTAGGCGTTCAAAAAGTGCTTCTCGAATGCATTCTGGAATGCAAGCCAATATGACACTTTCGTCCAGAAATGCTCGTCTTCACCAATGTCAGGAAAGGAGGCCCATAAAGCTTCGCCATCACCACCTGGTCCCAGGTCTTCAATGGCGGACGTTCTGGTAGAAACTTGGCGCGATGAAATTTCGGGATGGAGCATAAAGCGAGTGGGTGGTTTTGAGCTGCGATGATGGAACGTTCGTCAGTCCATCTGTCTCCTTTGTCCTCGCATGACACTGCCTTATCAAAAGTCAAGCACCCGGTCGAGCTTTGGGAGCGGAAGTGCTTTCATCAAATACGAAGTCGCATATCTTGAGACGATTCAGAAGTCGATGCCTTCGCCTAAACTGCCGCCGATATGGAGAAACTCATAACTGTACAAAGAACGTTTTCCATGTCCAGACTTTGAATATCGAGCAACTAGCGAGAGTTAGCGTGGTATCGACGTGCCTGCACTTCGCCAAAGATAGCACACCTTCCCTTAGGTCATGCCAAGACTGGAGTTGTGTCGATTGAGCGAGAGCGTTCTCGTCTGCGCCTCCCATGTTAAGCAAGCCTGTAATTCCTTTGAGCTTGTGATAGGGCAAAGCACCTGATTTCAGTGAGCAATCGCAAAGGTCACATAAGAAGTCCTCGATGTGAAGGATACGATGAATGCTACCAGCTGAGAATGGCAGAATTCCGGAAAGCGTTCAAGCGTCGCTTCAAAGCCGCTTCAAGCAGCCCCAGAAGGGACGCAGGCCAGCAAGACTTCTGCGTCTACTTTCGACACCCATCCCAGGACTGGGGTGATGCAACGATGTGCAACTTCCACCCTAGTCACATGCCAGATGTTGCAAGAGTTCAGCAAATACTTGACAGCTGCGATCGGAGGCAAACAGAGGCATATGCGGTTGAGGGTAGGAGAGTGACAACCAGAGATGTCACGGAACGCATTCGAGCCGTGATGAAGGATCGCCACAAGCCAGACAATCAGATGTACGTCACTTTTCACAAGAAAGGTTGCTGAGTGGCAGCGTCTGAGGAGAGCAGAGTCGGTCCAAATAGGCAGTGGGCGTGGCTTCAGGCCCACGTCCACCGAAGCGCATTATGACCGGCGATATACCTGCGTTGAAAGCTGTAGGTTCCATGTGCCATTCTTTCCCGCTTGCGAATTCTTCGTCATATTTCTCTCGGATCCGACGACGAGGATTGGTATTCTGTCATGCTTCATCGACCGGGTTCCCGTCAATCATAAACAGTACTGTATGTCTGTTTCATCCAATGGCCTGGTAGATTTCAGGCTGTATTATTGTAGCACAATGGCTGGGTCTGGGAGGTGGCGTTGTATACTGAGTTTCTCCTGGTGCCCACTATTCGTACATGGAGACCAGTCGTACGAGCAAAGGTGGTCAAGCGAATGAAGGGACTGCCTAAAGCAACGTTCAAGAACCCGGCCAACACGTTTTTCCTGGCTTTACGTTCTCTACGAGTCAATCAGCACGCTCATATTGGGTATCACAATCGTCATCTGTGCCGTATAAAATCTCACAAACTCCGCCAATTGGTATGTCCATCACGGCGTCGGTGCCTTCGTTCCATAAGCTACTCCACTCGAGCTCTGGGTTCAACGGCTGCACCTTTGTGATGCTGGACTGCCTGCTGTGCGCATTCTTTCCTTTCGCGCCGCTTTTCTTGCCGAGACTGCTCTTCTTGCTATGACTGCCTCCCTGCTTCGCAGTATTGGTATCTTTCTTCCAACTTGCCTTCTCGTTTCGTATGATGTCTCCGTTGGCATCCACGACTGCCACATTCGCGGCTTCGTCCACAAGGCATTCCACGCTTTTGAGAGGCAGGGTCAGATAGCCAACATTGTAGGAGGCTAGAGCGACGTAGATGTAGACCACGAGCATGACTGTCCAGGCTGGTACTGCCAGTGCCCACCAACGATTGGGATAGTAGTATATCCCTAGCTGGTGCAGGAAGGGAGATGGCAGGAAGCTCCACAGAAGGTATACAATGAAGGCCAGGCTGCTAGTCAGGTATAGGGTAAACCCGTAGTACTCATAAGTGGGTACCTTTGGGCTTGCTCGTGGAATTGGCTTCGCAGAACGGAACGTGCTCGTCAATGTCGATGCGGCAGCAGAATTGGGTGTCTGCGTGCCCGTCGCGTCACCACGTGTATGCGGCGTGCCTTCATCGCTCGAAGGGTCCGGTGTGGTGGGTCTGCTATTTTGAATTGTGAGCGGCCTCAGAAGGGACGTCAAGGAGGGAGAGGGGGGCAAAGGCGTAGGCGGTCGATTGTAGAAGGGGGGAGCGAAGGCGGAAGGCGCAAGATGGGTGTAACTCCGCGAGTACTGGTGGTATATGGGCCTAGTGGGCAAGTTTGGCACGTGTCCGTCTTCCTCCTCTGCCGAGCCCCCGTCCGTGGAGGCTGGGGACAATGAGGGCGGTTCATGGGCGGAATCCAAGGAGAAGTCGTCTATCGAAGCTGGCTCGGAGGGTGACGTGATGTTGTCACCAGATATGTCGGGCGATATGGCTGTGGCCGTCACCCGCTCTCCTGTGCTAGAGTTCTCTTTCTGGAGCGAGCGAAGCGTGGGCAGATTCGGCGTAGACTTGGACTGGAAGCCAGTAGGCACCGCCAATGGTTTGGGAGGCGTGCCTTTGCCTCTGCTTTGCGGGGGCATCGTTGTTGTCTGGCAATGCCTCGGAGGAGCAGCATTCCTGCAGTGCCTGAGAGCCACGGCAAAACTGCGGCATTGGTTCCTGCCAAGCCATTCAGAAGCATCCTTCCACCACTGCTATTATTACACCAGAAAGTGATATCCGGTTCACGGCAGAAAAGGTTCCGTGCAAAGCCTACCTATACCTACAGTACTACACTGTACGAGCCTGCGATCTGCCGACGCTTCGGTCGCAAGACCACAGAGCAAAAATCATCAAATGTCTACAGACCAATCACAACCACAGTGAAGCCTGTCTCGTTCACCCACGTCTTTTCCAACCCTGCAGAAGACGGCCGTCCGCTTCCGAGACGACGAACGTTCTCCATCCGGCGGCCGTGGTGGCCAGTGCAATTCTGGGCTCCAATGATGCAGCGAAAAAGGAGGCTGATGCAACTACGTCCATCATTCCAGTTATGACGCCCCAGCTGGGACGAATCGTCTTGCGGTAACTAAAATAATGAGTAACTGGACTGCCCTTGTTGAGCTTCGTGGGAGAACATCTGGGAGATTGATGGACAGTCTTTGCCGTCAAGCTTGTCAAGCAGATCCAGTCATGGAAACCTCGAAGTACAATACTTCACAGTTGCTACTCCACGCTGGCTCGCATCTACGTTCAGCTCAGTGTAGAGCGAGGCAGACAGTACTTGGGTGACAGACCCGGTGTGATTGCGAAAGTGAAGCAAACAGATATTTTAGGCTCGTCCACTCACTCTCCCGACAACGCGATACCATCATGCCATGGAGCGGAGGTGTTCCAGGACCCCAAGTGACCGCTTCGGTTGGGTGCTCGCCAAACCCCAGGAACTTGGTCGGATTTGGGTTTAATGGCCAATACCGAAACCATTTATACCTCAATCTGTCCCTTCGCTGTGCGACGGAAGGAACACTTCCTACACACTGCCCACGCCACATCAACTCGGAGCCATAGCCGAGAGAGAAGGCCTAGCATAAGAACGGCATACAGGAGTATCACTTTCCAATCCAGGCACTCGAACTCATCAGTCCGTGATTGGAGGTCAGAGCAGAACAGCGTCACACGCACCGGACCAAGCCCATCAAGCAGCAGGAATAAACATGCACTTCAACAAAGCCTTCGTCCTCGCCGCCTCTCTGGCAGGTCTCGTCCGCGCCAGTGCCATTCCCGAACCCAACTCCGTCGTTGTGCCTAGAAAGGACGACGACCATGGTGAGTCTTACTACCTGTTGTGACCCGTTCAATTCTAGCCAATTGACATGTTCAGTAGATGGCAAACCTAAATGCACGCACAATGGCTGCAAATGCCTGAAAAATGTCTATCCAGGAAATTACTTGGGCTCGTCGATCAATATCTACACCCTTGGCACCGGTGGGAGCTGGAGTACCTGCTACAATTGCAAAGCTAGCGGAACCTGCTGCACTTACGGGGTATTGAAGAAGTGTAATTAGTGATGCCGATGTGCTTGCTTGGCAGGTTTGAATGCCATGGGGAAGGGGAGATGTATCAATGCATTGAACTCCGCACATCTGGGTCTTGGAGTAGACGGACTGTCGCTATGGTAACATGCACAAGCAACTCAAATGGAATGAGCTCTGCTCATTATTAGACTGCTCAACCCTCTTCGGTGTCGATTCTGTTCCATGTCGTTCCGAAGAACACTCCGCATTCAAGGCGGTCCCGTTTCCGGTTAACAGTCGCATGTGTCACTGCGTGCATGGATGACCGCAAAGACCGAAGAAGAGACCAATATCATTGCCACATCATTTACATGCTGCAGCTTACTGCTATCATGAGAAAGGTGAGTAATGATTTTACGGCGATCTTAACAATCAGGCAGTACCAACAGCTGGAATGGAAGTCAGCGGAAGGTATAAAGGCACAGATGTTGTCCGCACTCTGCCTTTCATCCAATCCCCACTCTCGACGCCTCCTAACCCCAACACCAACATCTGAAGCACCCATCCAGTTTATACCTTGGTACCAAAACCTCCATGTCTCTGCTCCTATTCTATGACTTAGCAATTGCCATACTTGTCCCATGTGCCAACCCGGATGCTCAAACTTCGATGGATCATCCATTAACCTTTTTAAAAACCTTGCCTTGTCGTTTCCGGACCGTGAAGGAGGGCTTTGCACCCCAAGGTGAAAGCGTGAGTCTGGACATTCAAGGGAATGAATTGATATCTGCCCATGCTATCGGCCGGTACACCTGACTGGAGTGCTAGGAATCTAGACCATCGAAGAGGAAGTCGGAAACCCCAGGTTGATTCGCTTGTTCCAGTGAACCATCACAACTTCCAACATCCGTCAATGCCGCTTCATCTCTTCCCTCTCGGCGTGCCGACGTGCCGGCCTCCGACGAAATAGCGTTCCTTCTGGGAACTGGAGGAACTTCAAGTCTTTTCCCAATGACCGATTCGTAGCGCATAATCTGCTCAAAAGTCAAGCCGTGGAAAGGGTTCATGACGACAAGGCTGACTTGGTTCACACATGGCTGTTGACTCACACTTGTGTGGAACCAAAGCTGTTCGAGCACAAGCACTACTCAATGTAGTAGCCTCCAGAGGCCCCAACAATCCAAGTATCCTTTCATGCACTGACGCTTCCCATTATCCAGATTCCTACACCGTCCCTCCAAGTCAAGACATCTCACCTTCAAGTCTTCCAAACCTCTAATCCAAAATTGTGCCTGAAGGTCAGGCGCGTCTGGAAACAAGACACCTCGCAAGACCTTTTCACTCGTGTCTAATGCTACCAAGTGCATATTAGCAAAGCCCTGTCCATTAGAAGAAGTAAGAAACTCTTCACATCTTCCTTCGGCTCCACCGTACCCAAACCAGTACTCTTATTCCACCACGATCTCGAACAACACTCAACTATCAACCATGACAACTCGCCACGACAGCTGCACCGGCGAACCCAAGAAAAATGTCGACGGTAGCAATAATCCTGCCCGTGCCTCAGAATCTTCCTGTGTGACAGCTAACATGTGTCAGCCATGCCAAAACACGAACAACCAAAACGTTGGGAGCAGTATGAGCAGGAATATGGCATATGGAGCTAGAGCCTGACAGAAAGGCAATTGTGTGGGGCAAGACTGGCAACAGTGATCTAGGTTGAGGAGACAGGTGAATTGTTCTGAGGTCCAAGTTGACCATTCGGCGTCTCGTCGTCAGGTACCGAATTGCGCGTTTGCTTCGCGTATCTCGTCGTCGATCAAGCATGCAGCTCATTCTCCCTGACCAGTGCATATCATACACTGGGCATCCTTCGATTCAGCGACGGTGGTGCTTCTTCCCTGTCCGGACCTGCATTTTCACGGTCCATTATGTTATCGCCCTCATCTCTCACCGGCATATCAGCCCTTTCAAATCCACTTGTCCGTCGTTCCATTTCGTAGACTCCTCCCAGAGCTACTTCCATCCCATGCCAGTGGTCGGAGCACCAGATTTCATCACCGCGTTGATCGATGTACAGGTATCCAGATTCGCCCCACGCAAGCATGTCGGTCAGCGCGCGGTTTCTCGGTGGAGCATGCAATGGTTGGCCATCCAGTCGAAAACGAGGCACAACAGGACCGGGATATCGAGGAATGGCTTGACTTGGTGCGAGTGCTCGTGGTCATGGCCAGAGAATTTCGGGCTGTCGGTTCTCGTCCAGCCCACTCTAAGGCTGCTGTCGGCCGTTCACGCCATCGAGATCCATGTCGTCGGACTGGTGGATCTGTCTTCGCCCCTTCCCTCGCCTTGCTCCGCGAATTTTCGATACTCTGTTCTTCAGCGCGGTGTCGATGATATCTTCATCGGCGCCCCCGAGGACTCCTTCATTCTCCAGTTGGCTTAGGGCTTTCCCTAGGAGGTCAGATGCTATAGGGTCTTGAGGTGAGATGGCTAGCGCTTCGTGCAAGGCTACTGTTGCTTCAAAGTATTGATCTAGCTCCATCAGCACGATCCCTTTCGACGCGAAGACGCTGGCATCACGTATCCCAAGTCTTATGACTTCCTCAAACTGCTGCAAGGCGTCCTGGAAACTCTCCGCCTTGCGAAGAGCATGTGCTAGATTCAGCCGTATGCTTGTGTACTGGTTTGGAGGTGCTCCAGTCTTCTCTGCTAGCTCGAGAGCGTTTACAAAGTGTCGTATCGCAATCTCATAATCATCTTCCAGATATGCGACCACCCCAAGCTCGTTCACCAGTGTGGGGTCTGTTTGGCACAATTTAAAGGCTGCCGCAAGGTACTCTCGAGCAAGACCCAGGTTGCCAAGGGAGATTTCCTGCATACCCAGGAACATCTGAGGCAGGTGCGTGCCCTGGAATAGACGAGCGGCAGTGCTGTAAGCTGCTATTGCTTGATCACTTTCGCCTTCTGCAGCGAATGTATGTGCAAAGCCAATCCAAGCGGCGCCAAAATGTGGATCCATGAGACTGGCCTTGGAGAAATAGGATCGGGCTTCATTGATGCGATTCGTGGCGAGGTAGTAGGTGCCAACTGCAAGCCATGTACACGGCTCATCGGGGTGCGTGTCCGCCAGGTCATGGGATAGTGAGAAAAGTGCATGGGTGTGGCCGAGCTGGTGTAAGAGCGAAAGATGCAGTGGTAGGCAGGCAAAGTTGTACGGATCGGTTTCCAGGATGTGGCTGGTCAAGTCGACAGCGTCTTGGTAGCGAGAGCTCGTGAAAGCTATCTCGGCCTTCGCCAAGAGGATGTCTGGATTCTGTGCGAGCTTGTAGTGTGATGAGAGAGTCTCGATGGCGCTTTCGAAGACTTCCGGCTGAGTGTACTTGGATAGCCGCGTCGCATAAAGATTCTTGGTGAAATGGGCGGCTTCTGCCGCAGCTTCGGCATCCCCCGAGTCGTGCTGGATGGAGTCGAAGTTTAGGGTGTGCAGGAATTCCCATTCCTCTGCGGGGCTCATCAGAGAGTTCTTCACAAGCTGTTCAAAGGCCTCGAAGCACTGCACGTCTATGCGCACGGCATCCTTGTAGCACTCCTTGGCGCGGTCGAAGGCATTCGATTTGGCATAGCACAAGCCACGTAGATAGCACATGCCCGCCTCGTGCTTGATGTTGGTGGCGTCTTCGCGATCGCGCTCTTCACTCCGATCCACTCGGTCCGGTCGGTTGGACAGCTTCGACTTCCCATGCTGTTTGCTGCTCACGCCGTTGCTGCTCATGTGTTGCAGCTTCCTCCGTGCGCCATCTGTGGTGGTGATGAGGTGCACCGGGTTCCTCTCGCCCAGTATCTGCAATGCCTCCTCATGCCTGTTTTGTTTGATGTAGCAGTGGGCGGCCAGGTATCGAGATTTGGGCGATCGCTTGATATCGTCGGATCGAGATACAAATGCCAGTGCGCGGGTGTAATTGCCAGCTGCGAAATGAGTCTGAGCGAGTGCGTAGGCATCGTCGTCCGAGTCTTGTACACCAATCAGCACACGACGACGCAGAGGGACGGGTGTAAGTGTTGCATACTCGTCAATGCCAGCAGTTTGTCGCCCACGAATATGGCAGAATCATACTGGTGTCGATGCAAGGCGTCCTCTCGCCAACTCCTCAGGAACGTCTCCATAGTGCGGTATCTCTACTCTCGCATGCCCTGTAAGCTACTGCTCGTGTACGCCTACAATTTGCACCTGCTGCTCAAGTATTAGTGCCTGCCCAGGAAGACCGCAATGTCACGATCGCGCACTTACCTGTGGGAAGAAGGGACAGTCGCGACTGCGGCGCCTGCATTTGTTGACGCGCATGTGGGGCAAGGCTCAAAGCCGGGCGCCGATCCTCCGATGTCTTGGCGTTCATATGCTGCCACCTTCGGGTCGCATTCTCGCAGACATCAAGTGTTCACTGCTCGTCGACCAATACCTTTGGCTCCTGCGCGACGCAAAAGATACAGCCAAAATGTCTGAGCGAAAGGTCTTGTCCAAATATTACCCGCCCGACTTCGATCCGTCGAAGCTCGAGCGGCGGCGAGGTCCCAAACAGACTGGACCAAAAGTACAGACGGTCCGCTTGATGGCCCCATTCAGTATGAAATGCACATCGTGCGGCGAGTTTATTTACAAGGGACGCAAGTTCAACGCTCGGAAAGAGACGACCGACGAGAAATACTACAATATCACCATTCTCCGATTCTACATTAGATGCACGCGATGCTCTGCCGAGATCACCTTCAAGACCGATCCGAAAAACATGGACTACACATGCGAGCGAGGCGCAAAACGAAATTTCGAGGTCTGGCGAGAGGCGAAGCTAGCTGAAGAGACTGAGGAGGAGCGGCTGGATCGCATACAGAGGGAAGAAGATGAGCGCGATGCCATGAAGGATCTGGAGAAGAAGACGCTGGACGCCAAGACTGAAATGCAGATCGCAGATGCGCTGGACGACATTAGGCATCGGAATGCCGCACGAGCACGAGCCGAGAAGGACGGTGTCGGTACTGGGCCCGTAGCCCCAACTGTCGACGAGGAGAATGAAAGGATTGAGCGCGAGCTGGCAGAGCAGGCTCGGATGGCGTTCCAAAGCAGTACGGGTGAGCGTGTACGACGCTTGGGTGAAGATACTGAGGACAATGATGCCGTCTTGATGCCTCCACCCGCGATCCCGACCTTCCAGCGCACCGTGAAACCAAAGAAGGACCCAAAGGTGCTGCTTGGTATCAAGAAGAAGACAGCTGAGCCTGCGACCGAAGCTTCAAGCCCGATTGCTGCTGCACCGAATCGTCCGCCCAGTCACGCACCTGCTCCCGCACCTGCAGCTGCTCCTGTCGTGTCTTTGGGTTTGGCCGATTATGATTCTGATTGAGCAATTTCTAGAGGCCAGCACCAAGTAGGTATCTTTGCAGCGGGATATGCGGTGCAAAACTTGCTAAGTCTCTCTGTCAGATCTCATCAATACGTTTCAGCATTGCCTGTGCTAACGAACACATAATATAATGCATATGGCAACTTACACCTGGAAGTCTGCTTGGCTCAGTGCTGCTACCTCGACTAATATACTTGCGGCTCTCAGCATTACGAAAAGACTTCGATGCGCTGCGGTTTTAGTGACTGCCATGAAAAGCATACATCCTAGCCGTTGTGCCTGCGAGCCAGTCGACAACCACTGCCTTCTGTCATTGCAGAAGCCTTTCGTGGCTATCTTGAAAGACCAAGTCGCCTTACACTTGGCTGACCAACTCGTCAGCTATCTCCGGGAATGGGCCAGATATATCTGGCAAGAGCTTGTTCGGCATGACCTGGCTCGGCAGAGAGCAGGCGTACGATGGTTCCAGCAAGCCGTACTCAGATTGAGGCAAAGCTTGGAATCGCAGTGCCGGTTCGATTGATAAGTGGGGTCTCAAAGGATCATTTGAGCCCGGCTCGGCCAATCGCTAGAACTACACGTAGTAGCGATGCTTCACACACGTTCTTGTCTTTGTTGACAATTTAGCTGCTCAAGGCCATAACCGGGGGATAGGATTCTTGTGCCGATATGGCAAGTAGGTCGTAAGGCTGATATGGGCCTTATACTTTGCTTTCACCTTTGCATTCAGCGTGATCGCCCGGACAGTAGCGATCGGTGTCGCGTGGGTTGAAGTCACGTTTGACTCCCACTGTGTGTAAGCGCATGGTCGTTGATTGTGAATGTGGCTCCAGGAACGTTGCGAGATGTAGCTCAAATGCGAGAGGATGCAATGCAAGACCCGCTTGCTTCGACGAGGAAACAATGACTGTGCTAGAAGTGATCACTGCAGAGCTGTTCGGCTGATCATGCTTATTTTTGAGCATAGCCATTGCTGAAACAGTGCTTTTGACAAGAGGTGTCTCGCATCGAATTGACGAGATGCGTGGCTGACGTTTCAGGCTCACTCTGAGTAGGTGTGATCCTCATCGACTGGTTTCTCTCAGACGAGGTTTCAAGCTGCTCGAGCACGTCGCAAGCTGGTCTGGTACGAAGCAACAAGGCTGAGATATGCATGTGCCCTCATAAGTATAGAGCTTCACACTGATGGGTCCATCAGGTTATAAGACTGAGTTGATCAGCCTCAATCGGAATGACCAGATCCAAGCATCAATCACATTCATCATTCCATCGACAAGCTGGTCTCGCCACGTCAATTCGAGCCACAGAGCAACTTCACAACTTCATCGTATCTCCTTCCAAGACCCACCATCCACAGCTCAAATGCCGAACAAGAAACCGATCGAGAAGCACGCCAACAGCGACAGAAGGAACATTGGAGGATACAACTTTGATGCATTGCCTCCGGACCCGCTTTTTACTGGCAATGAGACATCATGTCCAAGGTGTGGGGAGGAGAGAGGGCCATGTTTGAGGGCGAACAGGTGTCTGAGGGTGCTTAACATAAGCTGAGATGGTGGCATTGGGAAAGCTGGGTCTAGGATGTATCGCGCGGGACGGAGAGGTATTGGGGAGCAGGACTTTCGCTAAGTGGCTGGTGACTACTGCTGTTTCTGTCTTGGGCTATGCAAGTGAAAGGAAGCTATGCAGCAGGCTGCATGCGACAAACAGTGTCGCTCAAATCCAGATGCAATCGGTCTCAGACATTGGTTACTGCACCGAAGAAGCTGTCCGGAATGAAGTGAACTTCCACACTTGATATCTTAAACACGCTCCCAGCTTGCGCAGCCTGGTTCCTGTCCATAATGAAGATATCATACGGATACCAGCCATCCAGCTTTCGTGGTCCAAATCGCGCTCACTTCATACGGTGGCCAGCGATGGGTTTATCCATAAACTTCCTTTCCCTGTTAATCATGATTGCCTGAATCATCGTCTTATACCGCTCCAAACTGCAACCGCGGGAAAACTCAACACAGCCACCGCTACCACCACCGATAAAGAATCCTCAGTTAGCCAGTGTGACAGCTTCGGAAATATCACCTCGACAGTCAACTGCGAAGCACCACAACATTACGAGAGCGAACGGCTACAGCTACGATCCTATCTTTGATGGCATGAAACCTGGCGATCAATGTCCGAGCTGTGGAGAAATCAAAAATTGTGTGACAATTGGGTAGTGTATCATGGTAATGAGGATTGTGGGAGTGATTGGGAGAGAAACAAAGCCGACCACTCACGAGCTCGGCAATGAAAGCTCCTGGATCGCGAGCATTCGATGATCGCCAGGCGGTTGGGATATAAGCCCGACATCTCGTTGAACTATTTTCAGCCCTGCTGGTGCTGGCGATAGGTAGTTTTCATGGGAGAATCAAGCATTACGAGCACGGGTCCGAAGCCGATGGAGTCACAAACGTGACGGTCATAGCCCAAGAGGCAAACGACTTCAAGGATCCGGCCGATGGTGGTATTGTACACGTCCTGACAGCC
Source organism: Pseudocercospora vitis (assembly GCA_026120125.1). Taxonomy (NCBI): domain Eukaryota; kingdom Fungi; phylum Ascomycota; class Dothideomycetes; order Mycosphaerellales; family Mycosphaerellaceae; genus Pseudocercospora; species Pseudocercospora vitis. The sequence continues at coordinate 255,195 of JALRML010000033.1, read as the reverse complement.
GGCATGGTAGACAGAGAACACCAAATCCGCTGAAAGTCCGGCTAGGATTGTACCCACGTTGCACACCCCAATGGCATCAGAGGCGTTGCATCTCGGGAGTACAGTAGCCTCGAGTGTGGTAGTAGGGAGCTCGGGAGTGGCGGAATCTCCCAGACAACCGGACCATCTGTCGTCGACCCACGTACATCGACTATCAATGGGTCGACGCTCTGGTGGAGCAAGTTGATGGGAAAGTGGACGGTGTCACGAAACGGGTGCCGCTGTATCTCCAGTGGGCAGCTTTTTCTCCCTACCGACTTCTCCTTATGATCCGACGCTTACACGGGCATAGAATGAGTCCATTGCTCCCCTTCCTTGACCCTTCAGTGGTGGACTTTCCACCAAGGCGCGCTGCGTCGTCTTATTGCATCGAAACTTCCCGCCATCTTTCTTCGGAGCTCCTGTCTCCTTTTTTCTCCAAGTAAATGATGTGCAGATCGTCGAAGCGCCGTCAACCGTGTTCATCGCGACTCGCGTACGCGGGGTGGAATCCTCCAGGGCCGGCTCCTGATTTAGATTTCGGCAATGTTGTCATAATGCAGAGATGAAAGGCCATCGATACTGTACAGTACTGTACTTCTGCGAAGGAGTGTCAGGTAAGATTGTTGCCGCGTTTCCATCTGAACATGCGGCTTTTCAAGCAATATTTGTCGCTGATACAATGTCGAGCTACCATTCCAACTTGCTGTACGTGTGGATGTGTCTTGCGACCTGTTGATGGATGTCTTGGCACCGGCAATCAATCGTCGAGGCGTCGGAAAACTTTCTTGCTAACTGTTCCAACCTCATCTCTATTTCTCGTGAACTTCTCAACAAGGTCATCCTCCTCTGTTCTCTTTCCGACACTGGGCAGCTGTTCTAATCCTGCGATTCAATATGAACATGCAAATAGCCAATGCCCGCCGCAGGAGGTGACCACTGCGTACACCAGGATTTAAGCGCCCCAACAGATACCGCTAACAAATATAGCGACCATGAGCTGCATCCTCAGTTTCAGCTCCGCGATGCTCCCGTGTGCCACTGCTGTCGTCGAGCGGCGCAGCAGCGCGTGCAAAGGTATGATATAAAGTTGTGACGGTAGTAGGCATGACTGGATGTAGGTTGCTGCGTTTCTCGGTCTTTGCTGCGCTTCGACTTCCAGACCCAACATGGTCTCCTTTCATTCTGTCGTTACCATTTGCATGTTCAGCATATCACGATCATTGGGACTGAACATCAAACCTCCGATCCCTTTGGGCAACGGAAGCACATATTCGGCTCTGCCTGGCACGGGCACAGTTCCCGCAACCTTCAGCGTAACGGCCTTGACGAACACCCCCACGGTCACACCGGCAGCCAACGTCGCCACCTATCACAACCATACCTTTTCGACTGTATGTCCATCCGGGAACTATGGATGTATGGACCGCTGTCAAGCATTCGCGAACTCCTGCCATCAAGATTTTGACGCATGGTCCACGGCACGGGACAGATGGCAGGAAGCCATGGCCAACAAGAGTAACTCGGGAATCATGCCAATAACCACTTCTTACCTGATCCGAACTATCGCGCCGGAGACGGAATATGAATACAACACAAGCTGGATCGTGACCAGATGGCAATCTTCTCTTCCAGCCTGGGATGCAGGTTCTATCGGGTTTACTACCACCGTGTTCACGACCGACGACGTGGAAACGACGAAGACGGTATACAAGTCAGGCTGGATTCCGCTCACGTTCACATCTCTCACGCCTGTTGCAGAGGGCGGGACTGGAGTTCCCGTCAGCACTGAGCCAGGATCTGAGTCGACGATCGCGTTCACCAAAACTAGCTATTATCCTTACACCGAGCCGCGACCATCATGCTCCCCGACATCGTGGTTGGACTGCAAGTACAAAGCAGACTGCAAGAAGTGCACAATTTCGGGTGGAACGGTCCAACTCCTCTACTTTCCTGTGCCCCGGACCAAATCTGCAGAATCCGTTACAATTACTTACGGCACAAACATCATAACAGCTGTCGAACTACACAACGTTACGGCGACAGTCACAACTCCCGCACCAACTGCCTTGGAGACGGCGGTATTCAAGAACTTCACCCTCACCTCGCCTTCGGTATACATATCTTTCCACACAGCCTACGCGCAAAATGAGTGCGGTTCACAAGTTGGGAAGCGTTATCCGGGTGCCATCCTTCCTCTACCACTCTCTGACCTCTCTTCGGTCTACGGCGGCTATGGCACGCTGTATACCTCCGATCCTCTCAACCCGATGGCATCCCAAAAGCCTTACTTGGCAGCAGGACAATTTCACTTGGAAGATATGAACTGGCCACCTCCGATGTCTGCATACACGAACCAGTTGAAGTTTGCTTTGGGTAGAGAGGTTTTCAGTGTCATGACGAAACCATACAACCCGCATCTGGCAGTCCCGAGTCAGATTCGAGATCTCGATCCCGAATGGAAGAGCTGCGAGCTGGACTGGGAGGGATTGTACGATCCGCCAACAGCATTGACACCAGTCGCGAATGCTGCAACGCCGACGTTGCCCAGTGTGGCTCAGACGACAAGCGCAGAGCCTAAGAGTAGCGGAGAAGGTGTTGCGAAGGATACTGGAACACCCGCGGCGCCTATCACACACGAGCAAGCGCAGCCGACGAGTACAGCCGGTGATGCTGGAGTACCAGCAACGACAAATGAGAACGTTGGAACTACCAAAGTAATGCTAACGGGATCAGTCGTGGATGCGGGAGCAAGCTTACCAGTGGTTGTTACATCGCGCGCAGCAACTGCAGCAGCAGAGACTTCTCTGAACCATCTCGGCAGCCTGATAGGCGCTGTGGCCTCTGCTGGGTTCACCACCATCGAAGCATTCGGCTCTCGATCATTCGTTTATGATCCACAGTTTGACGCGGAAACTGCTGTCCCCAATGCAGCTCAGAATGGTCATGACAGCGATCAAGGCACTGCTGTTCGCTCCAGGAGCGTCAACATAGGCGGCATTATCATCTCCGCTCTTGGAAGTGGTGGTGCTGCGTCGCCAACTCAGGCGCACACAGGTGGGGAGGGTGGACCGGGTAGTACACAGCCCACTGACACAACGCCGTATGTCTCGCAAGTGTCTCCGACGGACGACGAAGACGGGCCACAGCCAGCACAGCCGGCAGCCATTACGTCAGCTAGTCATTGGACGCTTGTAAAGCCGTCTGGTGTAGTGATTCAGTTCGGGTCGAGAGAATATACAGCTGTCCAAAGCATCGCTGGAGAAATCGTGGTCGACAACACTGCGACCATAACCGCAGCGGGTGCAGCTCTGACGTTATCTGGGTGGCAGAACGGTGGCACACTCAGTATGGCCAGTGATGGTCGCCTGATAATGGGAAATGGCCAAGGCACAGGCACTACGCTTCTGGTGGATCCAAGAGAGACTCACAAGGTCCAGTCGACCATTGAGACCAAAGCAGCACCACTTCCTGGTGTTGCCCATCCTGATGCTGCTGTGGCGGGAGACACAGCGATTATGACACTTGGCTCGTTGACGTGGTCAGCGCTGAAAGTGTCGCAAGGTGTACAGCTTGGCCCTGGTCGTGTGCTTGCGACAGATGTTCCATTCACTACGGCAGGTCAGAGCATCTGGCTAAATTCAGATGGAAGGCTTGTTGTCGCCAGCGCCACACAATGGACAACGATTGCTTTCCATGGCGCTTCCGTGAAGAGTGCTTCAACGTTGTCGACGTCAGCTGCAACAGAAGCCTCGTCGGAGGGGTCTGTAGTGAGAACTGTGTCAACAGCAAGGCCCACACAAGCTGGATGTCCATACTGGACGACATGCGGCTGGGATGATGCCAGTACCACTGTTGGCAGTGCGGCGACCGCGACAGCGACAGGAAGCCGTGTCTGCGGTCTTCCTCCAGGTACAGCATGGGCGCTCGTCATGTCAGTAGTCGCGCTCAGCGTTGCTTTCATGTACACATGATTGTAAGGCCAAAGTACAATGGAAGGAGTACCGTATTGTGACTGTGCTCGGTGGATCGGCGTGCATAAAAGATATGCTTTGGCGTGGCGAGACGACTTGGTGTTTTGCAGGGTCGTCTGTCACATCGACCTGTAACCAAGGCGCAAGAAGATCGAATGGCAGCCACCGCATGTGTTCTGCGACAGGTTGGAGATGTCGGACGATGCCAGTCGAGAATGCGATCACAGCACATTGGGCGTGGTGAAACGTCCAATGTCCCTCACGCCCCGTCCGACACTTGCTGCCTCAGGTCTCGTGGGCGTGTCTGAGCTGTGCAAGGGAAGCCCCAGCCTTGCGTGGTGGCGGAAGCATCGTTCATCTCGTCACACAACGAACACCTTTATCGCTGGAGTCGTCCGTCTAGTGCTCGGTTGTGGGTAGCCGTAGTAATGCCCGTCACGCCCGAAATGCTGTCCCTCGGCAGGCCCTGTTTGGACGCATGTCCGATGGAGCCCCGGCTTGGTGCAGCTTGGCCCCGAAGGCCGGCCTGTGTGAGATTCCATGAAGCTGGGGAAGCGGTCAGGCTGGCTCGCCACGCTCGGCAGGTTCGATGTCGAAGAAGGACATGGGAGGAGCAGGGTGCGTTTGTGACAGAATGCCTTGTGCGTGTCGGGAATAGATCACGTCCAAGCGTACAGGAGCTGAGGGTATCAGACGCGTGGTGCGTCATCACAAACCTTCCACCCTTCACCACCACGAGGTGGGCGCAAAAGGCCTTGGCGATTTGGCCCCTGCCCCCTGCCACGCCCGTTCTTGCCAGTTCTCATTTGGATCGTCTGCGAAAATTGGCGCGGTACCGGCTGATCGCTAGATGATCGTTGCCTGCCTTTGCCGTGTCTCACAGGCCGGTTGCGCGCTCTCAGCTCACTTCGCCGGGCGGGCGCGCAGTCCTATCGCATCGCTGAAGCTGGCCGCCATCAGGTCGCACCTGCCGCTGCGATGCATGGAGGGTGGTGCAATCAGGACGCTGAAAAGCCAAATGAAGATCTCGGGAGGGGCCCGACCATGTCACGCTAACGGCGGGACCTTGCATATCCGGCGCGCTAAACCCATCCGCTCGTTTCGAAAGTCAATGCACGGAACCCTTCAATTACATGCCTTCGACCGCCCTCCAGCCTGAGAGATAGAGCGTCGCTGTCTGTTGCCAAGTTGCGAAGCTCTGCTCTCTTGCACCCGCTCACTTCAGTCACTCCTTCTATTGTCCATACTTCGTTCAGACTGCTATTGTGTGCAGGCAAGGGCCTCGCAATCCCAGTCGTTACATTCGTTTGTCCATATCTGATCCATCGATTCATCTTCGTGCACCGCAACCCAACAACCACGCCCACGAGCCCAGCAATCCGACAGCTTCCGCAAGGCACATACCAGTCCAGCCCCCTCGCGACACAACAGCACCACACGCGGCCACGGCACAGCACAAGCTTCGACTCCAGTCTTCCAAACACCATCACACAGTATCGCCTCGTGTCGGCGAGCAGGCCAACCACCTGACAGACCTCCATCTTTGTCGCTGTGCGCGAAGAAGCTTGTGAATATCCGGCATTGCACCTTTCGCACCCCGTAGCTGCGCCGGAATCGCAGGATCCAGCCTCACTTCCTTTCCGCCTGGAGCGAGTACTGTATCGCTACCATGAAGACCTTCTCCACCGTTTCTGCCCTCGCCTTTGCTGGCAATGCGGCTGCCTTCTGGCGCATGCCATGCCGCTCAGACACCGGTATCGCACGCATGGACCCCTTGGTCTCGCCAAACGATGTTGCCGACCACTCGCACATTGTGTTCGGTGGCGGAAGTGAGTGTTTGCCCAATGCATCATGTCATCCCGTGCGGGTACGCTGACCACGTGAATAGACTTCGGTGTCAACACGACCTTTGAAGACTTGACCCAGTGCTCAGACCCACAGTACGACTGCACTTCATGTGAAGTCGTGGAAGACAAGTCTGCTTACTGGACCCCGCCAATCTACTTCGAGCACGAGAATGGTACCGTCGAGATGGTGCCGAATACTGGCGGTATGCTCGCATACTACCTCTTCTACCTTGACAACGTCGAGCCATTCCCAGAGGGCTTCGCTATGATTGCTGGAAATCCAACTTACCGCAATTTCACTGGCGACTTCCCAGATGAGGAGTTGAGCAAGTGGCCCACCTACCCCAGCGACCAGTTCTTCTTGCAGCAACGCGCCATCGGTTTCAACTGCCTGAACTACGCCAAAGATCCAGAAGCGTCCCTCTACCGCCACCAGTTCCCCAAGAAGGACGAGATGGATGCCAATTGCCTCGACGGGATTCGCATGGAAATGGCCTTCCCGTCCTGCGGCACTGGTGAGAAAGACTCAGCTGACCACCGATCACACGTGGCCTACCCATCTCTTGTGAAGGAGGGTAACTGCCCCGACGGCTACGATCACCACTACCCATTCCTCTTCTACGAGACCATCTGGGCGACGCAAAACTTCGCCGGAATGCCAGGACAATTCCTGGTCTCCACTGGTGACCCAGTCGGTGCCAGTTACCACGGCGACTTTATCATGGGCTGGGAGTCGGCCGACTTCCTCGGCAAGGCCATCAAGGACTGCACTAGCGAGACAGGGTTGATCGAGGACTGCGAACACTTCACGATTCAGGATGATTCGAAGGCTGCGCAATGCACGTTCCCCATGCCAGAGGAATTCGAGGGCGATGACTGCAAGGGTCCCCGTGAAGGTCTTCCAGTCAACGTCCCCGTTCAATATGGCCCTGAGCCAGCCACCAAGTATCCAGTCGCTGGTGCCAAGGGCGTCAAGACCTCCTCTCTGCCACACACTTCTGCGCCAGCCTCTTTCACTCAGCCGTCGCTCGGGTACTCCCCAGCTAACCCAGAGAGCACGAAGACCGCCCAAGGCGGAATTGTGGTCGCGTACGCGTCGTCGAGCAGCTCTAGCGCCCCGGCGGTCACCCCAGCACCGGCCTACTCCGCTCCTGCTGAGGATGGTGCTGCACATACCAGTTGGATCACCAAGGGTCACGAGGTCATTGAGCTGGTGATCGAGGAAGCCGAGGTGACCGTGACCGCCAGCCCATCCGGCTACGCCCACAAGCACAAGAGACATCTTGACAAGCACGCCAAGCGCCACAACAAGCATTAAGATGCCGTTCGATTGTAGCCATATGGCGCATGTTCATAGCTTGGAGCGACATTGTGACGGCGTAGTGGATGTCATTTTCATTGGAAACATCTTGACTGTTGCGTTGGATAAGATTTGTTAGCGGCATAAGATGCAGGAAGCCGACCGTCGCAGGCTGGCCCTGCCAGTCACTTTGTAACATACAGATTCCACGAGGCCCACGATGGTGTGATGAGGCCGACGCCATTCACCAGGAAAGCATAAGATACCAGGCAGTATGCCATTAGCTATGGGTGGATAGCACGTCTGCTTCGCCTTCGCACACTCGAATCGAAACTTTTTTATCGCGAGCCAACTCCTCCCGTTTCGTTCTTGCCTCATGCGCACCACGATATCGATGTGGGGAAGTGATGTCCAATGTTCTTGCCTATGCGAAGTTTGACCGCGATCGGATCGTGCCGAAAGATTCCCCCGGCTAGGAAATCATCAGTCGAATGGCAGCAGAAGAGACATGTGCGCACTCAGTGCACGAAAGGCAATACCACGGAAAAATCCTCTGAACTCCAAAGACACGTCCCAGCCATGCGTACCACCGCCATGACCCAATCCCATCGCACCAATCTATATCCAAAAGTGAACGAGTATCTCAAAAATCGAAGTCCACCTGTCTTTCGCACCACAGAAGAAGACCCAGATGCCGACCATACCGGGCAAACAGATCTGGCAGGAATGCGGGCGACCGCTACCAACAATCGTCAGAAAAGCACCACGCACATGATGGCCTGAGTTCCGCCGCGGCCGAGATGTGGACGAGGATTGCAAGCCGATGGACGGAGTGAGGAGGATCTAAGACCGGGGGATAAGGTATGTTCGATCATTCTCCCCACCGGACCTAGCATACGGTCGGTTCGGCGTAGTCCAAGATGGCCAGTTCAGAACGATTCGGAGGTCATGGCATTGATGGAATTCCGTGATACAGAATGAGTTCAACAACAGTGGATAAAGGAAGCTTGGTATCGTGGAAGTCTAGAATTTCTTCATGCACTAAAAAAAAATATCGCTAAGTCGACAGTCCCAAACGCCTCGTTCATGCATTGGATATGTGAAGTCGTAGATGTTCGAACATCCCCTGCACATTCATTCATTCAAGTCCTTTTTTATCGTCCTTCCCAATATGTCCTCGGTCGTTTACAGCAATGGCTTTGCGTTGTTCAAAGGCTCTCCTAAGCAGGTTTAGCAATGGCTTACTTCCCCGGATAATGTCAAGCATCCTTACCCAATGGAGCGAGGACAATGTCCAGCTCGAGTTCCCTCGTCGCGGGTCCACCAGGACCCTTGTGTGGGGGCATGTGGTCAGGAACCTTGTCGATGGGCTGAAAGTTGACGACAAGGTCGTCTTTGACCGCGAACACGGTGTCGGTCTCCAACCATCTACGAGGCTGTTAGCAGATGTACGTCATCAGTTCACGGGTAAGGGAGAACTTGCGGGTCGTCAGCTGGGTAGATCTGGGTAATGCATGGCTTGTATCCCTCTTTCGTGACCATCAAGTGAATGTGCGCCGGCCGCATCGGGTGGCGGTCAATAGCGCTGAGAAGGTCCCACGATGGACCATCCTGTGGCAGCGAGTATGCAGTCGGTCTCAAGCAGTAAAGTCTGTATTCTCCGTTCGCATCCGTCTTGAACTTGCCCCGCAGGTTATTATCACTCTGGTTCTCGGGATCCTGGAAATCATATTTGCCGTTGCTGCTCGCCTGCCACATATCGAATGTCACATCGGGGATAGGCTTCTTGGTCTTCAGATCCCGGATGATACCGTGCATGTACGTAACAACACCATCTTTCGGCGGGTCCTGGATGACGGACTCGCCCAGCTCACGCCAAGGAGCGTTCGGGCTCCAGAACGGTCCGAGGATCGCGGCGGAGGTGGGAATGTAGTCTGGCTCGTCGACTTGGACGTAGTTGGCGATTTCGGTGACGAGGGATTCGAGACCGATGATGTCAGACAATCTGTGCATTTCGTTCCGCTTGCCGTTCGATTCCGCCCAGATTTTGCCGGTCTCGTTGAGAAATTTGACGCCGGCGAGCCATTCTTCGGGTGTGAGGTCTACTTCTCGTGCGAAGTCGTGGATGTGTTTTGTGAGGGAGGCGAAGATCTGGAGCATGCGTGGGCTGGTCTTAGGACCGCAGGTTTCGATGACATGCTTGGTGAAGTTGGGGTCGTACTGGCGTCCCGAGCCTTGAGGGATCTTACGTTCGGTTGACTGAGTGGCCATGACTGTAGTGGATGTGGTGCTGTATGTAGATGCTCTGCAAATGTAGGTCTGTCCTCACGCTTCGGGGTTTCTGGGAGACAGGAGAGAAGCACGAAAGTTGGAGACAGAGAGCAGATGAACAGTACAAATGAAGACGCAGAGGACGGAGGGCTGACCTGTATAAGAATGCCGGCGTGTGTCTGAGTGCTGCAGGGTCATAGGGAACCTTACGACCAGAGCTACGGCAGATGTATCGGCGCAAGGTCGTCGTGGTCGGCGAGCGAGCTGACCTCCAGGTGCAAAGCCGCGTGCTCTGCCGTCCACCACTGACACTCGAACGAATCATCAGCAAGACTCGTGCCGCCCTTTGCGGCTGCGGGGTACATGGAGCGGAGCGAAGTGGGCGCGGGACGTCAGTCACCCACGGTGGTGTTGTCCGCGTCGACTCCAGCGGGCGGGTGAGTCTTTTCCCGGGACATGGCGGCGGCAAAAGTCTTTCACGTGACGTACCATCTACCGAACACCACCTCTTCACATGCACTCCAGCTCGCCGGTGAGTATGGGGCGTGTACGACGAACCCAGGATGGGCGGAGTAGGAGGAATCAGGGAGTCATCGCAAATGGTCATTGGTTTGGCCATGCTCACATGCATTAGGTCAAGGTCTAATGGTGTACAAGACACTGCTCTCCGGCCTCGCTATCAGTCGGTCCACCCTATGCCCAGACCCGATATGATGATGATCCATCCACGCTATGCTGAATGTTAACTCAACGCAAGAGAACACCCGATCTCAATACCGCCCATCTTTCTACCGGCGGTTGAAGTTCAAGTACCTGCTACCAATGAACAGCAACACCAAATTGCTTCCCACGAAGGCACACATGATGCCGAAATCGCGCCACCGTGTTCCGAATGAGATTCCAAGTGGCTCGTAGAACTGATCACCGACACTGTAAGCACAATACGAGCAGTCCGAGGTCTGATTGGTTTGGATATAGCCTGCACCACCAGAGGCGAAGAAGTTGGCCATGTAATCGCCACAGGTCTGGCCCGAGGGTGCCGTGAAACGGTTGAATTCCGCCTCAGTGCATTCGACTGCTTGACTGTGGAGCTCGTTGGAGACGAGACCAGAGATGATGCGAGTCAGGCTGGGAACAGGGTCAGCATATCAAATTCTTGTGGAGTCATGTGAGAAACGACTTACGGGTCGAGCTGGTACAGCCAAGCACGCCAGAAACCTGGGATCTGTGGCTTCGGAATGGTCACGCCGCAGAACAGCGCGAAGACAATGATGATGAAGGGATTCAACAGCACGGCGATGAACGTGCTTGGTGTCAGGGCGGAGATCATTTGGCCTAGAGTGACCGAGAAGAGCTCGGTGACCAGGATCATGATGAAATTGTAACCGGCACGACTGGATGCAGGATTGAAGCCAGGAATGTAGTAGAGCGGCAGGAAGAACCCAACAGAACACAAAATGCTGTAAGGCATCTCCGCGATGACCATGCTCAGTGCGAAGGGAAATTGCTTGTACGTCTTCGAGGCTGCTTCGCGGTAGTAGATCAGCCGACTGAGGTCGTACTTCGGCTCGACCTGCGCCAAGATGAGGGCGGGAAGGACCGTGACCTGGAAGATGATGAAGATACGATATTGCAACGAAGTCCGAGAGTCGTCTAGCTGTAAGAACATGAGACCAGTAAGCAGAGCGATGACAACGTGATTGAACAGCCGAGTGAAGCCGTAGTTGGGGGATCTCCAGAAGGCCTTGTTGGTGCGATTGGCAACGAGCTTGATCTGATGCCATAGGGGCGTCGCAAATTCCTTCTGTTCGACTTCGGGAAGTGACCCGACCTCCTTGATGCGCTCCTCTTTTATGCGGATGATCTCAGCCTTGATAGCGGCCAGCTCGTCGGAGTCTTTCCAGATCTCGCCCCAGTCCTTGTCGCCAATTCGAGCAGCTTGGCCTGCTCCGATTGCATCCAACATCCACTCGGCCGGGTTTGCACTGGGTGGGCAGTCGGCGCCGTACTTGTGGAAGTAGCCTCTGAGAATTGCCGCGTCCTTACCGATATCGCCAAAATACACAGTCTCGCCGCCACGCTGTAGCAACAGGAGCCGGTCGAAGTTCTCGAAAAGGCTGGCGTTAGGCTGATGGATCGTGCAAAGAATAGCTTGGCCAGCGGCGGCAAGCTTCTTCAGGAATCGCACGATGTTGAAAGCACTCTGAGAATCCAGACCCGAGGTGGGCTCATCCAAGAAGAGTAGAAGCTCAGGCTTGGCAGCAAGCTCCACTCCTATCGTGACCCGCTTGCGCTGTTCGACCGCCAAGCCAGCTTCAGGACTTCCGATGATGGCGTCAGCGATATCTTCCATCTCCAAGAGTGCGATGATCTCTTCGACGTAAGTGTACTTCTCCTCCCTCGTTGTCTCGTATGGCTGCCTCAGGTCTGCTGAGAAACGGAGGGCCTCACGCACGGTCTGCGTGCCTTCGTGCACGTCGAGTTGCTCGGCATAACTGGTGCCGCGCTGGAAAGCAGTTCCCGGGGGCTTGCCATCTACCAGCTTTTCTCCCGTGATGACTCCAATGTTCTTTCGAGACGCAAGCACGTCGAGAAGCGTGGTCTTGCCGGCTCCGGAAGCTCCCATAAGCGCAGTGAGCTCACCTGGCTTGACATATCCGAATACGTTCTTCAACAATCTCAGCTGACCACTTGGCACTGGCACATCATAGCAGATATCCTCCCAAGTAAGCACTGCCTTAGAGGCTATCGAAAGCTCCGAGCCTTGTGCGGCACCATGCTTTCGTGCTCGATTCTGCTTCTTCTCTTGCAAAGCGTCGTTCAGCTCCTTGCGCTCCTTGTCCTCTTTCGCGAACAAGGTGATCGTCTTCCCGCCGGCACCCCACTTGATATACTCGCCCAAGAAGACATTAGCAACTAAAAAGCCTGTGACTAGAACGACAATGATGCCCCAGTTACGCCATAGGTCGCTGGGTGCATACGAGAATGCGGCCTCGATGTAGGAGGTGCCCGATACTGTCGCGCTACCGCCGGTGCTTCCTGCAAGAGTGCAGGTTTGGTGAGCGAGGTCTCCGTATCCTGGACCATTAGGGACTAGGTAGCTACCCTCGCACTCCAGCTCGAGTCTTGAGAACTCGTTCGCCATCATTGCAGAGAAGCCGAGACCAAGAGCATTGATGTAGAAGATCCAGCGTAACCAGACTTGCATTGACTGGTATTGAATCAGATAGCCCGACGTAAGCACAAACAGCGTAATTATCGTCGCTGCGAACTTTATTGCGCTGTCAAAGTCAGGGCATAGGCATCCAACTGTTCTGAAGAAGAGCGTGATAGCCAAGTATGCGGTGATGATGATCAGGTAGAAAGTGAAGAAAGCACCAGCTTCGTAGACTAGTCCGCACATGAAGTAGACCATGATGGAGAACACCAAAATTTCAACGGATGCAAATGCCAGATCGACACAGATTTGTCCAATCCAGAGTGCTGACGGTCGATGGAATGTGTACGCTCTGTGCTTGTTAACGATCGGCCTGCCAAGCATAGTAGATGCGAGCTCGCCAAATGCCTGGAAACAGTTGAACAGCAGTGCGATGAAGAGCATACCACCACGAGTGAATGCGCCAGCGGAGGTCTTTGGGATCTGCAGCCAGACGGTACCAATAACAATGGCGATGACGATGGAAGTAATCCAGGAGACAACCAGTGAGAAGCGGTCTTGCCACTTCAGAATGAATTGTCTCTTGATCAGTGCCCAGACCTGCAAGTGAAACGGAATCGAGTAGACACTCTTCTGGGGAGCATGACGCTTACCCTGAGCAACGGCAGTCTTGAAGTCTTCGTACACATGCTGCTCCTCGGTAACTCGGCTCTGCCATTGCTCCATCTCGTCCCGTAGCTGTGTCGCATATCGGGACTTCTCGAACGCCTCGACGAGAGCGTCAGGACTAGACGGGGCATTTGAGCTGTCTCGTCCTTCCTGGTACTCCCGCTCGAACGGATCAGTACATCCTGTGAGGTAATCGGGAGTCGTCTGTCTCGGTTTCGGGAGGAATCCAAGACTTTCGAAGTAGGAACGAGCTTCCTGCGCCGGACCAAAATATACCTGTCGCCCTTCGTCGATGACCATGACCTTGTCGAATTGCGAGTAGATGTTTTCAGAGGCCTGGTAAAGCGAGACGAAGGTCGTGGTATGGTAGATGTTTGTGATTATACGAAGTGACTTGGCATAATCCAATGCTGTCGATGCATCAAGTCCACGAGTACTGTTGTCGTGACTACAGACGGCTGCACCAGTAATCATCATCTCTGCAATCGACACGCGCTTCCGCTCCCCTCCAGAAATGCCTCGTACAAAGGGATCTCCAACGATCGTGTTCTTCGTGTGCTCGATATTGAACATTCGCAACAACATGTCCACGACCTTGTCTTTGAATTCGGCCACGCTCAGCCCTCCCGGTCGCTTGCCAGGGACTTTCGTCTCCAAAGCGAAGCCCAGAGTCTGCCCGACGGTGAGAGTGGGGTGGTGGATGTCATCTTCCTGGCAGTAGACCGCTTCTCCACGATACCGCTTTCCGAACTCTTTCGCCGTGAATGGTCCATAATGCACATCGCCTTCGATGTTGGTGTAACCAAATCTCTGATTGGCGAGGACTTTCAGAAGTGTGGTACAGCCAGATCCTGGTCGACCAAGCACCAGCACCATCTCACCAGGCTTCACCACACCATAAAAGTCTTTCAGGATGTCGACTTCCTCGCCCTTCTTGCCCACGCCAAAGAGACCAAGCGCAAGCTTGATGGGGAAGCCGAAAAAGCCAACGAAGGCGTCCGGGAAGGTCTGAACGAAGATCTTCGCACCGCCCATACCCTTCACGGTCAGCTTGTCCCATATGACCCCAATCTGCTTGTGCTTGATGCCCGTCTCCTCTTCTAACTGTTTGTTGCCACGAAGCGTGTCCTCCAGATCGAACGGCTCATCGGCTTCGCTTGTTGTCGGCGATATGGCCTTCTCTACATCGCTCACTCCATTTTTCGGATCACTCCTTCGGCTGTGGGTCCGCGAAAGCTGCCTCGTCGCATGGCTGATACTGCTGAGCTCTCTTTGTAGCGTCGCGAACTCTCTCTGTGCGTGCGCAACATTTACTCCATGACCAGATCGATCGGTCGATGAGCGCGCTGACCCGGGCGCATCATGCTTCTCGTCCGAAGTCTCCTTGGCCAGCACATCTCCCTCCGTCTTGTCTGGGAGCGCAGATGCTTTGTATACATTGCCGGCGAGCGTTTCATGGCCATTATCTACGTGCGCGGGGTGGCTCCGGTGGAAGTCGAGCTCCTTCTCTTCTTCAGCCCTTTGATCGGCCTCCATGTCGGCTCCAGCCGACGAACCCAAACGTCGGCCACGTCGTCCAATGAGAGGTCGCCTGCAGTCAGATCTGATGAACACGGGCACACCTACAACTGCACGCTCCACCAAATCATCAGATGGTGAAGGGCGGGAGGAGAGAGGAATCACGCCACAAGCATGAGGGCAGGGTCGGGAACGGATGAGTAATTGACTGGAAGTGAGGTGAATACATTCGACTTACTTCTGCCCATTCGGCCGCGGTGTGGATCTCGCAGCACATGCCGTGCATTTCACCGTGAGATCAGTGCACAGCTCGCGTACTGACGGAGGAAGGCACAATTCCGCGCGTCGGATATGTTCACACTGTGCGACGATGCACGCTGTCCTTGGCCACCCCGGAGCCAGGGAACAAGAGCAGCCGTGGACGCTGCAGCAGCATTGGGCCGCCTCCATACCGAGCTGCATTCCCCACTCGGTAAACAGAGCTAGGCCAAAGGGCTCTCCCCGACCGGGCGACCAGAGGCGTCAGTCAACCATGCGGGCAGGGTTCAGGCCACATGTGTCCGGTTTGCTTGACGGTTGACGGCCTGGTAGTAGTAAGCTGTCACATCGCGTTGTTGTACACAATAATATGCTATGTACATTACTTTCTCATGACCCGTGATATCCGGTGTTTTCCCGGGCACTGTTGCTCCACCAACGCTCCGGGGCCTGCATCTCGTACTGTAGCACAAGATAGGCCTGCATCACACACAGGCGATTGCATGAATTCTTTCCCGCTGCCAAGGACAATCTTAATAATCGGCTCGGCCGAGTTTGTGCCAAATAGAGCACGTCGAACAAGCTCTTCACGCCGACCCGATCACACACCCCTGCTTCATTTCTGCAGCCGGCGTTGGTGCGCAATCCTCGATTTATGCTGTGCTGGCATGAATTATACAGCAGTGTGCAGAGCGAAGCATGTGACCGATCTGTGCTGCGAGCCTGCAATGGCTCCGCGTGTCTGGTCTCGAACCCGTGCGCAGCGGGAAGTGCGGTGCATCGGTTGGACGTTGCCCGTGGTCGTCCAACATACCGTACGTGCCTGTCTCATGTCGAACTCCACGCACTACACGAGTATCGGGTGAAGTAGAAAGAGGGATCCGTGCCATTGTCAGCTCTGCCGTTCACAACGTCAGAAGAGCTCGGATTCGCCAACAGCACTGGTATCTTCCGGTCATGCCGGAGTAATGCCAGTTCGTGGCAGTCAGCACCATCCCTTAGGTGGCTCATTTGGCGGGGGCTTCATCATGACTTCTCCATTTCAGAGTAGTGATTGCGGGGTGCATCCTGCATTTCTTCGTCCTTGTCTCCGCTCCTGCCCACACGCGCAAGCCACTGTTCTGCCGAATTGAGTGTTGCTTGAAGGACACCCGAGACCTGGCTCATCATGTCCAAGCCTTCGGCCGCGAAATGAATCATGCGACGCGCGTTACGGCTGGTTTCTGATTCTGCGTACTGCTGATCTGACACGATGCGCCAACGCTGGGGTAGAGACATAAGCTGGCTTCGCACAAATTCGCGAGCATTCTCAGGCAACGCGCCTCCAGCATAGGTGGAAACGGCTTCGGAAACCTGCCGGAGACGCTGCCAAATATCATCACAAGTCCTCTTGATACTCTCAGCAAGCCTCCTGGCATCTTCGGATCGTTCGGGCGTGGCAGAGCGTTGTCCTGTCTCCAGCATTGCGTGGTCGTTTCGGTCTTGCTGTTCGCGTGTGGTCTCGTACTCTCGCAAGATGGAGGAGAGGGCTTCGGTCAGGTGCTGTACATACAAGGCTGAGTCTTGCAGAAGTTTAAGACAAAATTTCAGACTTGTGCGTGAGGTGTTGCTTAAAGCAACCGAAAGTCCGGACGTCGTCACGAACAATTGCGACGACCAGCTGCGACCATTCGCGGGTCGCACTTGCATCTTCATATCATGAGAGTATCTTCCTTGCCCTACTGGGCTAGCCTCTTCACGATATGACGGCGGCCTACTGGATCCATATGGTGGTAATTGTTCGTCTTGGCGAGCTCTGGCGAGGTCTCCGTTCTGCAACGCGATATCGCCCTTCTCCACATCGCCAGGTCGGCGAGCATCCAAGTATCGTCGTACCTGATTATCAAGGCCAGTCTTCTCGCCGACCGCATTCACAGTGTTGACCAGCGGCATACCGACATTGCGCTCCACGAAGCCAGCACTATTGCGAACGAACCGCGGAGAGTAGTACTTGGTTGTGGAATACGCTGCTAGCGATGTTTTGATCGTGCCTCCGACCCACGGATGAGCTTGTGCGATGAGTTCAAGCAGAGGCTCAGGGTCGTCCGAAGCTCTCATTCCATCCGGGCTTGCATGCGACAAGTGCGCGTTTTGTCGTCTGGAGCTGCGCATTAGGTCTGCTGTCCGTTAGCAAGCTGGTAACTATGTTCGTGCTACAATCGACCGTGCGGACCTGGGTTACCTAGCCCGGATAGAGCTTCTGCAGCAAGCCTCACATCTGGATCCTCCATGGATACACTTGTAGATCGTGCCGTTCTGTCTTCCGTGCTCATTACGCTTCCAGTCTCGGCCGGACTCGCCATGGAGACATCGGTCGAGGCTCTTTGCACTCCATTTGTCAACGCGAGCCCTGGATCGATGCGCGGCAGGCTTCTGACGGAGGTTGGCGATGCTGGATAATTGCTGATCTGCGGTGACGACCTGCGCTGGAAAGCTGGGGAGAGCACGGTCTTGAGATCTGGGAGAGTGATATCGCTCGGCAGTGGTAGCTGTGGTATCGGTTCGTGCTTGGGCACAGAGGGCCATTCAACCGTCTCTGGCGACCGCGAGGCCAGAATTGGCGGACGCTCCCGCGTGACCTCCATCGCCGCGACTCAGTGCATCCGCATCCAAGGGAGGTCAGCTGTTGTCGATGTGGTGGTGTCGGGGATCGTATCTGTGTCGCGACGCAAACATAGAATCGTGAAGGAGGATTGTCAGCAGGAAGAAGCAGAAACAGCAGTGCCGCACATCATGACTGTGGCCCAACCGGGGCACGTTCCAGGAATCGGAGGTGCGAGCATGTGACAACAACGCACCAACCACAAGGCCTGCTCGCTCGGCTACGACCAGCCGTGGCTCCAGATAGTGCTGGCCTCCCGCACCGAAGTCTGCATGTGAAACCCTGTTCTTGGCTGGTAATCTTACCACGCTTTCATGTGAAGAAGCCGCTTGTCGCTGTGTTTCGCCCGGCTTGGTCCTCCCAAATGCGTCGAGAAACTCAGTACTGTAGACATCAGTGGTCTGCCCTCTGCTGTGGATGAACGAAGTCCCAGCACGGCTCCGTGGGCTCGTGAGTGGGCGACTCGTGCGATGCTATAACGCGAGATCTCCCGAAAACTGTATGTTCGCCCAGTCGCCAGGTATGCAAAGTACAAGTTCCACGCATTTTTCACATGGTTCTCCTTGGTCTTTCGTGGTACAGATGCGCCTCTCGCGGGGTCACTTCCAACTTCGCCAAGCTGGTTGAAATCCATCTTTGCTAAAAATGAGACACACCTGTCGATGCATGGCAGTCTCTCTTACCCGTCATTTCCTGTTATGCCTGAGGCACCTGAAGCAATACTGGGCATCAGAAGACGCCGAGGTGTGTGTATACATGCCCATGGGCAACAATGTCTGCTCATCGGCCTGCCAGAACACCAGGGTCCGGATCACCGCCGACTAGCTGCGCGCTACCTCCTACCCGAACATCGCCTCATGCCCGAGTCCCGACCACGTGTGCGTTCGCACGATGATGGCATGGCGTGGATGAATGTGGAAGGTAGCGCAGGCTTGCTCATGTTTCGGTAGCATTCGTGGCTCTGCTAACAAGATGGACGGCCACCAGGCGAAGAAGGCTTCTCCGCTCGAGGCTATCGCGAACATGGTATTCATCCAGGTGAAGAAATAGAATCATGAACAATAAGCCGCGGGACAGATGTGAATACACGCCGGTGCAATTGCCACTTCATCTACCAATAGTCCCATGTGATGAAGCCCAGCCAAGAATGCCGAACAGTCAAACGTGAGAACCTGCGACGCCTGTCCACACAAAATCCACCTTCCACATGCAACAAGCCGTGCCTAGCGAGGTGCTACTGGAGAAAGGCCGGATACTTGAGCGGTACTGCCTAGCACAATAGCCGCCTTGAAGTCATCAAAGAGTTTACGGACGCATGTGAGTTCGTTCATAGCATTTACAAACCCACAATTGGCTCTCGACGACATATAACTGGAGAGCCGAGGCCTACGCTACGGCTACAGTGACGGGCAGGCTCGGCAGTGAGTATCGTGTCTTATTTGCACTAGGCGCTCACGCACCTCGTCCGATAATGGCCTCACGATCACTACGTTCTGTACGGAGGGTGCCAAGCAATGATCGTCCAGGTCTCCGTCAAAAACGCACTTGGACCTCTAAGCTCCAGTTGGAACTGGCCTGGCCGAACAAGCCGGTCTGCAAGTCTACACTCGCAGACCTCTTTTTGGCTTTCGTTATTTCTCACAACTTGCGAGGCGGAATACGATTGCTTTCCAGGTCGATGAACTCTTTTGCGATGTCGTCAGCGTAGCTGTCGTAGAGCGTGGGCAAGCCTAGTGCGATGCAATAGCATCTTTTTGCGGACCTGTTCCGGTGCGATAGACTGGAAAGCTAAGCAACAGGTGACATGGTCTGTACGCATACTGGACCTTCACCGTCAATCTGTTCACTGTTCCGGCCGGCTTCCACGCTGTACTGTTGTCTCTTTCTGGCCCGATTGCACTTCCGGTTCCGTCATTCGCCATTGTTAGCTGCCGGGCTAAAGCATGTTGAGCTGTCACGGTTATCGAATGCTCACAGACTATAATAGCGGTAGAAACGGCACCAGTGTCTGACGCTGAGACGAAGTGGCTTCATTCCACAGCATGTTTTCAAACTGCATAGTGTGTACCTGTACTGAACATGGTAAACGTCCGGAGCGCCCGTTCAGAAGTGGGATCTTGACTTCAGAATTCCAGACGACTGTATTCTTACGTTATAACAGGAGGTATTTATGTACTGTCAAGAACTTCCCGCAACTGATTCACACACTTCACACAACGCAATTTGCTAGAGTGCAGTGTGATCAAAGCGAGAGAAAAGGTCAACATATCCTGTATGCAGGCCAGGACAAGAGAGCAAGCCAAGGAGGTCAGGCCGTGCCGCCTCTGGAAGCAATGGAGCTTCTGGAAGCAATGGAGATTCTGAAGCATGAAGACACCAGGTTTGCGTCTCGTTGTTCCCTTCCGGTGAGGCAGAGTGATGGTACACAGTGCTGTGTCTCCAGAGATCGTCCTATTTCCACAATGCAAACGAACAAAGGCTTTTGGGTACTAGAGAAGGCGCATAGACAGATATACATACTACTGTAAACAACCACGTTGTCCTACATCTCGGGCATTAATATGCCGGGACGTTTCGAAGAGATCATCGCATTTACCTTTGATGGTCCGAACATGTCTCCTGTTTCGGATCTGTCCTTAGCGTTCAACTCTGTGTGTTTGAAACCATTGAAACGATTGGATGCACGGGATATTCGTGGATTCAATTGTCCGAGAGCGCAACGCAACAAACCTTTCTCGACCATGCCCGGAGTGCACGCAACGACGGGGAATAACAACTCTCTCAAATATTGATCAGTCGTTTGATGCCACACGGTGAAGATGACCGAGCACAGCGTAGCACTTTGCCGCGGTGGATTATCAGCCGTACCACGAACACGGGCCAGCCGACTCACTCGCTCGGCCCGGCAGCGTGCGGCACGAGTATAGGAGCCGCGTCCGTAAGTGCGCCATGCCTATTTCCGACGACTTCATCTCGTCTCCAAGATTTGATGTCCTTTCCGGGAAGATCCTGCAAAGTCAGGCTTGCGGCTGCAAACCCCAACGACTAGTCTTCGTCGCTGTCTTGCTTGGAAACACGAGAACAGGCGCCGAGTATGTGGTATCGACGCCGACTCCAACCCGTGACGGATCGCAGAAGCGCATGGCAAAGCTTCTTCGCTACCACAAGATGTAAAACATGGCGAGTTATTACTGTAGGGGCCGGTATGAACACTGATGTCCGCCCAATCGAGAGGCCACAACGGAGCCTTGCATGTCTCGCTAGTCATGAGAGATCTACTCAGCCACCGCATAGGGGACTTCTTCCGGAAATCTTATTTTGAGGTCTATTTTCATCCAACCTCAGATCCTCCTGCTGCACGAACAAATCGCAGTGTGCCAATTGGTCATGATCGCCGAAACAACCTATACACGTGCTTCACGGGGTTGGAATTCCGCTCCGTCTGTAATAGCCATCGTGATGAGAATTGACAAGAGAAGCCACAGGTGTTGACATACATGCTGCGACGCGAATAATGACCAGTCCAGGTTCTTCTTCTCTCTGGCCCATGACCTACACAGCCATATCAGAGGGGCGCCTGCAACAACAGCACTCATCGCTATAGAGGCACTGTCCGATTCAGTAGCACCTCTGTTCAACGCATGTTTTGATTGCAGGCCGGCGCCTGGGGTAACCCTGTAGACGAACGCCCGTCGTTTCGGCATCGAGGGCTGTTCCTCCTCTCCATCAGAGATCGTGCCAAACCACAACGGGCAAACAGAGGGTGGATACCACTGACGATCACCCTTTGAACGTTACGGGTGTCTGCTGCTAAAGTCCTAACGATGAAGCTCGCAAGGAAGAGGCGAATAACAGACTCTCGTCGCTTTTAGGCCATTAGCCACAATGACGACTCTCGCTATCACTGGCACTTATTGCTCATTCCTGATGCTACTCATGGCAAATGATCGTCAACTCAGTGGCCCTGAGTCTCCCGTCCACACCGGAACAAGAAAATATATGGAGTCCAGGACCTCTTCCACTGAGCCCGACGCTCCAGCAGACTTTGTTTATTCCTAATTCGTCGTTCACTCGTTCACGATGAAGTTCTTGTCTTTTCTTCTTGCCTTGCCGGCTCTTGCTGCAGCCTTCCCAACTACGGGTAATGCAGAGCACGACAAACGTCAGCTTCAACAAATTACCAATCTACTCAACGATGTCGAAGGCTTGCTCGGGTCTGTCGCGTCCTCAATCAATCCCGACAACAAACGACCAGAGCCTGGCTACGAATTCATTCCACCTGGAAAGGACGACAGTAGAGGACCATGCCCTGGACTGAATCTCTTGGCCAACTATGGCTACCTACCACGCAACGGCTACGTGAACGCCGGCCAAGTCGTCGAGGCGGTGTCGCGAGGTTTCAACATGGCGGCTGATCTGGCCACAGTCTTGGTCGTCTTTGCTGTGCTCACTGATGGCGATATTGAGACCGAGTCTTGGTGGTTGGGTACAGACCCTAAGACCAACGTTGGTGGACTCAACCGTCACTCCACGATCGAAGTAGACATTTCTCCGAACAAGGAGGACTACTACCTGGGCTGCGGCGACAATCACCACATCTCCTCCCGGATTTTCAAGCAGAATGTTCAGTTCGTGGCTCAGGACCCACAGAAAGAGTTCAACTATGATGTGATGGCCAAACAGTAAGTGGCACTCGTTCATCGCACTCCTACCCAGCATTAACAATCCTACCAGTTACGGCGCGAACAGCAGATTCAGCCAACAATACAACCCCTACATCTACTACTTCCCGTTCCCATCCATTGTCAGCGTTGTGGCCTTCAATTTCTACCCCGAGTACTTCTCGAACGGAACATATGGTGCCGGAGGTGTAGCAAACTACGAGTCGATCTCCAACATCGTCGGCGCGAAGCTGAACAAGGCAACCGGGAACTTCGAATATGTGCCGGAAAGATGGCCAGAACAAGGCTGGTACCGTCGCGCCACGCCATACGGCGCCGTCCAGGCACTCACTGATGGCTTCACTCGTATCTACCCAGCCGTAAGTTATCTTAATGGTCTCGCCACCTTCCGTCGCTGATGTCCTTCCAGAACCCGGTCCCAATGCCCATCGCGCAATTGGGCACACCCAATCTCAACGTCAGCACCATTCTCTGTGACGTTTTCATGGGTCTCAACTCCATCACCCCTCTTGCTCTTGCAGGCGAGGTGGAGTCCGTCGCCGCTGGTGTCACTTGGGCACTTGATAAGTTGGCCGCCGTGGGGCTTTCCAACACTGTCTTGGGCTGCCCAACGTCGACGATCAGCACCAACTACCTGTATCCCAATATGACAACCGAGGGCGGTCCTCTCGGCCCACCACCAGCAGTGGCTAAGAATGCGGGAAACAATGTTTACAACAAGACCTACTTCTGCAAGGCGCCGACGACACCACAATGCAACCACGTGTGCTGAGGAAGGAACACGAATAAAGAAAAGATCTTTGACAGCGTTTTGAGCGATCTGTTCAATCATAATCGTAAATACATCTACACAGTCCCTGTCTGGGGATCCTATTCACGCTACACTCATGAATCCTCTTGGATTTCGTGATATCGGCACACACCGGCGAACGACGTAGTGATTCGTCGCGTGCAATAAACACATTGGATGGAATACGGCTGCAAGAGCCTAGATAGCAATATTCGAGCTTTTTCACTTACGAAAGTAACGATACACACCACTCCTCTGCACTGCTCGCCCTTCCGCTCTCTCGCTTTCTTCATGACAGGCATCTTTAAAAAACAGTCAGATCGGAGCAGCCTGCTATGATCCATTCCATCTCTCGCTATTGTTCCCAGTCCTTGGCTACAACACGGCACAGTCGCATATATCCATCGCTCAAACCACCAAGCTCAAGCCTACGTTGATTCTCTGCCTTCACAACCAACAACACCAAAACGCAGCTGTAGCCCGCATTTTCCCCTCGTCTCCTGCGCGGAACACGCGGGAACATGGTATTGCCAACGCCTCAGATACCTCGTGTTGCGGAACTTGGCGGAATTCGACCCAACTTTACGCACCTTAGCCTGAATTCGAAGTCATACACACATGTATCGAGCTCACGAACGATACCGGATCGTACATCACTATCGCGTGTGCTGATCAAGGGATCGAGGCCAGCAATAATAATCTCGTCATCAGGTCGATCACTCGGTATCACACGTGTTTCGCGGTAGATCAATACATGGGAATGTGAGAGTTTCAAGCAAGGTTGGGGCTCCGCGATCCTATCGATGGAAGTATCTCGAGACCAACCATGCAATTTCTTGAAAATCTCCACGATGCCTTGTACGAGTGAGATGTCCTTGCAGTTGTGAGTGGAGGGGTCCAGGCAAACGTGTTTATTATTAGATGGGGGCTGGATTTCCTGGACTGTTGTGTTTTCGCTCATTATGATATTACTTTGGACATTCCTCACTGTGTTTCTCAAGCTCCATTCCCCCTCAATCATTAAGCCAGTATGAATCCTACCATCGCTGTCCTCTCGCTGGCCTTCGCCACAGCGGTCCTTGCTCAGGAGACCGATGTCAACTTCGACGACATCCCGGAACAGTGTCGCGACAATGGTTCTTGTGATAACGTTGTGAAAGCATCTAATAAATGTCCAAAAAGTACGTCGCTCTTGCTCGCCATTTTAGAGTTCCAGTTACTGACGAACGATAGACGGCGGCAGTGTCTTCGAAAACGCCGATTACCTTTCATGTACTTGTCAACAGTTGGGCTCTGACCTGGATGACTGCTATAACTGTGTATCATCACACAAGTCTGGAGGAGGTAAGTGCAGTCACCGCAGCTTGGTGGAGCTGATGGTCCTGACTGGTTGAGTAGATATCGAAAAGCTCTGGAAGGCCTGCAACGGTCTGAAATCCAACGACCAGTAGTGAATGCCACAGGAGTTCGCTGTGGCGGGTATTCGCATTTAGTCTGGTCGACAGATGATCAGCTTATCCAAGTCTCATGCCTATCGCCGTGAACAGAACTTCAGCAATGTAGCATAGTTGCACCAAGAACATCTGGTCATCAGATATGAGTCGCCTTCTCCTGTCGGTTTACAAACACTCGGTAGCGAGATCCGGTTGGCGGCTCCTCGACGATTGCCCTCGATACTCAAAGCTAAGAAGCAAGATCAGATTCCACAGGCCCCTCAGTATATCCCATATATGAGTCGAAAGGCGTCCAAGATGCCGCTAAGAGGGACTCGAAAAGGCCCATGGCTGTTCATTTGAGCCGAACAATGATCCGGCGTTGATGGGATTGTCAACTAAGTGCCATTATAGGTACTACTGGAGGATCTGGGTTCAAGAGAGTGCCATCCATTCTGACACCTGGGTATTGCAGGGTGTTGCGCTGTATGCATGTGCCGACAGGCATGGTAGTTGTGGTGATGTCGGGTTTCATCCTGACAATTTCATTGATAGGAAAATTCGGTATGGTGAAGCCTCAGCAATAAGCCATTATCCAGGAACATCAGCAACAAGGACATACTCCAGGGATGATATGGCTGCTATGCAGTGTAAAGTATGTATGCTGGTCTCCCCTAGCCTTTGTACTGCTGTTGGTCGGTCACTTTGGAAGCGCTGAAGTCCAAGTAGAGTTGGCATTGTGCTGTGACGATGCCAGACTTGCACGCATTTGTACTTGTCAGCGTCCAGCAAATCCCGAAGGTCATACTCTGGTACTGTTCCCAAAAGCACACACATAGAGTGATGCATTCACTGTGCAGAGAAAACAGCAGCACTGTCCTGGATCAGATCGACGAAGGGATGTAAATCATAGTGCACTGATTGGATGCTTAAATTGTCGATGGTCCAAGCTCTCGCCATCTTGGCTGTTGTACGCTTTTGGTCTTGGGTTGAACATGTCAACAGAGTCTGGACTGCTGCTGGCTTCCAGTAAGTGCTTGAAGGTGAGGGCCTTACACAATAGCACTAAGCTATGACTTCCTTACATCCTTACCTCCTTGCCTCCTGCGGCTCTAGGTATCACTCACAGCCTCTCCTTATCGTCATTGTAGTGGTTTTGTGGCGATTCGCCTGCGCGGGTGTTGACCAAATTAGAATGACAACAAGTACAAAGGCGAATGAGCATGCACTGCGGTGTATGTGCTCACGCTCGAGAAAATACATACAGTTGCACCAAGTGGGCGTCCAACCGCCAACTGCTATCCCGAAGGCTAGGGCCAGGTCCTCACAGGCAGCGAAGAAGTATGCGGCCACACTCCATCTAGTACCGTCAGCTACAGCGAGCCACAGCTTCAAAACTCACTCTATAGCAAGATTGAGATCCTTCTGGCTTTCAAGCCCGGCGCGAATCGACGCTGCAAGGCCTGGGGAGCATCTCACAGGTCTGAAATGCACCGGTCATCTCATGAGACCCAACACGTTCCAGACACGGCTCGAATGATCTACCGAAAAGTGCAATGTTACGGGTATGTGGCGTTGATGTACTCTCCAGAGGAGCAACTAGTGCAGGATATATACTCCAGCTCAGCGTATTGCAAATGTGGCCGCCGGAAGCTGTCAATCCAGGAGCAGCAGGGTGCATATGTGGTAATGGCTATGTGTCGTAAGCGTTTTTCTCCTGATCAAGTTCAGCCTGATTCACGAACGAGATGCAACAGAACCTAGTGGTTGGAAATGTAACCAGAAATGAATACTCATAGTGGTAGTAGTATCCCTGTTTAGATAAAGTAGCCCACAGCTACAACCAGTCGGCATGCTAGACGCTGCAGAAAGAAACACGGTGAACATAGAGGTATTTGACTATTCCCTTGCGTAGCCTTCCCGTGTCCTTCGATACGAGTCTTTCGGAGCAGAACTCCTTCCGTTCGACCCATTGTCAGCAATCTTCTGGACCTGGCATCGACCATCTTGGCAGCTCAGGCTGGGTGAGCTTCTGATTCCAAGCGAGGTGGAGAGTTGAACTTGAATGCTCCTCGACAGCTGGTTGAACACCGATGTAATGTATCGCCGTATTGCCAAAAGAGGGTTGATCAGCGTAGTGAAAGAGTTGGAAAGGAGCGGACGAACTGTTGGCCCGAATCACGTGCCGGCTGAACTTGCTCGGCGGCGGGACGATATCAAAGGTCCTGATCGCCGACGGACGTTGTTTTACGTCTCGCGCTGCACCCAAATCTCTTCACAACCATCCGAATGGACATGAGCAGAGAGTGTAGTTTGGTCCACATGGACGAACTCCCGTAGGTGCCGCAGGTTGGTAAGTCGTGCAATTGTCAACCAAGATATCTGGGCCACGAAGTGCCGCCACGGTCAGTATATAACTGGTTTACTGCATCCAGTAGAAATATCTTTCATCTCAGTATCTGCCAGGAATACCAGTACAGCTGACGAACCAGCTACTCTCGACACTCAGTAGGAAACACAGCGATACCCATCAGACCGACAGGAACCATGACCAGCTCCATCCCACCCATGCGACGCCTCATCGTGACAGGCGCGACTGGCAAACAAGGAGGAGCACTGATCCAAGCACTCTTATCCAAACCCTCCCAGCCTTTCGAAATATACGCAGTAACCCGCAACAAGACCTCCAAATCCGCGCAAGCCCTCGGCAGCAAATGGAATGTCCACCTGATCGAAGGCAACTTCACGAACCCCAAAGCCATATTCGACCAAGTCCAACAACCATGGGGTCTTTTCGCCATGACCATGCCCATCAGCGCGAAACGAGAAGAGCAAGAAGGCAAAGCCCTCGCCACCGCCGCCATAAACGCGGGAATCAAACACATCGTCTTCACAGCTACAGACCGCGGAGGCCCCACCAAATCCGACGACGAACCCACACCCATCCCTCACTTTGCCTCCAAATACCACATCGAGAAGGAAATCGAAAGCCTGTCCGCTCAGAGCGGCGGGACATGGACATTCCTGCGGCCCGTCGCGTTCTTCGAGAACATGCCCAACGACTTTCTCGGCCGCGCCTTCACCGCCCTCTGGCGCTTGAATGGCGCAGACAGCAAGATACAGATGATCAGTACCACAGACATCGGCCACATCGCGGCAGAAGCATTCCTGGGCGCGGACACACCCGAGTACAGGAACAGGAGCATCTCGATCGCAGGCGACGAGATCACGTTGAACGAAGCGCGGAAGATTTTTGGGCAAGCCACGGGCGAAGAGTTGCCGGAAACATACGGATTTGTGGCCAAGATAATCAAGTTCCTGCTGCACGAGCAATTGGGGATCATGTTTAACTGGTTCAAGGGTGATGGGTTTGGGGTGGATGTATCCGAATTGAGGAGCAAGTATCCTTTCCTGAAGGACTTTAGGCAATGGGTAGAGACGGAGAGCGCTTGGAGGAAGTAGTGCTACAGGGGACACCGAGGATAAAATCAGTAGCCTCCGGCACTGGGACAGCAAGCAGCGGGATTTTCATGATGTAATGGAATCACAATGCATAGCTGTCTGATCGATCTCGCGCAAGTGGCATCTGTGTATGCAACCTTATCGTCTTAGTGGCTTGCCTAGATGACTCCTTACATGAAATGCAGCAGAAACTCGGGTATTTCGACGTTTCGACTTTTGAAGAGAAATCTATTTCATGACCAAAATCTGGCCATTCTGAACTGCTACGGCATGTGCCCAGAGTCGCCGCTTTGATATCACACATCGCGAAGTATGTTCGGACTTCACAGAAGCCTCCCACACGAGCGCCTCATATGCTCAAGTCGATGAAGTCAATCGAAGGGGCATCACTCGCATTTTCATCATTAGCCAGGCGCCCGAGCCAAATTTTTGAGGTGTCGAACTTGCGTCCCGGTATTCCCACACGCCCCCATTTGCATAGATCCATTTCATTCAAGGCAAGAAGAGAAAGCTCAGCTCCTTCCTCTACTTGTCCCATTCATATCGCGCACAAGAGAACATCTACCTTGTGATGAGAGCAGCAACCCAGGGCATTCCTTGCTAATAGGATTCCGTCCGTCTGCGTGTCCAACCAAAACACACACGTCAGTTGTCGAGATCGAGGTGTATGCTATTCCCGTGTCTCCAGCCCAGCTTGCGCCGAAGACTCCAGGCCCGTTCGAACGCCGTCTGTGACCGTGACAATGCGTCGCTGCGTGACTTCATAATGGAAAGCTGATGCTTTTGTTCAGAGCGAGTGTGTCAGAGATCTCCTGATTCCAGGTCGGGTGAAACTCTCAATCCAAGCGGGCCATCATCTGATCCTTGGTGAGAGGCGTCAAGTTATCGATATCGAGTCCTTTTCCGGCTAATACCGACTTTATGTGTGCTGGCACGAGCTGCTGATTGAGGTGGGGCGCAATCGAAAGTTCTGTAGGCCAAGTCAGTATCGGAGGCATCTCGAAGATTGGACTTCGAAGCTAGACCACGTACCATGGTGAGAGAAGTCGAAGAGATTGGGTAGGTCCTTGCTAGCTCCTCCTGAATGGCGCGAATCCGGCAGTCTCGTGCTCGGATCCCTGAGCTCGTCGAAGAAGGGGTGCACCATAGCATCAATCGCTGAGAGGCGCTGTGTCGGCGTGTACTCAAGCAGTCGCGAGATCAAGTCAATAGCATTGGAGTCGGCCTTACGGAACACCTAGATGCACGAGAATGTTAGCTCCGAGCTTCCTTGCCTTCTCGTGACCGATGTAAACAGTACCTTGCTGAATGGGTGCGGCTTGATCTGTGGGAACTTGTGTTCCATGTAATTCGGGTTCATAGTGCGAATTTGGTCTCGGGTCGGCGTGCCAAGCACCTTGATTATCTCCACCAGCTGGTCGATACCTGACTCGCCTGGGAAAAGCGGCTGGCCCAGCATCAACTCCGCCATGACGCAACCAGTGGACCAGACATCTGTAACCGATCAATGCCCGATCCATGTGAGTACAGAAGAACAGAAGGCCGCACGTACCTATCTTGGTGGTATAATTGGTCGCACCAAAGATGAGCTCAGGCGCTCGGTAGTATCTGGAGCAAATGTACGAGACATTGGGCTCGTTTTCCACCAGGATCTTTGCAGATCCGAAGTCGCACAGCTTCAGGATGCCGGAATGAGGATCTAGGAGCAGATTCTGAGGCTTGATGTCTCTGTGGCAGATACCCTGCGAATGGATGTAGGCGAGGGAGCGGAAGAGCTGGTAGATGTAGAGCTTGACCTCAAGGATCGGCATGGTAGTCTTCAGTTTGTTGAAGTGTCGCGAAGCCCGGTATACGGTTTCTGGCACGAATTCGAGCACAAGGTTCAGGTAGACCTCATCTTTCTGGGCGGCGATCAGAGCTGTTTGAACGCCCATCTTGTTATCGAGATCTCTCACCCTCTCTCCGTTGGAGTAATAGAACGCCTTGAGCTCCACGATGTTGGGGTGGCGGACGATTCGCATGATTTGAAGTTCTCTGTTCTGCAGGTTGGGTCAGCCCATGGGACGAAGTAGACGATTCATAAGCGGCCTCACCTTGAATCTTTTGTCTTGCAGAACGCGCTTGATGGCCGCGTCTTCGCCGGATGGAGAGAGCTTGGTCTGAAAAACCACACCGAAGCTCCCATTGCCCACAATCTTGCACTGGGTGTACTGCATCTCCTTGGTCTCGCCGGTCAGGCCGTCTTGCACTTTTTCGCGAATGACTTCTGTAGCATCGTGTGTCAGCTCACGGCCTCTCTCGCACGCGAAACGCAGCCATATCACGTGGCTGGGCGATGCATACCACCCATCCTTAATCCCGAGAACGCCGATGGGCGATTTTGCGACATGATCGGAGCGGCGGTCGTCGTCACGCGCAGGGTGACTTGCTATCGAGAGTAGGGCGGGCTGGTGTTGAGCAGCCGGTGAGGGGATGTGGAGTGTGCGCAGATGAGGTCCGTTCTGGCTGGAGGTCGCAGAGTGAGGGCTGCCGCGGGTATTGGCGATGCACGGCGTGAATGGCGCAGTGACGACCGGACCTATAAGTGCTGGTTTCGATAGGCTGAGGCAGAGGCAGGTGCTCGAGGTCAGGTGTGATGCCGTTGCGGGCCGTTGTTGGCTGGAGGCAAGCGCGCAGCAGATGCACAGGGTCGGATGTTGTCGCAGCGAAGGGAGTTGGAGGGGGTGAGAAATGGCGGCGGACAATGGCGGCGGACAATGGCGGCAGGCGGCGGCGGCGGTGGTGGGAATGGTGAGCGGCGCGGTCGAGCGATGCTCTGCTAGGTACCAGAAACCCCTCCTCGATCACGAGCACAGGTGACTTTTGCACGGCCGGGCTGCTTGTGCTGTGGATGTGTGGGTTTTGGGGGGGGGAGGGGGGGGATTTGCAGCCTGACGAGAGTGCGGATGCCTCGAGATCGTGGCTTCACTTCAACAATGACAGATGCACCAATTCAACGCTACCCAGCGGCGCCCAGAGGTTGGTTATAGTGAACGGGCGGCAGGGGGACAGTGGTAGTGGTTTGGGCATTGCACAGACAAATCCTCCCAAGCTGACCCACCTAGCTAAATGGAGGCCCGCTCGCTCAGTCACATGGTCTCGTTATGTCATTCTATATTCGGCGTCCGGCTCGCGCTCTTGGCCTTGCACACTGGGGCACTCCTCTTTGTGCCCGGGCTGCCTCTCAAACAGTTGGGCGTGTGAAGGTTGGCGGCCGCAACACACTCTAAAACGGTTGGGAAGTGCAGCACGTGCAGATGGCCATCATCCACCATCTCCTCCTGTACATGTATGTATGTACACGTCCTGCGCCAGCATCCTTCTCGTCCACCACCACCGTGACCGTGACCGTGACCGTGGCCACGCCGCTCTGCCACGCACGATCAACATCAGCGACAGCGAAGGGGTATCGCCCCGAGCTAGCCTTAGCCCCTCAATCGCTTCAGCTAGCACTTCTGGTCATGTGCGCATACGCAGCCTGCAGATCTAGCAGCCAACGCCCTCATTTCTCCCAGCACCTGACCATGCAACGCCTCCTGCCGCCCGCTCGCTCTCACCATGTCCGTCGTAGGAGGAGTGATGGGAGATGCACAGAACAGCACTTCCCATCACCACCCGCCTCCCTCGAGCCTAGCCCTTCTCACCTCCCAAGCCTCATTCCTCAACGCTGCTGAGTGTGTGTTACGCTCGGTGCATGCACCCCTCCTCTGCCTCGACTGCTTCGCGACCCTGCGACAAGCAAAATAGCCTCTGCATCGTGTCCCCCAAAGCAGCTTGCTGCAGTACCTGACGAATCGAAGGAACCTGCATGGTCCTCTGACATCGTCCATCAGACCCAGCCAATCGCCGCGGTTGCGATAGTCGTACTTCTACATCCCCAATGCAAGCTTTTGCAAGCTCTGGACTACGTATTCTATATGCCTGCTTCGCGTGGTTCAGACACGGCACTGCCCTGGGACGACCCGAATCCACAGACACAGTCGAGCTGGCCCAGCTGTGGCCTTTGGCGGAGAGGCTGGGTGCTGCATGCAGTACGCATCTGTGCGCTCAACCGCATCATCAACTGTGCTCGCCGCACACCTTGTACCCGCGCACTCGGGGGGTTTTTAGGCGATCTGGTCAAGGGTGCTCGCTTTTGCACATGTCTGCCACAAGTGTCTGACGATTGGCTTCAGCGAACGTCCGCGCCATTATTTACTGAAGCGCGTCCGGCGCTTCTTGCCAAGACCCACGGACATCTGGCTTGCTCTCCACAATGGTCGCAAGCACGCATGCAAAAGCTGCGAGGAAACCCGCCTGCGTAAGATGCTGACCTTTTCATGTTGCTTAGAGCAGCTCCGGCACGCTGTCCCAGGACACCGGCTGTCACAAGCAGTAGCAGCGATTCCCGGGGTCCAGTCACTGGCACAACCCACGGGCCATGTGCCCGCATTATGTGGAGTCCGGAGACAGGTCGACACTACAGTACCTCAAGAGCCCTGAAATTGAGCTGCGAGCCGACAGAAGCAGGTTTGCGGGATATAAGCTGCACAAATTCAACGGAAGTGAACCTCAGAAACCATCCTACATCGTCCTCAAGGTCGACGCGAAGATATCGGATAATAAAAGCACACAAAATGGTTTCAAACCTGAAACTTAAAGCTGACCTTCCAGCGGTGCTGCAATGCGGCAGCCGAACCCGCGAGTAACCAGAGCCCTGGATCGAGAGCTGCGATCACACTCCCGCCGGAAGTGCCACCAGTCTCGACGCCTGAAGAGCTCTGCGTAGCTTCGACCACCCAAACTTGCCCTCCTTACGGCTACCTGCAGACGGCTCAATCGAGATCACCTGACACTGCGAAGCTCGAGCCGTGTGTAGAATTCAGTGTGAAGTCAGGCTAGTGGCTTGCAGCCAAATTGCAGTAGCATGGCCGTAAATGAACTGAGGCATCATCTCTAGGGCCCGTATCACTCGCTCGCGCTCTTTGCCAGCGTTATGGTCGCACGAGTCTTTTTAGATCTTGGCAAGCATTGATACCAGCGAAAGCTTGAACTGTGACACGCGTACATGTCCAGGCCCGTCGCTTTTGGAAAGACAGCTCCCACAAAGGTTTGGAAGGCATACCCAGACCAGTATAGGCCGTTCGGGGCGTTTCCTCCTGCCTGCCACTGACGCGACGTATAACATTCGGTCTTCGACGTGGTAGATCATCCAGATGCGTACCCGTACCCGGTCACGTCTTTTGCCAAGCTTCTGTCCAGATACTGACCTCAGCATACCGTTGGCAGTGGGAAAATACCTACCAACCCAGGGATATGCTAAGAAGAGCTTACCATCATGTGGTCTTTGGCGCAGGGCAACTACTCGCATGAGTGCTATATCCGTCCTTCACCGTCTTAGCACGAAAACTGCGCAGTCATACTTGCATAGCCTGGACAGGACAATGGTCGGATCAGCCGAAAGAAGATTCGTGCTTGTGGCAAGATTTCTTTACGTTATGAGAGCATGGGCTTGACCCTCTTCAGGATGGAGCATAGTATTCGGTGAATATCGGACTGCAGAGCTGCAATGGACGAGACCGACAAACGAGAGCATCTGAAGCCAGGAAACTTGACAGAACAAGTAAATACCTTGTGCCACTGGAATGGTCAAGGATCCTGCTGCGAAAAGCCAACATCATCACCAGATCCCAACTCAAGCAGACGCTGCTTCATGTCTTCCGCAAGCCTGGCCATCTCTCCAGGTAAGCCGCTGAAGTCACATTCAGCCGCCCATTTGCCTATGCCGTGCTGTAAAATATTTCTTGCTCGAGCCGGGTCCACTCCTTTCATGCCCATAGTGCCATGTACTAAAACCAATGCAATTAGGATCGAACATGCATGGTAGGGTGTGGAAAGATACTCACGGGTCATGCGCTCTGTCCTGCTGTCATACACTCCACGGTGAAGAATGTTATTATTGTAGAACACAATGTCACCAGGATATACTTTGACTGCCAGCTGTCCTGGCATGTCATCTTCATAGGGATCAGCACCCCGCTCCATTGGGGTCCGAGCACGCTTGTGCGAGCCTGGTACCACAATCAACGACTGGTCCTCGTAGAGTGCCAGATTCCACTGCGCATGAAGCATGGGCTCTTGAAGTCTTTCCACTTCTTCTTCGGGAGATACGTCTGGTCCGATGTCATCCCGATGCCAGCGGAGTGACCAGTCATAGTGGGGAGTAACCAGCATGTTGTACAGCTCCATCACCAAGTCATCCCTGGAACAATCCAAGAGTGCCGTCACAGCATTCACCATTCGATCGCCGAAGTAGCTCTCGGCATAGACATCCCTCTCCGGCATGTCAGGATGGAGCAAATGTTGAACGCCCCAGAGGCATGGAGAACAGGTCAGTTGGTTACATAAGCGGGAGGACTACAGCGAGGATACCAGTCTTTGAAACATCTTCCACATTCCACGGCGGGAATTGCTTTGGTAAAGTTCGGACATGTTTCCAATGCCCGTGTCTGGCAGCTGCCACGGTCTTCTGACACGCCTTTCGAAAGTGCTCCACTTCTGAAGCATTGAATGCCTGTGGGATCCGCACGAAACCGTCTCGATCGAGCGCGGCTCTGAGCTCAGCAGGGGAGATTGACGCCATGTCTTGGGCCTTTGTGAAGGTAGCACGCGAACAGCGTGGCTGCGGCAAACAAAGACGAGGCGTCGGGCTGGGGGCTGAGGCCTGGCTGACTTGGCGTGGCCGAAGCGGCTTCCGAGCGCGCCTGTCGTCACTGCTGCGCCGACCTCGACTCACTCACACCATAACTTGTGGACTTATTTGACACGTGCAAGGCCACTGCGACACCTTGCTCCTATCCTTCACTCTCGGAACCACTTCACAACATCAAATGTCTACCTACGAATCACACTCGCAGACACGGACATCAACAGGACGAGTACTCTGGTACAACCCATTTCCGAGATAGCCCAAGCACGACTCGCTCCTGAACCACAGACCCAACCTTGCTTTTGCTTTTACAACCGTTCAAGTTTCATACAACAACAATCACATCGGCCCAAATGACCGAGTTCACCAGCGACCCGCCCATTGCGCAGACTGCGCAAAAGAAGAACCAGCGCACGCCTTCCGGCGCAGAAGGAAAGAGGCGCAACAACAACAACAATAACAACAACAACCGACATCGCAAGAGCCACCAGGTTGATGGCACTGTTTCTGATGGCGCTCTAGTCAATCCAACATCCTCACCTCAGAACAACCACAAACAGCGACAAAGCGTGGCTTTGGGAGCTGCGGCACAGCAAAAACTACCGCAACAGAGTATGGGGAATGGAAATGGCCAGAGGCAGAAGCAGAGGCCTGTGTCTTATGCGGGGAACCAGATGTTGGCGACACCTGCGAAAGAGAAGGCTTATGCAGGATCGACATTCCAGGCTTCTCCTGCGGCGTCTTCTCTGCCCATGCCCAAATTTAGCAGATCAGTCCCAAATGCTGCCGCGCGTTCGTCGCTGTCGGCTCATTTATCTGGAGAGAAAACGCCTGAACCTGTCCAATCTTCGCCGGAGGCCGATGTAGTCAAGCCAACTGCTCCTCTTGACGAAGGGCACAAATCACCACTGGATCTGTTCTTCAGGGCAGACAGAGCCGAGAAAGAGAAGGCAAGAGCCTCAAGCATGTCACAATCACCAGAATTAGCAATGAGACCGGCAACGATGCCAACAAACCCATTCCAACAACATGGAAGAAGCATGTTTATGGGCGAGCTTGACGGTGACAGCGACATGCCTAGCCCACGGACGGCGCCGGCGAATAGTGCTAGGCCGCCGTTCGTCGAGCGAGCAGTCTCCTCGCCCGGAGTATCGACACGAGATGACGTATCTGAACAAGATCGTCAGATTTCAACGCAAGCCCTCAAGGACCTTTTGTTTCAGACTGCGAATGGTTCTAACGCGAATACTCCGCGAAATCAGTCACGGGCCCAGTCAGGACAGCAGACTCCGGATGGCTTCTTCGGCACTCTATCCCCAGGTCCACCCATCAGCTCCGACCCATCCACGCCTCAGCCCTCCACCGATCAGCAGCAACAGGTCCACTACTCCCTTCACTATGGCAATCGCAACCTGTCTCCCCTTTTCAAAGCTGCACGATCCGATACGCCACCACGACCCTCTTCCCTTCGACAAGAGCTAGGCAGCAACTCCTCGTTTAACACGGGCTCTGCTATCACAAATGGAGATCGTCTTAATCCGAATTCCTTTGCACGCGACTACCTCAATCAAACGGCACGCACGGCTGGACCGGCTGAGTTGCCTCAATTTCCTTACAATAATCACCCGGCGTCGCTCAATGACTTCAACGGTCCCGCCGCTCAGCAGGGGAACCAAGCTGCCAATATGAGCGGCAATGACCCACGGACCAGCGGCTCGAAAGACACGAAAACGATGGAAGACGAGATACGACGCATGCTAAAACTTAATGTAGTGGGATAATTTAAGTGTGAATGTGAATTTGGTTGTACTTGCAACTGCGCACGGCAGAGCATGGCGCTGGTGGTTGTCTTCGATCTGCACAGAAGGCCGATGCAGCGGGATTGCTTGGTTATTGCATATGATATCCTGGGAACTTCGGGGACATCCGGACGAAGCTGCGCAGGCTTCTAATACATTGGTTGGCTCATGTCGTCGAGTACGTTAAGGCTTGATGATCCGATTGCAATGATTGCGACGACACTCGCTTATTCAGTCTCCTTTGTGAAGTAAGGGAAGGAGTAGAGCACTCATTGCTGCCTCTGGACGAGAGCTATGGTGCATGAGAAAGGCCTTACATGTTCTGAATCTTCGATAGAAGCCCAACTCCATTCCCTCTTTGCTTGTTCGTTCATTCCTTGCTATACTATGCCACCTGGTGTCTCAAGCGCGCGACCCCGCGAGAAGCCATCAGTGCAAAAGACCTTCTTTCAACATGCAGCGTTTAAGCACTGCATGAACTGGCGTAGCGAAGCGTCTCCTTCCGTACCAGCGAGTGAGCCTAGTCGTGCCTTCCACTTTCTGGTTTCACATGCGCGACATCTAATGCGGACTAGTGCCCGCGGCAGGGATATCGAACTTCACGTGCAGTAGAGCAATCAACCTCGCCTCTTCGCTTTTGCTTGAGTCATTCGTTCGTCTGCCCACCAACCACACAATTCTACCGTGCAGCCCTGTACCCGTATCTTGGGCAGGCTGCCTCGATCGTGCTTGGAGTACCGATCGAAGCTAATTGCCCCTCAAATGGCATGACGCGAGTCACCCAAGCTAAACATGGATGCCGGAGCCATAGCCGCGCCAACAAGCGTTGACCAGGTCGAACAGGTATGCCAGCGTCGCCTATGGCATGGCACAGATGCTGATGCTGACTGTATGAATAGCTAGTAAAACGCCTATACCAACCTGGGACGCCCAAAGTCATCACCGCCATCGATGACCAGCTCAAGCTCCTGCAGCATTCACCACAAGGCTGGCAGCTTGCAGATGCATTGCTCGCGAGCCAAGACCACAATGTCCGATTCTTCGCTGCCCTGACCTTCCAAATCAAACTCAACAATGATGGGTCAGTATTTCGACCTTGAGATGAGTTCCATAATGAGACTTTTCGCTCATGCGAAGCTCTAGGACTAAGCTCGACGGTCCAACAGCACAGGCTGTACTGACGAGACTGGTATCATGGACGGTAATCTACCTCGATGTCGAAACTCAGAAGGTACTTGCTAATGGCATCAGGTGCGCCTTGATCGAGCTGGAGAGGGTCAACTTGTCCGCAAGAAGCTATGTGGTGCACTTGGAACATATTTCCTCAGATCTCCGATACCATGGAAACAACCGCTCCTGCATCTCGCTACCTCATTCCAGCACGGCGATGCGTTGCAGGAGGGTCAACTTCCAGCAGCACACGATGCACTTGGACAGTACCTGCCACTTTTGAACGAATCCCAGCTGGTCACGATGCTCTGGCTCTCTGGACAACTTGCCACCGACGCCACGAAAGTCGACACCACAAGCCCGGCCTCTGCAAAAGTCCATTATCAAATGGAGATTCTGGTCCAAGACGCGAGCAGACTATTACATTACGCGCTTGATCAACCAGCGGGGCCTAATACAGACAAAGTCAAAGCAGAAAGTTTAGCGTGCTTCCTTAACTGGGTCAACTACGCGCAGCCCATGTGGCCGAAGAAGCCAGGTGCTCTACAATATCTTCGACAATTGGTAGTCCCGCTAGCATCTCTGCTTACCAACCAAACCCTGCAATCCGAAGCAATGGACGTATTCAGAGACATTCTCGAGAGCTACACTAGTTTCTTCGAGCCGAGTCACATGAGTGTCATCGCGACGATTATCCGAGAACATGTGCAGCCTCGCTTGTTGCAAGGTCTGCGGGACATGGAACCAGAAGTCCTGCCGGTCGCACAGCTTGTGATCGCCCATGGCATCGCCAATATCCAACAGCTCGTGGAACAGCCCGAAAAAGATCCGATCACGCTACAGCTCATCCTCGCCATCCTCCAAGCGCCAGGCTACCCTGGTGACGAAGATGAGGTCTCGATCCATACTATTGAATTCTGGAACACTTATGTCGAGTATGTGAACGAGGTAACATATTCTAACACCAGCACAGAGACTCATCAGCCTTGGGTTGAGCAGGCTAAGGCGACATGCACCAGTCTTACTAGTCTCTTGTGGCAGAAGATGAAGACCCCAGAAGCCGAGGTTGCCAAAGAGTGGACGGATGCGGAATCAGAGGGATTCAAGGAATTCCGTATGGATGCTTCCGACTTGATGCTCTCCATCTACGTCTTCCTCGGCCGCGCAATGCTGCAACAATTGATCGATTTGGCTCTGAATGCTCTTCAGCAGCAGATTTGGCAGGACCTGGAAGCCGCGTTGTTCTGCATCAACACGTTGGCTGACAATGTCCTCGAGGAGCAGGCCGCCGAGGACATGCTTTTGGAGATCTTCCGCTCGCCGCTTTACCGTGTAGTCGGTGATTTCAGTGTCGCTATGCCAACTCAAGCACGACGAACAGCAGTGGACACGCTTGGCGCTTACGGACAATACATTGAGCGACATGCAGAGTTCCTTCCAGATACACTTCGGTTTCTCTTTGCGTCGCTGGAAAACTCAGGTCTATATCTCAGCGCTGCCAAGTCCATTGCCTCACTCTGCTACACATGTCGCAGCAGTCTGACAGGTGAGCTGGATGGATTCTTGGCCCAGTACAATCGCTTTGCTGAGAGCGAAACCAGCGAACCGTACACTAATGAAAAGGTCATCGGCGCTATCGCAGCGATCATTCAAGCCGTATCACCGGAGAGTGCCAAAGCACGGCCACTTTGTGCTCTGCTCGACATCATTGACGGTATGATCGCGAGCGCTCGGCAATTTGCTGAGCAGTCGAACCTGGAAACGGCAGAGACCATTGGGACATCAGCCATCGACTGCTTAGCCGCAATTGGCAAAAACCTGCAGTCTGAAGACGACTCTCCAATCGATCTCTACGAAGACAATCCAGAGCCGAAAGATCGGGACAGTTACTGGCACTCGCAGGAAGGCCAGGCTATCCAGAATCGGATATTGGCAAGCTGCCAAAGCGTGCGACAGCTACTGCCAGGTTCGAGTGAGATTGTTGAAGGCATTTGCAAAGTCCTCAAAAGTGGCTTTGCAGAAGCGGACCCTGGACCTTTCGTCTTTGCCCCGAGTTATACCGTCGCATTTCTGAAAACGTGCACAATCGATACCCCAAATGTCGAGACGGTTCTGTCGATGATTGGGACTCTGATCTTTCAAAATTCACGCAAAGATCAGCCACAGGTCAATGCGGTGGTGATGGAGGTCTACCAACACGTGGTAACCTTTATCCAAGCACTTCAATATCCCAGCAAAGACCCTGGAGTAGCACAAGGGTGCATTGATGTCTTCAATAGGATGAACCCTCGCTACATTCACATCTTCTTGGACGCTTCTGGATCAGGCGAGTCTACGCAATTGGTCCTGAATTTTGCTCTGAAAGCTTTAGATGGTACAGATCTCATGCCCAAGCGCTCAGCGTGTGACTTCTGGGCACATTTGATTAAGCCAGCTACTCCACCGGAAGACGCAGCTATCCGCGGACGCCTCTCGCAAGTTGTCACCGCCTACGGCCCTCTTCTCGCGCAGGCTCTCATGAACCAGATCACCGGTCGTGGTCAACGCAGCGAGCTGGAACAGCTGTGTGAGCCTCTCAAAGCTCTGATCTCGACGCAAGCTAGCTCGAAGACTTGGATCCAATCTGCCCTAGCTCAAATAACGCCGGCCAACCCTAGCGGTAACGACGAGGCTGAAAAAAGTCGGTTTGTGGCATCTCTTATCGGGGTGAGGGGGGACACAAGGAAAACTAGGGATCTCGTGAAAAACTATTACGCTGCATGTCGAGGGACAGTGCCGAGTTATAGCTGAACTGCATAGACGCGAAGTTGCTTCAGCGTGGATTGATGGACAGGTCTGAGGTGGCCCATATGCTAAGGGCGTTCAGCCAAGGTTACATACGAGGTATAGACGTAGCTAGCATGGTAGTAGGCAATAACGCACCCCGAGACGATTTAGATGCAGGACCGCTGCTCTGCTAGTTATTCTTAGGCCTTTTATTTGCCACTGTCGAAGGGACAAGTCCGCGTGGCCCCTTTTTGCCATCTTCTCGTGTACTGTACGAGGCTGGCGATCGTCTGCGATTATCGTTTGATGCGATATCATAGCTCTACCACTAGCGGTTATGCACGGCGATCGCCACAACAGGCTATCCGGTTGCAACGATTCTCGTCGTCGAGCATCTTTTCAACAGCTTTTGCAACGAATCCTGCACCTTCGCGCTATGCATTCGGGCTTTTCCCCGTCCGCAGCAAGATCCTCCAGTGGCACACGCCCTTCCGTCACGAGCGTCTCGGGTCCTGTTGCGCAGGCGACTACGAGAGGATGGTGGTGGAGAGGAGGAATAGAGGTGTGAGACCGCGCTGGAGCGACCTGCACCGAGGGATGCCCCTCCACCATAGATGTGCCGCCGCTGTGCACACTCTACTCTGAGACAACGCGATAGCCGCAACGCCACGGCAGTGTAATAATCGCAGTCGGGAACAAAAGTGCAGAAAGTGAACTTGAAGGGAAGGGAAGGGAAGGGTACGTAGAGTTGCATGCATGCTCGCCAGCGACCAATCACACTGCGCCCTCGAGATCCGTGTTGCGGCCAGGCCTGCATTGTGGACGCTCTCGCACCCACGACCACCTCATCATGGAACCTCGTGCCTCGACAACGCGCGCACAACGATCCCGTAAACTGACCGACCTGACGCCAGAGACTGATGGAACAGCGATGCATGTCCTTCCTTGGCTCGTGATATGCCCGCCTCCGGTGGTGCTGTGCACAAAGAGCTTCAAATCCCCTTCGGTCCCGCAGATTATCAGCAACAGGACCTGTTCCAACTACTTCCACCGCGCCCCAGCGCATTTGCAGCCGCCTTGACTTACCTACTCGCGAACATGTTGTGATACCGCCGGAAAGAGCGACAGAGAGCGACTCAACAGACGGCGCACCTACACAACCCTGGTCACAGCCTTGCCAACATACATCAACACGACTGATCCACTTCGACCGCCACCATGGGCGCCACCCCACACTCCGCACCTCCCGCGCCATCCTACATATCGCAGGAGAAGGATGTCGCCTCGCTTTCACAACCTCGCAGTGTCGATTTCCCTCGAGAGCTCATCGGCAGGAAAGTCCTCCTGGCCACAGAATCTTACGGCCCGGTGAACGGGGTCAGCAGAACGACTCAGAGTCTCATCGACTACCTCCGAAAGAATGGTGTTCATGTTGCTGTATGTGCGCCAAACTACAAGGGCCAACCTCTGAACGCAGCAGAACCCAAACATGAACGCCTGCCGATTGTGAATAAGGACTGGGTGCGATCTATCGAAGCAAAGTCAGCAGCGTTAGGATCGCGCGCCATTGGTGGAGCTTGGCTCTGGCACTTCGATCGCAATGTGGCTGCTCGACAGGAGATGCAACCACTACTGCAAGCGCAGCCTAAGCCGCCGCTCTTCAATCGCCAGCGCAGCGAGGACGCCAAACGCAAAATCGAACTTGCGCGACAAAGCAAGGCGAATCCAGAATTCCGTCTTCAAGGCTATCCTCTTCCCTACAACCCGGATCTCACCGTCGCATACCCCTTCAGGCTTGGCGTTGTCTACAACCAGACCTTCAAACCAGATATCGTTTACCTTGCCAGCCCTGCATCTGTTGGCTTTCAGTTCCTTGTGCAACTCAGGCAACTCGACCAACCGCCGCCAACATTGTTGAACTTCCAGACCGACTTGGCCGCCTACGCGGATATCCTCTTTGCGGCGCCGATCAACCAGTATGCGGTCTGGCTGTTATGGCTGGTACAAGGCTTTCTTTTCCGAGCAGCCGCAGTTCATACCATTTTCTATCCATCAGCCTATGTTCGCAAGTATATGGAAGACTGCGGCGCGCCTTCTGAGAAAATGATGCAGCTTGGTCGTGGTGTCGATACCCGGCTCTTCAACCCAAGCCGTCGCGACGAGAACTATCGAAAACAGATTGCGCCAGGTGGCGAGATCATCTTCTGCTGCATATCGAGAATCGCACCAGAAAAAGGCTTCGAATTCTTAGCACAGGCCACTCAACGCTTGAAGGACATAGGCCTAAAATTTAAACTCGTGATTGTGGGTGGGAATAAGAACCCTGCCGTCGAGAACGAAGTGCAGGGCTACTTCAAGGACCTACAGGATTGTGTCATCTTCACAGGCATGCTTCGCGGCGAAGCTCTCGCCCGTGCATACGCAGTTGGAGATGTCTTCTTGCACTGCTCCATCACCGAGACCTTTGGTCTCGTCGTTTTGGAGTCCATGGCGTCAGGAGTCCCCGTAATCGCTAGAGATGAGGGCGGCCCGTCAGAAACCGTCAAGCATGGCACATCCGGCTATCTGGTCGCTCCTAATGACATGCACACGTTCGTCCAATACGCCTCGGAGTTAGCCA
This sequence comes from Pseudocercospora vitis, assembly GCA_026120125.1. Taxonomy (NCBI): domain Eukaryota; kingdom Fungi; phylum Ascomycota; class Dothideomycetes; order Mycosphaerellales; family Mycosphaerellaceae; genus Pseudocercospora; species Pseudocercospora vitis. The sequence continues at coordinate 212,093 of JALRML010000033.1, read as the reverse complement.
CGAACCACGAACTTCGAAGTCGGATGGCGGTTCACGCTCGCGAGCAAGCTCTGAATACTACCTGGGACAAGATCAACCACCAGGTCGCACTCCGTCTTGCAGATGCCCTTCAAAATGCCGTGAACACGACGCCGTCAACCTCGAAACCTTCTTCTGTCGAAGATTATTATGGTAGCGTGGCAAGCATGTGCAGTGTCTATCTGGCTGTGGGACTGGTGTGGATTTTCTGGTTCATCGCGGTGATACCCATGATTCTGCTTGGGCTGTTACATGGTCTGTTCAAGTGAGTGCATGAGCGAAACCTGATAGACGGAGGACGAGTAGGTGGGGATCTGTGGACGGGTATGAAGCGCCGGCGTTTGGGACGTGTTTGGTGAGGAGGATATACCACTTGGAATTGAGAACGTGAAGCGCGAAGGAAGGATGCGGATGAGGAAATGAGGAATTGATCGCTTTCGTCATCATGGTGGAAATCGACCTTCCTGTGTGCTGCAACGTCGAGGTGTAATAGCGGTTGCCTTGCAGTAGTGTTTTACGTGCTGACATCAACATCAAGCGTCACCCCAACCCGCACCTCGCAATTAGTCGTTCCTTTTCGATCTTGCCACTAGACCTGTTAAATGAGATTGCTGATTACGCAGGAGGCAAACTCTGCACAAGAATCGAAGTAGTATTCGCTAATTCCGGTAGCTGGGCGATTGAGGTCGTTGAAATGTTCCCTCTGCCTAGACACTGCTACCCTCGCGCGAGAAATTGTCATCGCGCTCTATGTTGGTCGTCAACGACATGCATTAGCTATCAGATTCTTCAACCACCTTCGACAAGTCGCTCCCTGGCCGCTGCCTGCCCTGCGCCAGCAACCTTTTCACCCACTCCGCCGTTTTCTTTGCAACAAACTCGCTGTGCGCGGGGTTCAACGAGAATGTATGAGGAATTTCTTCATCCGTGGCAATCTCCATGACGGGCATGTGCTGGGTCTCGGGCGTCCCCACGTTGCTCCGTGTCTGCATGAGCGTGTCTCTCGTGTCGTCGTGTACCCAGTAATCCTTGTGTCCCCACAAGAACCGCAGGTGCGTTCTCAGCTGTTGTTCCGCTGGGCCATTGACACGAGCCGGATCGGGTTCGGTCAGATCATCGCCTGCCCCGACCTCGTTGCGATTCAGCACGCCCCACAGGCTCGCAGGATGCCATTTGTCGTGTTTGATTTCGGCGAGCTCGTTCGCAGCCATATATATGACCTGCCGCACGCCATAGTCGCTCTTGGCCAGAGCTTCCGTCACTTTCCAACCTTCTGGTCCCGGGGTACGCTGTTTGGCTATCCGTGTGAGGAGATCTGGCATGAAATATTGGAAAAGTCGAATGAAGCCTGTCAAGAACCAGCCGAGACCAGGCAGGAGGAAGACCCATTGGAGAACTTGCCCCTTTGAGCTTCTGAACATGTCGACGATGGTGGGGAAAAGGCAAATGCCGCCGATGATGTCGTATATTTCGCGTTCAGAGGCCTGCTCTGGTTTCTGGTACCATGTGATCGCGTCCAGGAGCATATACGACCCGACACTATGTCCGATAAGGATAACGTCCACTTTGGCGTCTGGATAGGTGTTCGCTATTTTGTGGGCTTGCGTGCTGATCTTGAGGATCAAGCTGTCGATCTCTTCTGATAGAGAGTAGGGAGGCTTGCGCTCTCGCTGCCTGATCAGAGCCTTGTTGCCTTCTTCCAACTCGAACCCATCATGACTGGCACCATAGACGAAGATATGTTCGTCCTTGATGTCTTTGTCTTCCTCCAGCACACGCATCAGCGAGACAATATATCTGCGATAGTACTCGACAAGACCTGGGTTGCCAGGAATGAAGTATATCAGTGTTTTACGTTTGGCATTTTCGGGCCCTGACGAAAGTTGTATGGTATCTTTGAGTTCAGCCATAGTGATAGATACGGCTTGAGCCTGTTCATGAACCAATGGATGTTCAATCTAGCATGCGATGAAGTATCAGCTTGTCGACAAACAAAACAGATATGCTTGACGTGGCGGGCCATGCATAAATCTGGCGGAGGCAGCACGGGCTTTCACAAGCGTTTTGCACGAGCGGAGAGCGCGTGCGTCTGCGGCAAGCCGGGGCAATTGTTAAGAGAGGTGCTGCATGATGTGTGACCTACCTGCTGGCGGCTAGCGAAAGAGACAGAGAGTGTCAGCAAGCACTATCACTGAAGAGCAGCAACTGGGTTACAAAGTTGGTACTTGGAGAAACCAGATGTACGGAAACCAATATGACAGCTGGGCAATAACCCAACATTGCGGGACCAGATCTTAGCGCCGATGGTAGCGTGGAGCTTACTTCAGCACAGGTGGTGGCAGCCTTACCATTCACTTCACGACGTTGCCACCAGTTTTCCACTTCAGTTCCTAGAAGGTATCACCTCTCCCGACAAGTGCGATCAATATGGCGGGCACAGAGCGACCTTCGACTCCCCCGAGATTGAGAGCGACTGCCTCCAACAAGTCGCCAATCACACCTGAGCAGGTCCGTCGAATGGAAGAGAGTCGACTGCGAGCCAAAGCATTACGAACACAGCAAGAAGCAGCGCAGCAGAGAAATCCGCCTACGCGATCCTCAGCAGCGGCATCATACCCGGTCGCAGGTCAGAAGCGAGCGCATGCAGCTATCACACGAGATCTACCTGCAACGAGTCGAGATGCTCGCAATACCCCTGCCAAAGGCCCCAACAGCAATAATGGCCTGGCGACAGCCCAAGATGATGGTATACGGGCTGCGCGGAAGTTTCAGAAGTTCGTTGAGTACGATTTCAGCAAGATGACAGACACGAAAGGTGGTTTCATGACGCAAGAGGACGATCCGCATAATAAGACGCTTCATGCGCCTGATCAAGATGGCAAGCCTGCGAACATGACACTTAAAGAGTGGGAGTATCGACAATTGCAGAAGAAGCTGCGAGACCAACGAAGCGGGCCTTTTGAGCCTGGCCTATCAGCACTAGATGTCGAGAGCAGGAAGAAGTGTCGGGAATGTGGCAGCCTGGAGATTGACTATCAATGGGACGAGCTTTTGAAGTGCCAAGTGTGTAATACTTGCAAGGAGAAGTATCCCGAGAAGTATTCATTGCTCACCAAGACGGAGGCGAAGGAGGATTATCTTCTTACCGACCCCGAGCTCAAGGACGAAAGTCTGTTACCTCATCTAAAGAAACCCAACCCGCATAAATCCACATGGAACGACATGATGCTCTACCTTCGCTGTCAGGTGGAAGAGTATGCATTCAGTGACCAGAAGTGGGGAAGTGCGGAAGGCCTAGACGCAGAGTATGAGCGGCGAACGAAAGAGACGAAAGAACGCAAGGAGAAGAAGTTTCGAAACAAGCTCAACGAGCTGAAGAAACGTACACGCGTGGACGCATACAAAAGGGCGAGAAGTGGTGGAGGTGGTGAATTTGGAGACATCATCGGAAATGGCAGACACGAGCACGAGTGGGGCAGAGCAGTGGAAGACCCCGAAACCGGCATGACGAAGAAGAGCTGTGTCGATTGCGGGATGGAGGTGGAGGAGTTGGAACTGTGAGCCAAATGTGTCTTCTTTTCTGCATGCATGATACCCCGACCCGCGCAAAATATACGAAACGATTGATGATACAGATGCCGCGTTCTCTCTACCTTCTCCTTCTCTCTAGCGGACGGCACACAAATTAATTACCTGCGCCGTCTGCTTAAGTTCGCGGTCACGCTTTCTTCGAGCGCTCGTAGTGCCCGCGAGTTACCTAAAGGACCCAGCCTCAATAACTCCATATGACTACAAGACGCTAGATCCCCGCCCTAATTTACATGCAAAATTTCCATATCCTCGATCTCCTTGTTGTATACTTGCTCAGAAGCCAAATTGACAGCTGGCGTGCGTTGCGAACCCGGTCACTGTCAAACGGCGAATGGGTGGAGGAATGAAATACTTGTGGCTGGTCTACAATGTGATCTCCTACGGGCCCGAAGACTCCATGGCTTGAAGTCGATCATAGCCCAGCTGTGACAATGACCTTGAGGAAAGTCGTGGAGTATGGGACATAAGGGCTCAGGTTCTCATTTCACTGGTCCATTCGGGCTCTTGCAGAGCCCCTGTAGTCTGGCAAGTGGTAGCGGGCTAGACTAGGCGACTCTACGTATACCATATCGACTTTGCGAATAGCGCTATGCAATTTCCATCCCGGCGACGCTTCTGCTGACGAGATCATTCTTCTCCGATCTCTGTCACTGCAATCGACTGTTCCGGCGGTCGGGGATAGCCATGATTGCAAACCACCTTAATCGAGCGAAACGGAGTACTCCTGCACTGGTTCATGATCACATTGTAGACCGCTCCTTTGTCACAATCCGTGCCTGTGAAGACCGTGACCTCACAATCCTGTTTCTCGCCCAAATGGTAAATGAACGACTGTGCGCCTTCGGGAACGTGGCGACATTCGTTGATGGGATCGAGGAGAAGCTGGTCGCTTGTGTATTGAGGCATGGCATTGGCGACATTGCATCCTGTATAGCTGAAAACCATGTATTGAAGAACAGTGCCTCGGTCGGTGCTGGTGGTTGGGGATGCGACAGAGAGTGGCCCCAGAATGGCTGGGGCGAAGACGATTAAGTGGTCGCCTTTCATTTCGCTAGTCTTGCTGAGGTCTATTGGAGGATGGCGGTGCTTGGTGAAAAGTAGATTAGTTGACCAACTATTTGTCTTCCAGGCTCTTGCTAACTCGGGACCCCATCTTTTGTGCCACAGTCTCAGGATTTGATAGCCTCCAGCAAACAGTGAGGGTTTCCTCTGCAGAGCTTGCGGCTTACATGGTTGTATTCGGCTGGCATCTTACAGACACCAACCTTCTCTCAAAGAAGAGACCCTACATGTGTCGGGAAATGCTCCAACGATCATCTTCACTGTCCCTGCAATACTGAGGGCTGTCGACATGGAGTACTGGACCCCAGTCACTAGTAATGATGCTGCCAGTCCTGGATTGTCGGGTGACATTGCATGCGACAAGATGACAGATGGAGCTGGGAAGTCCATGATGAATGGTGCGACAGCCTGTGCGTCAGTCAAGATTCCCTGAAATCATGGTGTCCTTCCAAGACCTCATCATCGGAGGCTTTTCCGCGGTCACACCAAGCCATACGAGCCCAGGAGTGACTGTGCTCCGAACGGTATGTTGTGCTGCTCGCCATCGTCGTTCCGGATCACCTCGCCAACGGGATACAGTATGTTGCCACAAACCGCCACGGGAAGAGCTTATGAAAGGCATTCATGGCCTCTGTAGGATACTGTAGAGTCGCCATACGATGTGCATTGGAGCTTGGCACGTCTGATGCTCTGGGCTCTGTCCTCGACCTGGAGTATCAGAGGCAAATCACACTCGAGAGAGGAAAGCACGGAACTGGGAAAGACTTGGCCTTTTCTGCGAGTCCGACGTATCGCAAGGGGGAGCGTTGATACTTGTTCTGTAATATTTTCTTGAAGGGTTAAAGGCAATGGATCAATGCTGCAAGCTCGGGCCTTGATTGCTAGCGTGCTCAAAGCACATAACGAAAGCCCTTGTTGTCGAGCTCCGTCATATCGTGCATCCCATGTTCAATCGCTGCCTTCTCCTCCTCATCACTGGCGATACCGTGCGCGACAGCCTCCCTATCACGCTTCTTGTTGACGGTCCACATATAAACATACAGGGCGCACACGGCTGCGAGTTTGATGGAATAGCCAATGAGCATTCTGTGATCGTTGTCAGCGAGTTCGACGATTCGGCGGAACTGGACACTTACGCGATGTATGCTGAATGGTAACCGGGTGCTTCGCTACTCTTGAAAGTCTGTGGCGAACAGTAAGGTCAGCATTGTGGGACAGCCAATGGATTGACTTGCTCCAGCAACGACGTACCTGTGGGCCGATGATGTTTCCAACGCAGTAGCCTGTGTATAGGATCGCAGCAGTAAGCTGCTTTTTCGTGAAGCCGCTGATATTAGAGCTGATCATGGTCAAGGACATTGAGAAGCCGAGACCCTGAAAATAGCATAACCAGATCGCGACCAGCCTGCCCCATTTGTTGTTATCTGGAAGTCCGACCAGAAGTCCAGAGCCAACAATGCAAATCAAATTTGCAACAATCATGGTCGCACATCGTATATTTGGGAACTTAGAGCAGATGGTGCCGCCACCCAGAAGGGAGAGAAATTGGACTGCTCCTCCTGGAATTTGCAGATATTGCGTTCCCAGCGTGCCGAAGCCAAAGGATTTTAAAATGATCGAAGTGAAGCTGGTAAGGGCAGAATTGGGGACTTGCGCTCCGACGGCCAGAACAAACAGCATCCAGGTCTTTGGGTCGTACACTGTTTGCCAGGCTTGATGACTCGAAAATCTGCTGTTCTTGATGCCTTGCCTGTTTTGCGCTACTCGTTCCACTGCAATGAAGCGTTCTCTTTCGGTCAAAAATTTGGCTTTGGAGGGTAGATCGGGTAGGACGACGAGAGCAAAGATGCCAGCGGCAAGGCTGATCGAGCCGAAGATGATGAAGATATACATCCATTTGGGCAGTCCGCCATTGATGTGTCCGACGGCGTACCCTATTAGACCACCAAACATGGTCGCAATACCGTTGGTACAATAGTACGATTCTAGTCGCAAAGGTTGTTCGGAAGACTTGTACCACATTCCCATAATTAGCACGAACCTATATTCAGGAAGGAATCGCGTTAGCACATAACTGAGTGGCAGATTCGCCCCAATATGCCTCGAGATCTCACCCCGGGTTGACAGCCGCTTCTACAAGCCCAAGCAGAAATCGATTAGTCACGATGCCTGCGAAATTGTGACATGCTGAGAAGTCGGTGAGTAGGGTTTCCGAAATGGTGAGCAAACATTGATCATACCTGGCGTGGTCATGAGTATCACGCCCCACAGCAAGGTTGTAACAGAGAGGAATTTCCCAATGGGTAGCTTCTGCATGAGGTATCCTGATGGCCACTGTCCAACAAGATAGCCAAAATAGAAGATGCTGAGGGCCGTCAGTGCCCGTAAGGCAACAGAATGGGGACAATCTTACCTGCTCAACCATGAGTACTGCTGACCGTGCAGCTTTGTGCCCTCTTCCAGTCCATATGCAGAAGCATAGTTGATGCCATTCTTGTCCAACTGCTGGAGAAGGAATAGCAGCCAGAGGACCGGGATTATGCGCCAGTCGATCTTTCGGAGAACTTTCTTCGCTTCTGCATGATCTATAACCTCACCAAGATGCTGCTTATGGATGTCGTAAGTCTCGTCGAGCTCTGAGCTCGATTGAGGGGTTTCATGGGAGGATCCTGCCTCGAGACCTGGAACATAAAGTTCTTTCTCGTCGTGCTTTTCTTCGAGAGGCATCGGACTGATAGCCATGTCGTTCGTTCGATGCAGGAAATCTATAAGAGAGGCAGGACAGAGGATAACAGCAACAAGGGAATCAAGGTAGGTTGATCAGCGACATCTCCACGACTGAGTCATGCACACGCACGCTACAACCGCGGGCAAGGACGATAAATGCAACGGGAAGGCAGCAAAATCTTCCTTGACGCGAGACGGATACCCACCTCGCCGCCATGTGGTTGACAATCATGTTCGACCAGACCGGGCTGTCGCTCCGACGCGGCGAGTGAATGTGCCTAAAGGATCGGGGGAGGTCGAAAAGGGCGTGTTGTCATTGGCTCTTTGAGCTCTGCGAGGATGATCCTCTACAAACATTCAAGGCTAGTGTTGATGTCGTGATCTCGCGTGCAACTTCTCGCGGAGCCCTCGTGGTCTTTTTGCCGGCATGTTCGTGAACATATATTTGGCTTACGGAATATGTCTGCTTGGCAAAATCTTGATGAGCTTCGACTGCGGCACCCAGTCGGTGATGGAGCTTGATGGAAGGTATAATGAAGGCAGAGAGAGAGAGAGAGAGAGGGAAGAGCGAACTTACCTTATTGACGGTTCCACCACACGTCATGCCAAGACACTCACTCCTCACGAGACTCGCGGCTCACCTTCAATCTCCTGAACTCGACGTCCTGTTCGCGACGCGGGAGAATGTTCCAATCTGTCACGCTGCTTGCCGGCCGCCTCTCACCCGACTTCCACCGGAACTCATAGTGCTGCAATACGTATGCCAGGATCAGCTTGATCTCATTGCTTGCGAAGAAACGGCCAGGACATGCAGAACGACCTTGACCCCAGCTCAAGTACTTCGGAGTTGCCGTCACGAATTGGTGCTCCAAATCACTTGGTGACGGTATTTCCGCTGCTCTCGCGCCGCCATGTTCAATCGACCGCAGGCTGCAGAATCTCAAGCCGTCGAACTTGTCGGGGTCAGGATACATCTCCGGGTCCCGATTCACAGCATCTGACGTGAAGGCAACGTGAGTCCCGGCGGGCAACAGTAGGCCGTCATGGAGCCTGAAATCTCTCAATACCTTCCTCTTGCCTGTAATCGGCGTTGTGGGTTCTTGTCTCAAACTCTCCTTCATCAGGGAATCCATTCTTCGGAGCTTAGTCAAGGTCTGCTTGGTCCAGTCTTGTTCTTCCGACAGAACATCGAGGACTTCATGTCGTAAGACTTCGATATATTCCGGATGTTCGGCTAGATCGAAAAGGCTATTCGTCACGCTCATGGTCGTGTTGTGAATAGCCGCCATAGTAAGCCGAAGCTGACTTTTCACCACCTCTCCAACAGACTCACCACTGTTGGCATGGCTATCGAGCAGCCACTGGATGCCATCATCGGGTCTCTTCCAGGATGGATCGTTCTGCTTCCTTAGACGATCTTCACATATAGGCTTCAGCAGCGCTTCAGCTTCTTTCCTCCTCTCCCATATGCCATGGACAGCAGGTTCAGTATAGGAAGCAAGCCACATAGACCAAGGGTACTTATTCCCACTTCTCAGCTTCCGCGCTGCGCCAAAAGCGTGAGTAGAGAAGTCTATCGACAAGTGAATCCAGTCTTCGTTTCGGCAAAGATCTCTTCCGACCAGCATACGACCGGATATCAAAGCAATGACTTTGGCAAAGATGTGATAAGGCTTCACAGCGGTCCAATCATCGCACGGTGGCATATATTTGTCAAAGCCGTAGACACATTCCTCCCACATGGGCTGGACGAAGTTCCCAAGATTTCTGGTCAGATCCACGCGCACCACCTTCGTTCCGGAATCAGTGCGCTGTGGCACTCCAGTATATCTCATCAACAGCAGCTGCGATCTGTCTATCAGCTCGGATCTGAGGGCGGAAATTTGTTTTGTGAGTGATCAATCTACCTCCTCCATTTCAGCCGGCAGACTGACATCTCGCTGATTGGCACTTTTGATCTCGGCAAGATACTTCAGCGGCAGAATCACTCTCTCTCCACCAGCGCTCGTCTTGACGCGGTATGGCGAGCCCTGCTTGATGAAACGCTGGTAGCCTGCGTAATGCAGCTCACGTGTTGACTTGACATAGTGCTCGTAAGTATCTGGACGGTCTTCAAATCCGTATAGGGGGATAGTGCGATGCAGTTTCTTCAGCTTGAGCCATGGCAATCCTACAAAACGAATTGCCAGTAGCAGAGCGGCTGTAATCACTCCAACAAGTAGACTTGGCTGGGAATACAGCATCGCGAGTCTGCGAGCAGAACATTGATAAACACAAAGCACTGGAACGGACGAGCTGGTAGACTCGAGTTATCTCATCGTAAGTATCGCTACCTGCTGGAGCTGATCCGGAGCACTAGTCACATAAGTTTCCACTCTCAAATGCAAAATGACGTGTCGAGCCGTGATTGGCCAAAATGGATGTCGTGTCCCAAGATCAAAAGACTGAGGCATAGCCAGTGCATATGCCGTTCACCTTTGGGATGTCTGTACTGTGTGCATATGCTAAAGTTAGGTTTTCCATATGACCCATACATGCTTATGTTTGAAGTGTATCATACCCTTCGTGAAGACGAACACTTACGTCCGCACCCTATGACTTACTTTGCTCGATGGAGAGGACAATCTTCTCGTGCCACCGCACGTCTTATGCAAACTTGCCATTGGCAACAGTGAAGCGATGGGGAAGATGAGTATAGAAAGTTCAATTTTCCCCTTGATTCTGATGCCCATCAACTGCAACAATTCTACTCGACATGTCTCGTAAGTCTGTCTCAGTCATGTTCCTCCAAGTCACTGACCAGCTCCATAATGAAGACCCAGAACCAGGACCTATGCCTTCTTCAGACCTACAGCCTTTTGGCGATCCATGGAGACCAGAGCCTCAGCTGAAACGGAATATTTCGGCCTCTGACCCATGGCCTCCAGAGCCAAATTCGAGTGACTTTGTACTTACTCCACGCCCGCCAGATCCAAAACCTGTAGCTCCACCAGAGTCGCGCAGAGATCCTATCCTGGAGCATGCTGGATTTGAAGTCGCGAGACAGGACGCGATTAGGGCCCACAGGCGTTGGCCGGCCATGAAGGTTTGATTGGCTGATGAGTATCATTGCTTGGAACAATGACGGGAACATGAGTACTGTCGCATCGATGGCAAACAGCATCAACTCGTGGCAGTGGCAGCATGTAGTAAATTCAGTGGAGTAACGTTCGATGGTGAGCGGTCTCCAATTGCACCAGACCAGAGCAAGAAATTTGCGGCTGACAATCATTTGTGCTTCGAGTCATCACCTCATTCCAAAACAGCATACAAGCCCATCAGCCCAGCCGAAAAGCCCATACTGCCGCGGAAGTAATTTTGGGCGACCCAGGCCTTGAGCAAACCGACCACCTCCTCATCGATCCCGGCTTTGGCGTGCAGACTGGTATCTTTCGAGATCTTGATAACCCTCTCGATTCCAGGCTTCATCACCACTCCAGTCCAGATCCCGATCCCAGCCATCAGGGCCGCGCCCGAAACGTACACCGTTCGTTGACTCGTGTTTCGAGCGTGGTAAGCCAGGTAGGAGAATGCTGTTGCTCCGAGAACGTTGACGGGAGCTAGGATATTGAGCCCATTGTAGTATATCTGAGTGAAGATTGCAGCTGAGACTGAGGCGGGCTGCGAGTAGAGAATTGGTACCGTGTTCTGGCTGAATACGAAATTGTAGGAGCCGGCGAAAAAGGCGGCTGGAAGGGCGATGAGTTTTGCGGCTATAATGGAGTCCATGCTGCTGCTTTTTGGAGGTTGAATAGGGGTCTGTTACTGTTTGGTCTGTCTGATTTCCGAGTAAGCTGAGCTGAGGATTGTACTCTTGATTTTTTGGTGAAGACAGAGTGATGCAGTTGTGGAGCGAGGTGGGAGGACTTATGCAAAACGGTGCTCGGGGGCAGGTCCTTGGAAACGGCCGAAACGGCCGAAAGGGTTGGAAGTTGGGGATGACTTGACTTGTATACCTACAGAGCGAACAAGCTCCCTCACTGTACAAGGCTTCACCAAAACAAGCTTCAGCCCTCCAGACGCGTCTCGCCCGTAGCAAAACGCGAAAGAAGCCTGCATTTGCCTCAAAGATCATGAATGGGTCTTACGTGCGGAGCATGCCCGGCTCTTTGTTCCTTCTGGCGTCGATGGCGTTGAATCTCGGCCGTAGCTTGGGGCGTGGAGAGAAAAGTCGTGGTCCGTATACTTTGGTCAAGCATAAGTCGTCGACATGAGGATGATGCACGCTCTTGACGGCTCGTCTGCTTCTCAAGTAGAGCTCGTAAGTGGTAGAGATTGTTCGAGTAGCCCCATGGAGGTGCTCGCATTCCCGGAAGCGACTAGAGCATCCCCGTCCACTGGACGCTTCCTCTGAGCAAGGCTGGGGAGATTGAAGGTGAACGTCGCATCAGAGAGCCTCGCGGAGCATGCATTGCTGTCTGTCTGGAGAACACGTTGCTGTCGCAATCGCAGTATTCTTGACGGGCGTTGCTTCACGTCAGTGCTGAGGCGAGAAGGTCGTCACGGACTAGGAAAGTCGAGTGTATTTTTGGCTTCGTTCCTGACCTGCGGCTCGTGCCGTTTTGATCTGCGGACCCTCGCATGTGAAACGTTGTTCTCGAAATGACTCCCACTCTTTTTGCTCATGATATGTGCATCGTGGCCTCTCCTGCTCGTATTGCGCCGGTGACTTCTCCCACCCTGAATGCTGCAGACTCTCCGTCAAGTCCGATGTCTGAGCAAAGCGCAGCAGTCGCCATCCGTATTCGCCCTCTGCGTCGCCGTTTCTAGCCCAGCTCCAGCTCCACGGTTCCATCGCCTATTGTCAGTCGAAACCACAGCCAGAACTCCAGCACATCTTGCAAGACCAACGATGGCTGCGGCACAGCCAGAATGGCGCGCTCCTCCAGCACCATGCGCAGAAGTCCAGGCGCGCCTGCCCAAGCTAACCGTATACAATTCGTTGACAAGGACCAAAACACCATTTGTACCGCTGGATCCTGAAGGGCAGAAAGTGGGCTGGTATGCTTGCGGTCCGACTGTATATGACGATTCGCATCTGGGACATGCGCGAAACTATGTCTCACAAGATATCATTAGACGGATAATGTCAGACTACCTTGGGTTTCAGATCAATTTCGTCATGAACATAACCGACGTGGATGACAAGATCATATTGGCTGCTCGAGAACAACATCTACTGGCAGAGTTCCTGCAAAATCGAGAAGAGGTAGATGACGAGCTGCGAAGAACAACAAGTGAGGCACTGAAGGAATATGCAAGTAAGAAGGTCCCGCGTCTGGAACCATATCTGCCACAAACAGCACATGCAGATGATGAGGCTGTTGCCAAATACAGACAAGGCCTGCACCAAGAATATCAGAACGTTCTCGATGGCAAGAGCGAAAGTGGTGATGGTCCACCAGGAGACAAAGAGGCCAAGATCAAAATGCACCTGAACACAGTGAAAAATGCCGTCGATGCCCTTCACTACCCGGACCTCAATCTATCACAGTTCGTTGACAAGGCTGCAGGTGTCTTGAGGCCATACATAGATCGACTACACTCGTCGAATGTCTCCGGCAAGGATCATCATATCTTCACAAAGCTCACGAAGAAATACGAGCAACGATTTTTTGACGACATGAAGGCACTCAATGTACGATACCCAGACAAAGTGACTCGAGTGACAGAGTATGGACCTCAAATAGTCGACTTTGTGAAACAGATCCAGGGCAATGGTTATGCTTATGAGAACGAAGGCTCTGTTTACTACGACACAACCGCGTGGGAGTCGTCAGGTGGACACTATGCGCGACTGGAGCCTTGGAATCGCAATGATACTGAGCTTCAAGCCGATGGAGAAGGCTCTCTGGCAGCGAAGAAGACTTCATTCAAGAAGTCTGGCGCTGATTTTGCGCTTTGGAAGGCGTCGAAAGCTGGAGAGCCGAGCTGGGAATCGCCGTGGGGAGAGGGCAGACCAGGCTGGCACATCGAATGTTCGGCAATGGCATCAGACGTTCTCGGCAAACAATTCGACATTCACTCTGGCGGTATCGATCTTGCATTTCCGCATCACGATAACGAACTGGCCCAGTCAGAAGCATACTGGCACAAATGTGGGGCAGAGAGTGAGCAGTGGGTGAACTATTTCCTGCACATGGGCCATCTCAGCATATCTGGTAGCAAAATGAGCAAAAGCTTGAAGAACTTCACCACAATTAAGGAAGCATTATCGAAGGGCGACTTTACGCCACGATCGTTGCGGATAATCTACCTGCTGGGAAACTGGAGAGATGGCCTGGAAATCACACCTGATTTGAGGAAAGCGAGCGTCTCTTGGGAAGGCAAGCTTGACAATTTCTTCCTCAAGGTGCGCGACCTCAAAGAGAATCCCACGAGCGAGTACGTCAATGGCACAAATGGCACGCATACAGGCGAGACTGATCTCAAACAACGACTTGAGGCATCTAAGGAGAGTTTTCGAGAGGCTATTTTAGACTCTTTCGACACGCCTGCAGCAATGCGAGTATTGGTGGACCTTATCACCGCCTACAACTCGGCCAAAAATGTACCGGATACCACAGCTGAAGCCATTGGCGAGTGGATCACACAAATGGTGGTCATGTTTGGACTCGACGCTAACCACCGAAAAGGCCAGATGGGCTGGTCCGGTATTGACATCCCCGAGAGAGCCAAGCCATTCATCGAGCCATTAGCGCAGCTGCGCGACAAAGTTCGAGAGCAGGCCATCAAGGGTCGGGTTGAGCTTGAAACTCTTGGCAGATTGGAAGAGAAGGACAATTTCTACAGACAAGAAGAGCAACCATACGCCAAAGCGTATGCGGACTTCCAGAGAAGGATCTTCGATTTACACAGCAAGAATGCCTCAGCAAAGGACTACCTCGCAGCATGCGACGAGTTGCGCAACAACATCCTCTGGGACCTTGGCATCTACCTTGAAGACCGAGAAAACCGACCAGCATTGGTGCGTCCACTTTCAGAGTCCTTGCGCCAAGAGCGACAGGAGAAGGAGGCCGGCGCTGCGGCAAAAGCTGCGGCCAAGGAGAAAGCCAAAGCAGACGCAGCTGCGAAGGAGAAGGAGAGACTAGAGAAGGGCAAGATCCCGCCACAAGAGCTGTTCAAAACGGACGAGTACAAGACTCTATACAGCGAGTGGGATGACAAGGGAATGCCTACGAAGGACAAAGAAGGAAAAGAAGTGGCGAAGAGCCAGGTCAAGAAGTTGACGAAGGCGTATGAGAATCAGAAGAAGTTGCACGAGCAGTGGCTGGCTGCTCAGAAGTAGAAGGTACACTGCTGGAAGCAAGTCATGGCTGCACTATGCTACCTTGCTCAAGTGCATCTGGACTCACCACTCTCGTTCTGCCATGCAACGCACCCAGTTCCGTTTCCATGCTAAGCCAGATCTCACGTCTCCGCTCGAAGTCGCTTTGAGGTGAGATCGGATGACTTGCCACTGTGCCCATGGCTCGAAGCAGGAAATGTATGTCATCACAGGCAAGGCCTTCTTCATGACTGCTGCCGCTCAAATGACTCCTGATAATGGAAGCGAGCAGTTCCACACTCGAGAGTCTCATGCCTCGAGAATCTTTACTAGCTGGATAGGTTCCTGCCGTTACTGCCCAGAGCCCTTCATCGACCGAATGCACAAAGCGATCAGACCACGCTGCCGGGAGGGATCCCGTCACGTCTGAGCTCTGGTTCGTTGATCTTCGCTCCAGTTTTACATAGAAGCCAACATGTCCTTCCCATCGGGTTGGCTGGGTAATATGCCAGTGCTGAGACAGGTAGAGGCTACGGACCCGAGCTAAGTTTGGTGGGGTCAACGCTGACATCCACGAACCAAGACGTCGGCTCCAGAGCTCTGCGGACCCGGAGTCGAGGTTGAAGATGAAGTGATGGTTTGATGCAAAGATCGGCAGAGTCTCATGTCGTAAGAGGGAGCAGACGCGGGTTATGGGAGGTGTGGTTTGTGAGTAGGTCGACATGCTTTCCGAGCGGTCTTTCTGAATGTCCGGAAGGTGTTCATAGATGCTGCGATGGCAGATCATCAATCATCGTGCTCCGTGGACCACACCAGTGCGGGTTCAATCTATGGATGTCGAGGACGGGGCATGCTCACCTAAGGCGCAGCTCAGGAGGAATAGATAGGAGTGACATGATGCTTATTTCTCGAGACGGAGACCGTCGGGTCTCTCCTTTGCACGACGGAGCTCGTTGATGTAGTTGGGACTCAGTGGTGTTTCCCTATGGTGTGAATCCGGTCACGTTGGGGCGCACTTGTCAGCATGCGCTGAGTGTGCCAAGACGACGCGCGATTATGCCGCTTTCGCTCGGCACCACAGCAAGCGTATGAAAGGGTGCATGATACCGAGCGGAGGCTCACGACAGTGACCTCGCAACCGCAAAGTGTACGGACAGGGCGCGGGTCGCTGTGTGCAATGTTGATTGTAGCATGTTGGCGATTTCTGCAGCGTCGCACGTGACTTTCCACCTCCCGAGCTAGCCGTGAGGGCATCCGCGGCTCCGCTGTGTTCTTTCCTGCCTTGCTCAGCACCTCACTACACGCCTGGTGCATCGAAAGCTGACCAGCCGCCCCGCGAAACGAGGCCCGACTTCTCGAGCAACGACAACAGACGCGCCCGACGCGACGTGAGATACGCAACACCGTGCATTCCGGTCTTTACTGCGTGCATTTTTGCGACTCGCGCCCGCCTGCCTGACTGCGCCCACGACCACCCGCACGGCCAGTCACCACACACCAGCGAGACCTCCAGCCGCTCCTTCCCCATCTGGCAGCGCGAGCAGCATCCCCGAATCCGCCCAACATCCTCCGCACCCGCACTCGCGACCACCCCGACGCGTGATAGATGCTCACCACCCTCCCTCACCGGTAGTAGGCATTCTTGGGCGGAGGTGTCCAGCGCGACCTCGCCGGGCTGCGCGGCCTGCGAGCATCACAACCACGCACCACATCGGAGCCAAGACCACCCAATATGGCTGCAGTCCAGCCCTCACATGGCATGCCGCAAGGCCAGCAGGGCCAGCATCCTCTGGTCCAACAGGTGCTGCCGCCTGGCGTAACGCGGGAGCAGGTCCAGGCCATGTTCAAGGTATATTTCAAGCCAGACAACAACCATTGGTATGTGTATCCAAGTACTGACGGGCATGCGACAGGAATATCAGACGAAACGCCAGCAGGGCGTGCCGGATACTGATCCTTCGATGATCAAACTGCGCCAGGTACTGCAAACGGTTCAGGCGCGGACAGAGCAGATCAAAAAGATGCAGAGCATGAGGGTCCAGCAGGCTGCAGCCATGCGCCAGCAGCAGCAAGCGCAGATGCAACAGAACGGCATACCCGCCGCGCCGCAGATGAATGGCGCCCCTGGAGCAATGCCTGCTCAAGCGGACGGACAGGTGCAGCCCGGACAGCAGTCGACCCAGATGTCAAACGGTGCCGCGCAGTCTGTATCCCAACCCATGCAACAACCATCTGCGCCTGCGACCTCGAGTGCACAGCCTAGCCAGAACGATGGCAGTAATGACCAGTCCTTCAGTCGCGATCAGATGAACACGCTCCGATTGCAAATGCAGGCATTCAGTGCACTTCAGAAGAATCAGGCCATACCACCTCAGATCGCGGATCGCATATTCCAGTCGAGGCAAGAACAGAAACCACCGACTCCGGCTGAGAGTGTGTCGGCTGCCGCGAAGATGCTTGAAGATGCATCCAAGCCAGACTCCAGGTCCCGAGACGCTGCAGAAGACAAGCAGCGGCACAAATTCGAGACGTTCACCGATCCACATACCTTGATGCTGAAGCGTATCAGCTACAACGACCATGTTCATCGCCCTTACCGGACCATGATTCCCAGCATAATGCCCCTTGGTATCGATCCGGAGCGGGTACGCGAAGAACGTGAGAACATTGTCTATAACCGGGTCAACACTCGAAAGGATGAGCTGAAGAATCTCTCCGCGAATATCGGAGGCTGGGACACGAGCAAGTCGGATACTCCAGAAGATAACACTAACCTTAAGCTTCGCGCCATGATCGAATACAAGATGCTGAACCTGCTTCCCAAGCAGCGCGAGCTACGACAAAGGGTTGGAAAGGAGATGATGCTTTCGGACAATCTGTCCATGACTGCCAACCGCTCGATGTATCGCCGGGTCAAGAAGCAGTCTCTACGTGAGGCCCGTGTCACGGAGAAGCTTGAGAAGCAACAACGGGATGCAGCCGAAAACAAGGAGAAAAAGAAGCACACGGAATACATCAGATCTATCGTCCAACATTCGGAAGATATCCGCAATGGTGCTGCAATGCATAAGGCTCGCATCCAGAAGCTTGGTCGCATGATGATGTCGACGCATGTCAACATTGAGAAGGAAGAACAGAAGCGCATTGAACGAACAGCCAAGCAGCGTCTGCAGGCCTTGAAGGCCAACGACGAAGAGACATACCTCAAGCTGCTTGGTCAAGCCAAGGACTCTCGTATCTCCCACCTCCTTAAGCAGACCGATGGTTTCTTGAACCAACTTGCGGCCTCCGTCAAGGAACAGCAGCGCAAAGCTGTTACTCAACAAGGCTTGGAACCAGAAGAAGAATCAGAAGAGGACGGCGAGGTGGACAGCGAGGACGAGTCCAAGAAGAAGATCGATTACTACGAAGTCGCTCATCGTATCAAGGAACCTGTTGTCGCCCAGGCCTCCAACCTGGTGGGAGGTACACTCAAGGAGTACCAGATCAAGGGTCTCCAGTGGATGATCTCACTATACAACAACAACCTGAACGGCATCCTGGCAGACGAGATGGGTCTCGGCAAGACTATCCAGACGATCTCACTGATCACTTATCTTATCGAAAAGAAGCGACAACCCGGTCCTTACCTCGTCATTGTACCCCTTAGTACGCTTACCAACTGGAACAGCGAATTCGAAAGATGGGCGCCCAGTGTACAACGTATCGTCTACAAAGGTCCACCCAACCAGCGAAAACAATATCAGCAACAGATTCGGTACGGCAACTTCCAAGTTCTTCTCACCACGTACGAGTTCATCATCAAAGATCGACCTATCCTCAGCAAAATCAAGTGGCTTCACATGATTGTCGACGAAGGCCATCGTATGAAGAACGCACAGTCGAAGCTCAGCAGTACCATCACTCAGTACTACCACACCCGGTATCGTCTCATCCTCACGGGAACGCCCCTTCAGAATAACCTTACAGAACTGTGGGCTATGCTCAACTTCGTTTTGCCCAACATTTTCAAGTCCGCAAAGTCCTTCGACGAGTGGTTCAACACTCCTTTCGCCAATACTGGTGGCCAAGACAAGATGGAGCTCACAGAAGAAGAACAGATTCTCGTCATTCGTCGTCTACACAAGGTCTTGCGACCCTTCCTGCTCCGTCGTCTCAAGAAGGATGTCGAGAAGGATCTTCCAGACAAGACAGAAAAGGTCATCAAGTGCAATCTCTCAGCATTGCAGGCGAAGCTCTACAAACAGCTCATGCTCCACAACCGGATAAACACCATTGGCGCAGACGGCAAGAAGACGGGTATGCGCGGGTTGAGCAACATGCTCATGCAGCTACGTAAGCTGTGCAACCATCCTTTCGTCTTCGAAGAGGTCGAGGAACAGATGAACCCACAGAAGTACACCAACGATCTCATCTGGCGTACTGCAGGCAAGTTCGAGCTGCTGGACCGTATTCTGCCCAAATTCCAAGCAACTGGCCATAGATGTCTTATATTCTTCCAGATGACACAAATCATGAACATCATGGAGGACTTTTTGCGATTCAGAGGCATCAAATACCTACGGCTGGACGGCTCCACGAAAGCTGACGATCGCTCCGAGCTGCTGAAGCAGTTCAACGCACCTAACTCTGAGTACTTCTGTTTCCTGCTGTCCACACGTGCAGGAGGTCTCGGTCTGAACTTGCAGACTGCCGACACAGTCATCATCTACGACTCTGACTGGAATCCTCACCAGGATTTGCAAGCGCAAGATCGTGCTCATCGTATCGGTCAGAAGAACGAAGTGCGCATTCTGAGGCTCATCACCAGTAGTTCTGTTGAGGAGAAGATCTTGGAGCGCGCACAATACAAGCTTGACATGGACGGCAAGGTCATTCAGGCTGGTAAATTCGACAACAAGTCATCGGAGGGCGAACGTGACGAGATGTTACGTGTCATGTTGGAGTCTGCAGAAGCGGTCGACAACCTCGAGCAGGACGAAATGGAAGATGAAGACCTCAACATGATCATGATGCGAAGCGACGATGAGTTGATCACATTCCAGAAGATCGACGCGGAACGAGCAAAGAAGTCGCCGTACGGACCTGACAAGAAGCTACCTCGTTTGCTGGGTGAGAAGGAGTTGCCAGAGATCTACATGAACGAAGACAATCCTGTCGTTGAGGAGATCGAAGTCAACTATGGTCGTGGTACCCGTGAACGAGCAAAGGTCAAGTACGACGATGGTCTCACCGAAGAACAGTGGTTGGAGGCTGTCGATGCAGACGACGACACCATCGAAGACGCCATCGCTCGAAAACAAGCCCGTATTGCTAAGCGCACGGCGAAGAAGGGTGCAGGCGACGACACCCCGCCAGCAGATCTGCCTAGTGAAGATGAGTCGCCAGCTCCAAAGAAGCGAGGTCGTAAATCTGGAGGTCGACCAGATAAGCGAAAAGCAGAAGAAGCTGCACTCGATAGCGCTCCTGAACCTCCCAAAAAGCGGGGCCGAAATCCTCGGACTGTGGAGACGTTGTCGAAGGAGGACCGCGACTCCTTGCAGCAGATCCTTGACAATGTGCACGACTCACTACAGGATCTCGAAGAACAGTCCACCGACCCCAACATCCCGAATCGCGGCATCATCGATCCTTTCCTTGAGCTACCACCCAAGCTCGATTACCCTGATTACTACCAGCTGATCAAGAATCCAATATGCATGAAGCAGATTGAGAAGAAGATCAACAAGAAGGAATACCAGGGCATCAAGCAGTTCAAGGCAGACATAGAATTGTTGTGTAATAACTGCCGAACATACAACGAGGATGGGAGCATACTATACCAAGATGCCAACCTAATTCAGGTGAGTGGCGCATCATTGGAGAGGCTTGAGGCCATGCTAACTTTGTAACAGAGTGCTTGTGGCAAGAAGATTGCCGAAGAGACAGCGAATCACCCTCGATGGCAGAACTGGGAAGACGATGATGGTGCGTCCACGCGACCTTTTGCCTCTGGTGTCTCCACGCCTCAGCCGGTCAAGTCGGGAATAAAACTCAAGCTTAATGGCTCGAGAGCGAACGGAAACTCTTCAAGAGGTGGTACCGAAAGCGTGGTGCAGAGCGATGACGAATAGGGAAAACCCCTCAAGTGGAATCGTGGGACATCTCGTTAGAACGGAAAGGAAGAGAACGATTTGGCGAGGCGAAATCGGCGTTTTTGTCATTCCTGAGATATCAACATTGTAAAACGCTTCGCTGCGAACTACGAAGCAGGGGGCATGAATCACGACGCGGTGCGCTCGGATGGCAGGGATACAAAGGTGGAGAACAGGAGTTCAATGAGATGAGGAAATCAACGCAGTCCAGATGCGCGCAACCTGGTGCGCTTGGCGAGACGGTTGGCTGCTTGTGCTTACTGCTGTCTCTTACTCTTCTATGCCATGTAGTGTACTACGGTCAAAAAGACCAATATTGATCTTTCTAACAGCCCGCGCGCGCGCCCAGATCATCTCTCATACTGTCGTTATGTCACCATGCTCTGCTGACCTTCCTGCTACATGGGCCTGGTCGATCTAGAACAACACGCCCTTTGTACTCGGCACCTCGCCCTCCCGTCCCACCACCGGCGTACAAGCCATTCTCAATGCCACCGCCAACGCCTTGAACGCACTCTCCGCTCGATGATGATCATTCGCTCCCCTCAAGCAATCTACATGCATCGTGACCCCCGCATGCAATGCGAACGACTCCAGACAATGTGGCAACATTTCACAGCTCAAATCTCCGATCTTTTCTCGCTTGGTGCCCAGATCTATGACGCTGTAAGGACGATTCGAGAGGTCGACGACGGCGCGCGAGAGGGCTTCGTCCAGGGGTGCATAGGCGTACCCGAAGCGTGCGAGGCCCGTGGTGGTCTTCAGGGCGGATTTGAAGGCTGCGCCGAGGGCGATGCAGGTGTCTTCGGAGGTGTGGTGGTCGTCGATGTGTAGGTCACCCTGCGATATGTGTCAGAGAGGATTCGTTCATGTAGCATGGGAGACGTCGGTGTTGGTGTTGGGGTCATACCTGTGTGTGGATGTAAAGTGACCAGCCGGCATGTTTGGCTAGGGCGTGGAGCATGTGATCGAGAAAGCCTATGCCCGTTGTTACGGAGATTGATTGGGATTTCGAGTTCTGTGTTGCGTGGTCGGTGGGTTTGCTGCCATTGCTGTCGCCGTTTATGCTGGAGATTTCGGGTAGGGCACCACCATCGAGGTTTATGGCGAGTTGGATTTTGGTTTCGTTTGTGTCGCGAGAGAGAGTGGCGCTGCGGATGCGCTTTTCGGTAGACATTGTAATTTCACAGTCGATGGCTGGTGAGAAGATAGTGGTATTGCGTGTAAAAGAGTCGTTCAATGGTCTGTGAAAGGGAACGAGGTGTTGGAGGCTGGCAAAGTGAAATGTGAAGTCATCTGAGTAAACTTCCAAGCATTGGCCGGCTGGAACCCTGCATGTCAGTCGGCGCTAAACTTAGATTCTGATACCGATGCCGACATCGAGAGATGGGCTCTTGCCAAAATCTTCTGACAGTGGCGGGGCACTTGGCTTGATCACGACAACTAGTCACCTTGTTGCACACCACCCGGTCCTTCGACATGTCTAACGACACTGAGATGCAAGACGCTACCGGCGGCGCGGAGGTCAACGGCGCCGGCGAGGAATTTGCGTTCGAGAAGCAGAGACTGCGGCTGGTCCGAATTCGTACTTTCATGTGGTTATTTCATGGAAGCTGACTTGTGCAGTTACCTGGCTCAACTGAAACGGCCGCGTCTTTTGCGTTCGAGAAAGAAGATCATACCCTCGGAAACGCGCTGAGATACATGATCACGAAGAAGTGAGCGCTCAAAGTAGTCGATTTTGGGCACCTATACTGATCACGTTGGCAGCCCCGATGTC
Organism: Pseudocercospora vitis; assembly: GCA_026120125.1. Lineage (NCBI taxonomy): Eukaryota > Fungi > Ascomycota > Dothideomycetes > Mycosphaerellales > Mycosphaerellaceae > Pseudocercospora > Pseudocercospora vitis. The sequence continues at coordinate 189,475 of JALRML010000033.1, read as the reverse complement.
GAGTTCTGCGGCTACTCCATCCCACATCCCTCGGAAGCCGTTATGAACCTGCGCATCCAGACTTGGGATGGCGTCAGCGTATTTGATGTCCTCCGCAAAGGCTTGGAGGATCTGGCAGACCTCTGCGATGTGGTCGAGGAGAAGTTCATAGAGGCAAGGGACGAATTCAACGCAGCTCATCCGGAGCGGGCTGTGTCCAAGTGAACGAGGTTATATCCTCTCCAGTATTCTTGTGGCTCATTGCGAAGAGCTCAGCCTTGACTCTCCCGACTACCACCCTCCGGTACCAGCCACGCAAGCCATCCGAGAAGAAGAAGCGCATGACCAAGAACAAGCTGGCCAAGCTCGCTGCGAAGCCCAGCAGCACCGACACTATCACGGATGCGACCACTCTCCCAGCCCAGTCCAATCCGATGCGAGCAACCAAATCTCCGAGATTGAGGCACATTTTCGCACAGGCTTACGGGAAGGTCAAGATAGCTTTCGAAGTCGCAGGACTTAGACGCTATATGTGCACGGACAGATAAGCGTCCACACTCGGTCAGATCAGAGGGTGTGACCGTGTCTGTCTTTTGGCTTAGAATGGATGTCACCATATGGGGATTCTTCGCGGTCTTATGTGCGAGAGGGTCATGGTCATTCTTCTCTCAGCCCTGGAGCCGGTCCAGAGGCTTCGGTTCAGGTTTTGGTCGAATACCTAGGATGTGTAGTCGTGGCATTACTGCCACGATGATAATTTCAGACTTCTACTGTTGAATATGAACGTTCGGAGCCTATAAACCCCATCAAAATTAGTGTCATGTCTACAGGTAAGCCAGACCTCAAACTTTTCTCAACTAGACGCTTCAACACGCACAACACGAGCCTTTGTGCCATCGATATACACGTTCCCAACGATGTGAACATCAAACAGACAAGTGCCTTGGGTTCAGACAATGCTTCGATGACCGGCAAAGAGCCATGCAAGGACTGCTTGGTCCGCTCCGCGCGACACATCCACAGACGTGCGGCAGAATGCAAGGGCGAAGTCTGTTGAAGGCTTTTGCCATGGAGACCGGGGAGTTGCAGTGGTGGAGTTTGAGATTTTGGGCATGATGGAAGTGGTGTTTCACGATGCCAGAAATAGGGTGGTACCTTGCAGGTTTGCCGATGCCAAGACGTTTGTTTGTTGACATGGGCAAGACTTACAACACAACCAGCGACCTTGTTCGCGACCACATGGTACAGATCGCCCTAGATCTTACTTGCATTGAGTCTTTGTATGCGGTACGCTTAACAATCACTACTTGGGTACATTCTACACCCACCCGAGCATCTAAAGTCGTCGAGTTGAGGATCCATAGGGCGAAGGCGCATAGCAACCAACTTCCACCCACACCAATCTCTCCACACAACGTCGCTGCTGAACGTCCAGTCCCAAACATCTTCGACATGCGATACGGCTTCCGATAGCCGACTGCCTTCACCTTCGCTACAATGGGCATGCCAACTGAGCTTCCACGCTTCCCGTGCTGGTGCAAGGCGACGTATTCATGGGGAGGAGAGACAAAGAAGGACTTGGGCTTCATCGAAGGCGACCTGATTGAAGCGCTGAATGCCGGCGATGGCTCATGGTGGATGGGCAGATTGCGACGAGATCCGCGCGCGATTGGTCTCTTCCCTTCCAACTTCGTCACCGTCCTGGCCGAGTCCTTCCAGCCCGCACCCAACAGCCGCAATATCACTCCAGTGGCCAAGGCAGGCAAGACAGACTCACAGAAGGGCAAGTCGGTGTTCAGGAAGCCCTTCCAGGCATATGAAGTTCTTGGCAAGCGCGGGAGTCTGGATAAGGAGGGAACGCCGGAGAGTGACATGGAAAAAAAGAAGGAAAAGAGCAAGTTCAAGCCGTACTCTAGCATGAAGACGGCCCAGGCACCCACTGGAACAATCAAGAAGCATAATGGTGTAACCATCATGCCCAGAGATGATGGTCCAAGGATACCTGAGCCAGTGCCCAGACATGGCACATCGCGCCGGCCACGAAGCCCAATGCCACCTATGGGGAGACCTGTCCAATCATCGATCGAACCACCCGCTCCGTCTGCATCGCCAACACCGACTCCAATATATCCCGGCTATGTACCATATCGTGTGCCATCTCCACAGCCAGCATACTCTGCTCCGACTCCAGTGCCAGCCCCTTCACGCCCTCACTCTCCGTTGCCGACCACATATCACGATGGCTCTGCCTATCCGCAGATACTGACCTTGTCGCGAGGCCCTTCACCTGTTCCGTGTGAGCAACCACGGTACCACTCGCAAGCACTATCACGACACGAATACGAAGATGAGTTTGGACTTGAAGAGTCATCGCCGCCTCCTCCACCTCCAGCGCATCGCGTCGCCTATCAGCCGAGCAGGCTGCCTTCGCCTCAGCCCGAAGAGTACATGCACCCAGGCTACGCGGGTAATGGTATCCAGACTCCCGCACCACCATCGCCTGCTGGGAGCCACATGACACCATCGCCATTACGTGCTGCAATGAACGATGTCATGTCCTCTTTACAAGATATGAGTTCCTTTTCGCAGTCGCCCCCTCCTGATCAACGGCCAGCCAGCCCACCAAACATCTGGTCTCCAGACGCTTTCGATGGCATTCGATCACAGTCTCGTAATCATGGCAGGGCTCAATCTTCTTTGGGCTTTGCCACTGATGCTCAGATGAATATATATGGAATACCCAGATCCAAGACACCATCACTGCAATTCTCGAGGAACGGTCCTTCTCAGATCGACGACCTGGTTCCGCAGCTAGAAAGCCAGCTTCGCCATACACATTCGTTTTCAGACCAGGCACCTCAGCCGCCACTCAAAGACGCGCAATATACCCCACGGCCAACCACTTCAAGCAGCAGCTCTAGCAGTAGCTCCTATGGCCGTCCTTTACACTCGCAACAGCAGCATCCCCAGCTCCGTCACCAGAAAAGTGCTGTTGAGATAGGTCGAAGAGGACTGGACCGCACGTATACAACCAAGACGAATGCAACAAACTCGACAGAGACATCTTCAGCGACGCGAAGCAGTACGAGCACCCAGCTGACCAGCCGCAGCATCATGTCGGGCCATTCGGCGGGGGCCTTCAGCGCGACCAGTGCCGGCAGTCTTGCGCGGCGTAAATTTGGATTTGGTAGTCAGAGGGAGCGCAGAGAAATGGGAGTGACCAAGTCTACCAGCGACATCAACTCCAGTTCTCGAAGTATGGCAGCTAGCGAGAGTTCAGGCTCTGGCCCAAGTTACCACGAGAGTCATGCGTCACATGTCCAGATGCCGCTTACACCTGTAGCTGACTGGACTAAGGATCCAATGGAGGACGCTGGCGTTCTTGGAGGACTCAGCTCCCCACAGGCTGCGAGAAGAAGTGGTTTCTTCAAGCGGATGATTGAGACTGCCAAAACTACCGCGCGGACAGGGGCAGCGAATGCCCGATCCACAATCGGTACTGCAAGCCGACCAGGCAGTCGTGCTGGAAGCAGATCTGCAAGCCCTGTCAAGGGGATAACCGGTCACAACGGGCCTACTGCAATTGAGGGCGACTTTGGACTGCGACCTCAGACAGCCCCAGGTGCTGCTGCAAGAGATATGGGTCTGGGTGGCGGCAACGACTGGATGCAGGTCCGTCGTGATGTGAACAGATCCAACTCCCTCAGCCAGCGAGAACGGGAGGACCGCGCGGAAAGATGCGAGTTGCACGATATACCGGCCGTGCGACCAATCGAAGAGCTTCACGATCTTGTAGAAGGGGACGAGAGCTTGGACGGCCTTCCCGTCACCGAACCAACAGATTTCAATCTGCCAAATCTGCAGCTTGTTGACAAAAGCACACGTTTCGTGCAGAACGTACCACCGATGATCAGCGCCGCTTCATTGGCGCAGAATTATGTCTGCCGACCACATCGTAGCGATGTCCAGCGATTACGTGCCATCTTCACTTGGGTGTCTGAACGAATCACTTGGGAGGACGACTTCGAAGGCCAGATCGACACGCGACGTGCAATACAGACAAAACGAGCATGTAGCGAAGAGATCGCATATCTTGTTCGAGACATGTGCAATGCTGTTGGCCTACACGCAGAAGTCATTCGGGGGTATCTGAAGACACCAGGCGAGTCATTAGATCTCGACACCATTGCTCGCCCAAATCACTTCTGGAACGCAGCGATCGTTGACGGCGAGTGGCGAATTATGGACTGCGCTCTTGCCAATCCGACTCATCCTCGTCGAAATGCCTATAGCGCAGCCAGCTCCCAGGTTGCCGAATCGTGGTACTTCCTTGCACGGCCCATCGAGATTTGTTATACTCATATTCCTCTTCTGCCGGAACAACAGCATGTCGTGCCGCCTCTTGCCCACGAAGTCCTGGCCGCTCTTCCATGCGCTTGCCCGGCCTACTTCAGAAATAACGTGGAGATGGCGAACTTCGACACGAGCATACTGCATTTGGAGAATTTGGAGATGGCGCATCTTCATGTGAATGTTCCAGAGGATGTTGAGTGTGTGGCCGAGACAGAAGCACGCGGTTTCGCTCAAGATGGCGATGGCGACTTCTTCGAAACAGGTGACATCGTCACTAAGAAAGCATTTGCCCAAGCCGAATGGGTTGGTGGTCGAAAGCGCTTCACGATCAAAGCCCTTTTGCCGGGCGATGAAGGTCATGGGGTTCTCAAGATCTACGCTGGCAAGCGTGGGCTGATGCACTCTGTCAAGGATAACCCTCACGCCATGGCTGTGGCTCTGCCACTGACTCACACCGGGCAGAATCCTCCTTACGAGTTTGCTACCCGGCATCCGACACCTCACGCGCAGAGACATGACCTGTACATCACACAGCCACAATGTGCGAGACTCACCTTGAACAACACTTTCGTCTTCTGCGTGCGACAACACCCATCGTCGCTGTCACGCTTCTCGCCTGACACGTGGGGTACCAACGGCTCCAGTAATGGGAGGCCTCAGAGCCCAAATCCGGCAGGGATCATTCGACCTTCAAGCGCAATGAGTATGGTGTCAATGACTGCTTCGCAAGTGGGATCCAACTATGGTTCGGAATCTGGCAGCTCGAGCTCCTGCAATGGAATGACGGCTGCACAGCAGAAGCCTGCGAAGCTCGCAATACAGTCTCCGAGCCAAAAGATCATTCGCCTCACGAGAAAGCAAGAGCACACGAGCCGAAACGTGGAAGAAGACAAAGGTCTGACCACGAGTTGGGAGACTGTAATCAAAATTGGAGAACGAGGCACTTGGCGAGGTCTTGTGCTTGCTGATCGCAGTGCTAGGTGGTGCGTCTTCGCCGAATGGGAATGCTCATAACGGAGACAGGGATCTGTGGATGTATGCATTGGTCAATGACTTGGAGAAGATGATGGTGGGAAGCACTGTACAGTACCTGGAACTGATCCATCGAGACATTATAAATTAGCGAGGCGTTCTGGAGTTCTGACAAGATACGTGAATAGATGCAATGATAGACGTCATTAGAGTTCAAGCTGTCATCATCAATCACTCGTGTCCTGATGGATGGCCTACAATTTCGATCCATCTTTTCCTAATGGTGGGAGTATCAAAATATCTTGAAAAGGTATTTCGAGAAATTGCCACATAAAGTGGTAGCTGCCTCAGTTAGCCTGCTTGGAACTTTTCATCCATTCTACAGCACCACTCACCGATCCGAACCAAAGAAGGGCTCTTCCACACCATGCCGATTGGTGACCTGATGCCACGGCGCCCCAAACGCACCTTTCCCCACAAGCATAGCAGTCTCCTCTGTCAACATCTTTTTATACTTTGGATCCGTCCCTCCTTCCAAAATTTTCTCTGCGTTCTCCTGCACACAATTTAGTGCGTCGATCACGATCGAAGGATGCGCAATACCGACCTTATCGTAATGCCTCTCCAAGCACTTCAGCATAATTTCTGGCTTACTCAAATCCTGATGCTCAACCCAAAGCATCTGCCACAGCTCCCCGAACGAATCCTCGTACTGTTCGTATGGATAGTGGTCTTTGGCAAACAGCATGCAGCGCATGGGAAGAAGACTCATGATGGGAAAGAATGGCGGTGCTGAGACGGATGGCATGTTGAAGTATTTTTGTGCCCGGGGCCCGTCGTACGAGCCATACTTCGCTTTGGCTGGGAGCGTCCAGGGCGGCTTGTTCCCAGAGCCGACATTCAGGCCACCGAGGAAAATGGGATGCACTGTTATAGACACGTGGTGGGAGAGCAGGAGTGGCCGTACGCGCCGCAGGTGCGTATACGCGTACCAGGACCAAGGGGAGTCTGGAGAGGTTTCAGTAAGACGGGGAGGGAGACGCGGAAATTCTGTTGCGTACTGCAATCTACGTAGAGGGATATGTGCCCGTTCCTACCCATGGTGTGAAGGGTAAGATACTTGGAAGCTCTCTGATGTTCAGTCCAATCCGGTAAACTCGGGATGAGCAGAATGGTGGCTGTTTGGATTGTGAAATCACAGATTATTGCGGTCACTCATGATATTGGAGAATTCTCGAACCCAGAGAAAGCTCAATGCAGCGGCTCTGCAAGAGGTGATTCGTGATATTATGAAAGATGTGTTGTCGACAGGGAGATGGAGCTAATGTCTCTCTGTCGATTCAGCCGAGGCACGTCCGAGCTGTTCACTCATCAACAGACCTCCGCGCCATACCTTATGGAATGGAACTCAACCTCTTGATTGACGGGACGAACGAGGTAGGCAACCGACAGAAGAAGGTGTTGAAGAGATGGCAATACCGTGAGATGAAGTCCAAATGGCCGGCGAGGATGATGCAAGCGGCTCTGCTCGCGATTGAACAAGGTTGTGGCCCTTGGACTTCATCTCGACGCTTCTATAAGTAGAAGTACTTTCAACCGCTTTTTGCCTCTACATTGAGAGCGTCCTCCCTCGTACAAACACTCACGCATGGACACAAAAGAAGCCGCAGTCTCCTTTGATGCATGAAAGAGGCGGCCAGCACAAATAACGAATCGCGGTTCTCGAGCACCAAATGTATGGGCGCCAGATAGCCTCATTCAGGCCGCGAGGCATCTCGGGATGATATTACCACCATCATCCTGGCCATCGGGTTTCCACTCAACATTGTTTGGGCCATTTCGTGCTGCTGCCGAACATTTCCTGCCAACTGTCGGGCCTCAAAACCGCCAGGCACATCCCTGCTGAACTCCTCCACATCGCCAATGATGAGGCGATGCCAAGCACTACACCATCTTTCCAGCCAACTTCCACCTCATGCAAGATCCCGTTATCGCGTACAAGGACGTGCTGCTGGGGTAACGTAGGCTCCAATGTTGTCGTCGAGCACATTGCCGCCCATTGGAAATGCTCAGCCAGCATCCTGTCGGAGAGTGGCACAATGTGGCAGACGGCTATCGACTATAGAAGTGTGAGACGAGCGGGCCGGATCAGCCTCATTCGCGCGGATGGGGGTGAAGTCCCGAATGGCTATTCGCATATTGACTATATCCACACTTTCTAAGAGCATTCTTGGAGACATCGGTGTGCTGGTCATCTTCGCACGACTCATTGGAGGGAATCTCGCTGCCTCTTCTCAACAACAATCGCAAGGGAATCACGCATCTTACGATGTGCCTATACCAACTTTTCGTACATTAGGACACGCAAAGACCGCGCAATTCAACGTGATCCACCACTGAGGCTCTAGCAGCTGAGATCCAGCTGCCCCGAGGCGATGGACATCTTCGGGCAGTAAACCTGCCACGTCAAGTGTGCACGTGCGTCCAACTATCTGGGCGTTGCTAGGTGAGTCCAGACCTCCTTCTCTCGCGTGCACTGATATATAAGACCTGGGGCGAACCTTGCGTGTGCCTGTCACCTCGCCGATACTCTGGGAACTTCCTGTAACTTTGTGGAAAGGCAATCGCCTCTCTGCCTAACGCAGATCTTCCGCTAAAAGATATATATCCACCGTCGACATGACGACCACGGACACGGCCAGTTCAATCGCCATTGTCACCGCCGGACCATCTGTTCCGCGCAACCTTACGGATAACGAAGTGGGCAGACCACGCTTCTCCATCCTATTTGGCACCGTCATTAACAGTCCACAGCTCAAGCGAGGAGATAGTGGAGGTAGCTCAACGAGCGCTTATACCACTGCCAGCGAAGCCACTACCGCATCAACATCAATCTTGAAACCGACCGAGACGCCCGCTACCTCACCAATTAGCACTCCTGGTGCAGCAGACCCGGAAATCTGTCCTACCTGTCACGCCAGAACTCTCAGCTCCGACTCTGTCCCAAGGGCCAAACCCACCATGCAAGACAGAACCAACAACACACCCTCAACCTCCCCACGACCAGAGGCGGCGGCCCCTCTCTCATCACACCCTCCGCACCCCTCAGTCGAAACAGACCAAGACCGCATCACGCCCATCGCAAGCCCAATGGAACCAGCCGCCTCACCCCGAGCATCCGTGTCCGTGTCAGCATCTCCCGATCAAATCCACTACAAAGCCGACAAGAAGCACCAACGACCCAAACTCCAACGTAACCTGTCTTCGCTCTGGAAGATCCTGGATCCGCCGGAACTCAGGAACAAGACCGGAGTCCTCCACGATCTGGCCGTGCAAGAGGCTCGGTCGGAGAAAGCGACCAAGTACTCCGGCGGGAGTGCTGGGAGGCACGGCAGGAACAAGGAGAGTGTGTATTCCATCACCTTGAACGACACAATGTCGCCCAAGGCGCACAGGCGGTGATTTGAAACAGAAAAATGCACAGCTGTGCTTGGTGGCGTCGCGCGTCGGTTTGTTCTTTGCCGCAATTCTAGCTCGGGTGTTCAACAAGGAGTAATGTGCGTGGGAGAAGGAAACGGAAATTTTCAATCCTGGTGTGTATGTGTGAGCGTCGACGTTTCGGCACAAAAAATGACGGTCGAGTTTGGAAAAAGCATTCATGAGAATTCCTTTGAGAAAGAAGGCATGAGGTCGTTGATGATGTTGATTAGCAAAGCATACAACATTTCTGGATAATCATTTTGGAATAGGAGCAATGTTTGAGGTGAACTTTCAAGTCTGGCTGCGCATTCGTTCGACCTGTCCGGTAGGCACGGTACAGTCTCTAGTCGAGCATCTCCTGTCTCGATCCCAACATTTTCCGTTTCTTCAACGCCATAAAACGCCATGTTCGCCGAACGCTTCATTGATGATGCGCGCCTGCAGAAACCTCGACTGCGTACTGTACAGAAGCAAACCCGTCCTGTGCACGTTGGTATGCACACGATAGTAGATGTCAAACACAGCTCTGGCCATCCCTATTCGCCAATCCAGATATGATCACAGAAGTACTAGAGAAGGAGAGCCAGCTCAGTCGCTGTCGTCACTATCGTCAGCGGCAACCGACTCTCGCTTCTTCTTCTTCGACTCTCCGCTCTTCTTGGATTCCTTCTTAGCCTTCTTCTTTGCCTTACGCTCGGCTTTCTCCTCGGGAGTCTCGCCCTCGTGTTTGCGCTTCTTCTTTTCCTTCTTGGCCTCCTTGCTCTCAAGCTCGGCGGCCGAAGCACCGGTGGCTGGAACAGGATCAGCCATCGCAACATCCTCTTTCGTGGTTTGTGCGCTGCTCTTTCCAATGATGCCCTCCTTGACGGCAGCACCCTCAGCAGCTTGCGGTTCGGTCTTGGATTGTAACCTCAAGTTCTCGTTGCCCTCAACGCCGTTGGTCTCGTTGAAGTCCTTGTACTCCTGCTTCCACGAAGCTGGAGTAGCTTCATTTGGTCGTCCGAACTTGTCCAGCTTGCCGCTCTCCTTCATCTTCTTCTTCTCGACCGCAACTGGTCCCATACCCCATCTGCGAGGGTAGAGATCGCGCTCCATGATGCAACGCTTGACTTTTGCGACGACGCCATGATCGCATGACGAGAGCTCGACTGTGCTCATCTGCGCGACAGCAAGAGCGATAGCCTCGCCCTTGGTTGTAATGAGGACGACCTCCTCGTGCACTTCGATGCCAGCCTCGTATCTGAGCAAACCTGGGATCATGAGTTTGGCTCCGTAACATACAGCATTGACAGCGGAATCCTTTACAACAATACGCTTGTAGGTTGTGAGCAAAGTCTCGAGTGGCTTGATGACAGTGCGGAGGTACGATTCGTCGCGCTGGTTGTCATAGAGCCATTGTGCATCGAGACAGTCGTGAAGGGTGACCATGCCATCTTGCTCGTCCATGGCACCGGATCGCACACGGCGCAGCTCCTGCATGTGGCCACCGACACCAAGAAGCAGACCAAGGTGTACGCAAAGGGTACGAATATATGTGCCAGCTTCACAAGACACCCAGAATACTGCAAGCTGTCTGTCATTGTCGAACTCGAGGAGCTTGCTCTCGTGGATGGTTCGAATACGCAGCTGGCGCTTGACGGCAGAAATGAGTGGTGGTCGCTGGAAGAGTGCACCAGTGAGCGTCTCCAGTGCGCGAGCGAGCTGAGCCTGTCCACCAGGGAGCTTGTCGTGGAGTCGGAGTACGCACACATACTCCTTACCGGCACCCTGCTGGCTCTTGACAAGTCTCGTCGCGCGATCAATGCACACAATGAGACAGCCTGTGACTTTTGGATCAAGTGTACCAGAGTGTCCGGTCTTCTCCACGCGCAATATGCGCTTGAGCCATGCGACGACTTCGTGTGAGGACGGGTTGGAAGGCTTGTCAAGATTAATGACACCGGACGAAATATATGACTTGAGGTCGCGACGCAGTGGCGTGCAGCCCGCTGGGATGGGTGTGAAGTGGCCGGTGCGGACGAGGACTATGACATTGTATAAGTATGCGACTCAATCGGAATGACTGCCACTGCTGCTGCTGCTGCTGCTGCGCTGCCACCATCTTCGAACAATTCGATCGACTTACGCTGGTCCCAGTTCTTCAGAAGCAGTGGCCAGTCGTTGGTGTTGACATTGGGCGTCACTGCTTCCGGTTTGATGATCTGCTCATCGTCGTCGACCTTTTTCACCAGAGCCATTTTTGCTGTATCTGCTGCTTCTGCTGTACTCCAAGCTGTGTGCCAAAGACTGTCACTTCTGGAAAATGTCCGGCTTGATCAGCGTAGCCCGCCGCAATGCAGAATCAGCAATGCGATCAGGTTCCTGACTATAGCCGTTTTGTGATAGCACGTAATATGCTGTATAGCTCAAAGGTCGATGTGCGGCAGCCATTTCGAAGTTTTGCTCTGTGCAAGCTTCGTCGGATCTCGGCCGACGGGACGGCCCGTCATATGCACCGCACTCGGCGTACTGAGTACTACACACAGCGTCTACAGAGCACAGGAGATTAGTATGGCTTGGGCCTTGACGAAAGGCGAGATTGACGATTCTAGCCTTGGAAGAAGACTAGAGGGTATACATATACCCAGAATCTACACGCCAAAAAGATGAGGATCTGAAAGACTGCTACCTCGCAGCCATAGAGAGCAAGCCTACTCAACCACCGAATGCACTGCTCTGCCAATCCTGCGGTGCCTTACAAAAACTCTCCCGAAGACTGGAAATACTCCATTGACTCCGAACCATGGACGCCCTGGTCCAATATCAGCTTTCTGTCCCAAATGCCTCGCTTTAGCTGCTCTCACGCCTGTGTGCTCTCCATCTGTTCCCCTATTATTCATGCTGGGCTGCTTAGCCATTTGGAGGGTCTCTCGGTTCCTTCTTGGTTCCTCCACCGCTGTAGGCCCCATCAGTATTACGCCGTGGCTATCAGCATGACCGTCTCAAGGACCGCCAGTGACCCACGTACTGCATCAACACATATTGTGCGAAGAGCCAACTTGGCGCGGCCATGGTCTCGTTCAAAGCAGGTAAGGAGGAAGCAGAAAGGGAGCGGATGGCAGCGAATGCTCAACTCTTAAAGACCACCATTGTGCAGTGTGGCCTCAGCTGTGCGACCACACCAGGGTTGCCACTAATGCCTCGGTTGGTGGATTCTCTATCGACCCACCATTCAAAGGCGGACCCAAGAGCATTGAATCCCTGCCGACAACACAACCTGCCTGCATAGGTGGCTATGCAGGTCAGCAGTGTGATGAAGGTGTGCGCATAGCCACAGCCCTCATGTAGTTAATGTGGCAACCTGTCTGAAGCTGTCATCCGACAATTATAATCAGAGATGGACGGACTTTCAACAGCTGCTAGTGTAGCGACTCTGCTCAGCTCGCTCTCCTTCATCTACAAAACTGCGCGCGATGTCTCCGTAAGCCTACAAAATGCGCCAAAGGAGCTAAGTGACACTAGAGAGCGGATCGCAGAACTTGCCGTCGAGCTGGAGGATACCGAAAGCGCCCTGAGCGCTGTTGCCAGTATTTTGATATCTAAAGACACGCAAGTGGTTGTCGAAAGGGCAATTGCGGAGATTCGAGAACTTGTCGTAGAGATCCAAGGTCTCTTTGTGCAGAGGACGTTCGTCAAGAGGCGACAAGTCGTCCAGCATCGACTCAAATATGCTCTCCGAGACAAGGAAACCATTGCTCGTGGGCGCAAGAAAATTGACGACGCGAGAGAGCGCCTGCGCGATTTCACACGCCTCATCACCCTGTAAGTTGAGCTCTCGAACGAATTTTGATGGACATCTCATACTTCGACAATAGAACAGGTGCGGTACAGACATACACAGAAATGGCAGACTTAAAGACGCTCCTTTTCTCGCGACCAACAACGATGGCTGCGTGGCCGACTCCTGGTCAACGCAAACAGCTGACTTCGACACGAACAACTTTTGACATCGCACAGAGCTGGCAGTCTGGACCCGTAAGTAGGAAACTGGGTGTGGCAGTGTCATCACTATCACTGCGGAGCCGGGATCGAGGATACACAGATCATAATATAGTCGTAAGAGGTGAACTGCCCTTCGCTTTCCTCATCGGGAGGCATGTGCTGGCGCTCACCATCTTTGCTCGCACATCTCCTCTAGTTGGGTACAGCTTCCGCCTGCTCGCTGGCAGCACAGTCGCCCTGAGTAGACTACTACCGCACAGCCACGCCCTTGCGGAGGCTTGCAGAGATGGCGACCTCGTTCGCCTGCGAGCAATTCTTCGTACGGGCCAAGGGCGGATAAGCGATCTAATTACGCGAAGACAACTTGCTGACGAGCAGGTCCCGAAAAACAGCGTCTCACCTTTATTTGTAAGTATTCGATCGGGCAATCTCTCACGGTTCCGTGCGCTAATACCAGTGTTCCCCATCATAGATTGCCATTTGGTACGGACGCGAAAATATAGTCCGAAAGCTTCTGGACTCGGGAGCCGATGTGAACGAGCCTTTGACTCTTCATCAGACATCGCCACTCCAGCTGGCCATCTGGCACAAGCGATATGATGTTGTCCGGTTGTCACTACAGCGCGGGGCCTCGCTCGGCCACACTGACATGGACGGATGGTCCGCCCTGCTTTTCTGCTACCCCAGCCTCAAGCATCAGCAGGACATGCTGGAGTTCATGAAGCTGATCGCCGAGTACACAAGCCTGCAGCAAAGCGACCTGGACGCCGTAGATGAATGGCGCTGGACAACTCTCCATCGAGCCGCAGTCAGCGGAACAGCCAAAGAGATTGGATTCTTGCTCCAGCATGGCGCTGACTGCCACAAAGGATCCCTACCTTTGTCTTGGCTCCCCATACACTTCGCCATGTTTCACGCCAACCGTGGCACTTTTGAAGCGCTACTACCTTTTACAGACATAGCAAACTTCGTTGATGACAGAGGTTGGACATCACTCCACATCGCGGCTGAAGGTGGTGATACTGGGATCATCGAGGCGCTACTGCGGAAGGGCGCAGATCCAAAAGCGCTGACTCCGAACGGCATGTCTAGGGAATATGTTCCTGAAGCACTTTGGTATGCAGCATGTACGCCGATGCAAGTTGCTTACGCCAAGGGTGCCAAAAATGCACACGCATTCATCTCCGCGCTTGAGAGGTGCGGAATTCTAGTCGACGATGATGATGAGTTCTTTGATGCAGCAGAGTCCTTAGCTTAAACCTCGTGCGACGTAAGAGCATACATCATTCAGTCATAGCATACAAGACTCGTCTTGATATTCATCATGCTATAGAAGGACAGCTGCTTTTCTCTGGGATATCATAACTCGTGCTTCAAACCTAAACCTGGAACATCCTCGTGACAACATTCGGCTTCTTGCCCTCGGAATAACTCGCCCTTCGTTCGGCCACACGATTCGCATCGTTGGCCGCAATGATATCCTCTCCGGTCTCAGCATGGCTCATCTGCGACTCCACATGAGGGAAGAAGCGGTTAAAGAGCCAGTAAAAGACACCAGCAGCGAAGAACGAATACATGTATCCAATAGCGAAGAGGTGCTGGCCACCGATTGAGACACCAGTCGTGCCCGCACCAGCGACGACGATGTTGTTGACGAAACCAGGGAGCGGGGGAATGCATCCGATGAAGAACGCCGCGACTGCACGCCAGTTGGAAGCAAATTTGGGCGAGTAGCGGTAGATGCCGTGGAAGTTGTACATATCTGGAACAGAGACGTGGGTGCGGCGGACGATGAAGTAGTCGGTCATGAGGATAGATGTCATGGGACCGAGGAAGATAGTATAGCCGCTGAGGAAAGCCAGGAATTTGGCAGCGCTGGCCAGAATCTTCCACGGAACGAAGGCCCAGGAACCGATGAAAGCTGCGAGGATCTGACCACGACGGATGTTGATGTACTTGGGGCAGAAAGCCATGAGATCGTTGGCAGCGCTGATGGAGTTGGCAGAGATGTTTATACCCAACGTGACGATGATGAGACCGATGGCCGCGAATGCAGCGGCTGCCCGGCCAGCGTGAGAACCAGTCGACCCCCATAACTTGATGATATCGATGGGGTTCCACATTGGGTCCTCTACGCCATACGCAGACTGGGACGCGGCGGCAGTGAAAATACCGAGCAGTCCCACAATGGTGAAGATGATTGGGATCACGATGGCTTGGACATTCTGTGCGCTGGGCTTGTTGGCATATCGAGAGAAATCGGCGATATTGAGACCCAGAGTTGAGTAGTTGCCCAAGACGCCGTTGAGGTTGGAAAAGAAGGCCCAAGCAAGGACTGAGCCACTGATCGTGGTACCTTGGGATATGACTGGGCTGTTGCTGATGGTGCCGCCAGCCTTGTGTAGCGTGTCGCCGAAAATGCCTATGAACACGATGGGCGCAATAAAACTCTTGAAAGCGAAGAAGTATTGCACCTGCCTATCGTCAGCCGCAGAACATAGAAACGTATGGAGAATGATAGTACCTTGGTGTAGGGAATGCAAAGGAAGGGAAGCTGCAGCAAGAAGTAGAGCAGAAAGGCAATCATGCCAGCCGAAGTAATGCCCTCGTCTGCAGCGATGTGGTTCGGTATGTTCGCAAAGCTTGGCCAGATGGCTGTGAGCAGGACTTCCATGCACTGGCCGCCAGTTGTTGTTTGGACACTGAGCTCAGGTCAGTACTGCGAGATTGAGATCGATTCACACGTCCTTACCCAAGCCAGACAATAGCAAGGACGCAACGAGACAGTACAACGAAATAGCTGAAGTAGTAACCGAATGGCATGCGAGCCAGGACCGGGAACGGAGTGTGAAGCTACTTCATGTAAGCGACGCTCGACCACCTGAAAGGGTCACACCTTACGGTAGCGCCCATTCTACCGTTGACGGTGATGACGAGACCCATGAGGGTGTTTCCCAGAACACAAGCACCGATCGCGTATTTCCAGCTCAATCCGACCGCGATCATGCTCGAGGCAACCTCCCAGTTCGAGACAGCCCAGGCATCGGCCATCCAGTACGCGACGTAGGCACCCCAGTTCCATGTCCGTTTCGACGGCGGGATTGGATCGAAATCGGCATTGGAGGCAGATTTGGTTGCCGCAAAACTGCTTTCCTCTCTTCTCACCTCCCAGCTGAAGCCCGGCAGACGGTTTCTGAGCTTGCCCACTTGTCCAGTTGCCGCAGGCTCCACCGCAGACGAGGCCGGCGAGGTCTTGTCATTGCTGTAGAATGTCTTCTGGTCGCCTGATGCCATGAGGGGCGTTGTTGATATGTGTTGAACTTCAGGCAGTTGTGCAATGCAGTCGCACTTGGTGTGGCCGACCAGCTGTATTTATCGAACCTGGCGCGTCGATCTACTCAATCTCGACCGAGGAGATAAGAATGAAAAAACCAAAGCCTAAGGATGGCATGACGCGAGGCGGACGTTGATCGGGAAAATTTGCCCTACCAGCACAGTGAATATTTTCGAGAGAGCTGATCGAGGCTGTCGTGGCGCATATGCTGGGTGACCTGGGCCACCGTGGGCTCTGAAGGGTCTTTGCACGAGCGATAAGGCACGGCGGAGATGGCCTATAAGGCGCCGAGGCCTGGGAGCTAGTCCGGGCTAAGGAGGGACTACTGTATGGCTCGCGTGCGAGCTGGTTCTCGGTATGTCAGCGTGGAGTGCACCTTATCAGCGCTGTAGGGGCGGGAAGAAGCGGGAGAGGTAATCGGCCTGTGAGTGGGCCCGGTGGGGAGGTGTTACTCGATCCCATCGAGCAATAATGCCATGAAGCTGATCCGCACGTCTATCTGGCATATCTGGGAGAAGTTGGGTGGGCTGAGGCCCATCGACATCATGCTTTCCACATCAAACCCTCCAAGTCTAATAAGTCTAGATCCGGCAACCAGCGTCTACCACGTGGTCTACTGCAAGGCGTAAGTTAACCTTCGTATACTGCACCGTACGCTCTCGTCCATGATTGATCGGGACAATGCCGGTGCCGAATCAGAAGGCTGTTCTCCTGTGCCTTGTTGGAGGGAAGCAACTGGCGGCATCGCGCATCCGACAAGTGTAGAAGTAGGGCAGGGTATGGCATTCGGCACACGTTTCATGCACACTTGTCGTAATGATGCAGCCTTGCCTGAGTGTGAATCTGTATGGATCAGCGGCCTCGAAGCACTCTGTCTGCTCGCTCGCCGATGTCCGTATGATCGGATCGCCGGATGGCTGTAAAGCCCTTTTCCGCTCCCTAGACTGCGGCCAGATCCATAGATTCCCTCGAAACCAGAGGCCACGCGCCGTCCATCGTTACTGAGCTCTGACACTGCCGTAGGCCCTCCGGCCGGCGTGCGGTTGCGGAGAAGCTGAACAGCTCTCTAGCGACTGTGGGTATTGTTCCTCAGGTTCAATACCTTTGCTGCTGCTGCGCCCTGGGCCAGCATTGTTCTCGAGCAATGAATCCCTGAAGAACCTTTCTCAGGCGTGCCACTACAGCCTTCATTGACGGCTGCCTGTGGCTGAGCCACCATGAGCGTTTCAGCGCTGTCCGATCGTCATTGCGCAGATCTGATGAACGGCCGTATATCATGTACTGTAGCCGGAGAGCTCGAAACCTGACCTTCTCACGCCTAAACCAGACTGCGAAGTAGCTACGAATCCGACGAGCCGCAGACATGCCCGGTCGCTACGAAACCCTCGACTCCGACGAAGAACGGCTGCCCGAAGGCATGACTCGTGTAGGCTACGACGCTGACACCCAGCAATACACCTTCCACGACACCAACGGTGGCCACTGGTATAGCGAAGAGGGCAATCGATATGGCCGCCTGCATTCTAGCGCCGAAGAAGCCAGACGAGCACGATTCGATGGCGGAGGGATCCCAGAGCATGTCCGCTCATCAGAATGGGCATTCATGGCTCCCTGGTTCTTGCTCATGACCGTGGTGCTTATGGTCGTGTTCTGGTATGTGAATTATGGTGGGCCTTTCAGCGCTACGTGCGCGGAAGGGGTGGAGAAGTATGTGATCAAGAAGGGAGAAACGTGTTGGTCCATCGCAAAAGAGCATGGGATCACGCTAGATGCGCTGCAATTGGCGAATCCGAAGATGAGTTGTGACCATATTTTGCCGGCGCAGACCATTTGCCTGCCCAAATAAGGTAGCCTTTTCGACGGTCCTGTCATTCAGCCATACAAAGGCCAATTCGGAAGCCGCGCCTTCGAAAATCAGGCAGATGCATTCAAGGCCTACTCAAGCACATCGCGAAGCGGTATATTGATAGCGCGACAGCTAGGAGCACTGTCATCTTGGTCGACGCGCTGGTCGGATCTTCGGACAATGACAGCAGCGTCCTCGTGAGCGTGAGGAGGATTCCCACCGAAGGAATAGAAGACCACATTCGTTAACGCGGAGGCTAATATGTCACCACTGACTGTTCATAGAGCGAGTGAGAGATCACCATCAGACCTTAAGTGGCCGGTTCGGTCATCGCTCCACACTCAGCGTACTCACGAACACTCTGTGGTCGCACATCTTCTGCCTGCAAGCAAATAGGAGGTAGTTAAAGAAGAAAAAAAGAGAAAAGGAGCGATATAATGCAGATAGTATCTGGTCCTCGCAACCCCTAGGACCACTTGGGCCGACGTTTCCACTACGCCTTTTCACTAGATGTTTCGTGCAATCTTCAAAGCTCCAGTTCTTGACCAAAGGAGCCGACCCTTCTTGCTCAACTCCCCATTGCGGCAGATGTGCGACAATCCATGAGACCTCACTAGCGAGCGCAACAGATATCGCTGTTCTGAGAATTGCATCGGCAAGCGGGACAGGTTTGGCTTCATGACTTCATGCGATAATCTCAGTACAGACTGCATCATGGTCGGAGCGTGGGAGAACATCACCCCCTTCCCAACGCGGTGCTCGCCGGAGCCATCGAGGATTCTCCGGGGTCATATCGGCTTTTTCAACTTCGCAGGTTCAGACGCAGCTACCACAAATATGAGGGCGACATCAAGAATTGGGCAGTTTATATCTTGTTGGAATACGCAAATTGACGCATATAGCTTCCCGTAGGGGAGGAATAGAGTTGTTGCTAGATGCATAGGTACAGCTATGCCATAGTCCCCTCCAGCCGCCATAGCTATGCGAGAAGCGGTTTTACTGTGCGCATCAGCCGCTTGACACGGAGTACCGAAATTTTGTAATTCCAAGTGGTCTTCCAGATGAAGTTGACTCCACAATCGTGTTCACAGACCCCGGCAAATTTCCAATCTCCCTGTCCTCATCAAAGCTTGTATCCCAGTCGTTACCAACAACCCAGGTGGCAGTAGAGGTAAATTGATCAGAGTGTGAGGTCAGCAGTATTTCGGCAAGGTGTCCATTTCGAAGCGTCGTGGTATCGTGAAAAGAACCCTACAGCGCAAGTAGAATATTTCATACGTGAATCAGCATCCCGGTCTGTCACCATGAAGTCTTCAATTCTCCTCACCCTCAGCTTACTAGGCTCGTATGTGGTAGCGACGGATCAGAAAGCAGTCAGTCCTCCGCCGTGTGATGCACTAATGAACCCATACTGACTGTTCTCCAGCCTGAACCAATGTCTTACGATGGCCACTGCGAGAAGGGCAAATGCAAGATCAAGTTCATGGGCAAGTATCATGATGCAGGATGTCCCGCAGACGACCAGGTAGGAATTCGGAAAGCCTCATAAGTTGGTGGCGGACTACTGACCAGATTCCAGTGTCTGTATGATGGCGATTACTGCTATTTCGAAGACAAAGACAGCAAGATCGCTTGTCGGTCGGCACATAAGCAGTACATTATGAAAATCAAACCGTCTTAGGAAGTTGAGAGTGCCGGACTTGAGAGGCACATGCAAAGGTCGCGATGGTGTACGAGAGAGGCATTTGTGTGGCAGCAGTACGGTTATACGCTTTCCGGTCGAGGGCTGTGGCAAGTAAGGCGTTCCAAGGATAGAGGTAGGAAATTGAAACATGTTGTCAGGCCGTATTCTGCCAAGCAAGCCCTTTCAACTCGCATCCAGAGGGTCGGGTAGTTTCTGATTGAGCTCTTAGGTAGCATATCCAAAGCCCATGGCCGTGCCGTACTCCGACCGCAAAGGTTCGCGGTTCCCTGCCGAAAATTCTCGACAAGCATACTTTGGCAGATTAATCGGGTAGGCCGGCAGGCGAAAGATGCAGACACCCTCTAGCTGCCGTAGGCAAAGACCTGTTGTAGGACTTTGTGGTGAGAAGGCTCCTGCTGAGTGAGATTTGATGGTCCAGGAAGGATCGGTTAGTCGGATACTGGAGATCTTTGGTTGGAAGCTTGGCGAGAAACGTTACAGGAAGCAGAATATGCTGAGTCTCGCCTGCATATTCGGGAGATGGGAAATGCCAGAAATTTCCCTGGCGAGCAATCTACAGATGTAGAGACGCGGTCGTCTCCCTCGACGACCCCATGATGTGCCTAACAATCTCGTCTCAGAACCTGAGCGTCGTGGACACAACATACTGCAGGAGCACAAGGACTTGCCCGGTACTGGCGAAAGTTCGTGGAGAAGTACGTTGCCAGCAACGAGCGTGTCCGTATCGTCAAAGTTCAATATCTTCTTGGTGGGCAGTTTGGTGCTTCGGCTCGCTCTTGCGTTCCTCGCTACTTCTTGGCAATTTCTATTCGCAGGAATGATATCGTATAACTTGTGTTTTCGAGACTACAAAGGCAAAACTCGTTCTGGTGGAAGATTCGGGTGAAAGTAAGACTGGCCTACCATAAGCAGAATGAGTTGTATAGAGAAGTAGTTTTGGGGATGCAGAATCGTGACGTCATATAAAACAAGTCTATATATGCATAAACGATGGCACCGAGCATCATCCAATCATGACTCCGGTTCTATAGTGTAGCGGTTAGCACTTCGGATTCTGATCATATCAACTTCCGGCAACCCCGGTGTACGAGAATCACTACCCACATGACCATTGACACATGTGCTGACTTTCCCAGTCGATTCCGGGTGTAAGTGCAGTGACAATCTACCAAATGTACCTTGATTCTAACAACGCAAACAGAGGACCTTGTACAAATCATCTTTTTTGTCCAATTTTTTTACCTCATGAACGGTGCTATCTCGATCAAGCATAATTCATTGCCGGAACCCCCAATTCAGAACAGCGATCGCAAAGTGCGCTGTATGAGACACACATGCTGGTCGCGCTGACGTAGAAAGGGTTGCTTGTTGGTGGCATGCGATGGTGCAGGTGGTGTTTGAGACGCAGAATACTCCACGGTCGTGATGTAGACGGGAACTTTTGGTAAGTCGTCGCCAGTCACGTTGGTGCCGCTCAGTGTGGGCTCACTCCCGAATATACAGTATTGTGTCCGGAATCCGCAGAGGCATGTTGTAAGCATTATTGGCGATACGAAATAGTTGTCTGGCATGGCTATGGGTAGTCGGAGACATCACCAGAAAATACTGCATGTTCTATAGGCTTTTATCTATACCTACGCCTTCTAGCTTCATTCTCATTCCACATTGTTTTGGCCGCTTGTGTCGAAATGGCAATTGTTTTCCCCTACCGATGACATCTCCAGGTTTGCTATTGTTAGAAGATGGCCGTCAAGTGGACCATCAACGGCAACCGCGACAATGGAACGTCCCCTCTGCTGGCTATGTTCCGCCATCATGGGGAAGTGGCGTGCTTTCAATTTTGCATTCGTGCGGCGAGCACAGATGCTGGACTAGCGCTCTATGCAAGGGTCTTCTCCTTGAGCTCAATTCCGTAACCATCAAGCAGCTTCTTGCGTATCGGCTCGGCCAACTCAGGCGTGACAGGAGCGAGAATGCCCTTCTCCTTGATGGTGCCGTCGAGAACGGCAAGAACGGCAACTGCGCATGGGATGCCGACCAGCTTGGCCATGGCACTATAGCCGCCGCTGCCTTCAGGCTCGCCGTACTCAACCAGCGTGGAGGTTCGAGTTTCCTTCTTGCCATCGGCCCATTCAATGGCGAACTTGTGCTGCAGCATCACAAAGTCGCGCTCGCCCTTCTCATACTGCTGCTTCTTCTCCAATGTCGCGCAGAGCGTGTCAAGGGGGTTGCCGCGAGGATCGATCTTATCATCGCTGAAAAGGCCGTACCACCGCAGTCCGTCAATGATACGCTGCTTCTCGTCATTGTCCTTGAACTTGGCCTTGGAACCGACCGCCCACACCAGATCCGTCTCGGAGGCGCTTGATGATCCGACGATCTTTGCGAAGGCATCCTTCCATGCGATGGGCTGCTTCAGGTAATCCTGCTCCTCTTCGCTGAGGAAGCCGAGAGACTGAAAGGTGCGGACAATCGCCGGGTTGCCCTGGTATCGAAGTGTACCACGAATGATGGTCTGTGCCTCGGGGATATTGTAGCGCTCCTTGTATGGCGTGCTATCACGGTTCGGGTATGCTTCGAAGGCGAATCCCGGGTAAATAAAGTATGGCTTGGCAGTGCTCATGAGGTCATTGGGCGGTGAGGTCTCCTTCTTTCCGTCCTTGTAGTAGACAGCAGTGTTTCTGGCAGCGAGCAGCACACCACGAGGCGACCAAGAGAACTTGTATCCGAGCGGGTTGTCAGAGTTCTCCGGAGCTGGGAGACCACCACAGTATGACCAGAAGGCATTGATCTTGCCACCTTGCTGGTGAACTTCAGTGATGGTCTTGACGGCGTACAGATGATCGAGGCCTGGATCCAGACCAATCTCGTTGAAAACAGTGATGCCAGCTTCCTTGGCTTCCTTGTCGAGGGCCATCATGGCTTCCGAAACGTAGGAGGTGGTAACGACGTTCTTCTTGGCCTTGATTGCCGCCTTGATGACGTCGGCGTGGAAGGTGTATGGGATCAAGGAAATGACAAGATCATGCTGAGCAACCGCCTTCTCCAGGGCATCTGCATTCTTGACATCGATGGAGGTAGCCGTAGCATGCTTGAGACCCTCACCGAGTTTCTTGGCACTCTCGAGGGTTCGGCAGGCTGGTCAAAGAATCAGCAAAGAGATGAAAGAAATTGCAGCTGATCACGACTGACCAACAGTGACCTCCACACCAGCCTTGTCAAGCTCAACAGCCGTTGGACGAGTGACGAAGCCAGCTCCGAGTAGCAATACCTTTCTGTGCGAGTGTCAGTTCACAGCATTCTTGTTTGCCCTTGACTGGGCAGACCACTCACGGTGCCATGATCGCAAGTCCCAATGTGGAATATGAGCGTGGGTGATGGGACCAGGGAAAGTTTTATGGATGGTGTCACGGTGGTGTCTAGTGGTCTCGGTAACCAATAGAACGACGGCGGTGTCTGCCTCACGAACACCGTAGCGGGTGGTGGTAGAAAATCTCATCTAGAACTCCGATGACGGCACTCGGCAATGCTGGACAGCTCGGCGCAGGTCGATAAATAAGGTTGTGGCACGCCATTCCGTCGCGGGGGTGTTGGCTCGAACGCAGGTGCTGTGGGTGCATGCGCTGTCGATCTCACGACGGCGCCTGCTTCCTGCTGTACATCGCTCGAGTGGCTAAGGCTTATTAGCAGACATCGCAGTTCAGGCCAGCTTGCAAGTTTGGGAGGGCCGAGGACATGCTGCTCCCCACGAGGGATCTCGCCCAGATTGAGTATTAATACCACGCCTGCCGCTGGAGTCGCCGTAACGGAGCTGCTGCAACCCGACCGTCTGCCGAAACGCTGCGCACCATGGCCCAGGAAGCTCACACCCAGGTCCCGCCGCAGGTACGCAAGAAGGTGCTGCGAGTGCTGGTCATCTCCCTCGTGCTGGATCTGGTGAGTCCAATCCCGGCCACTGCACGCTCGCCGCTGTGGCACCCCTAACGCGTGGTAGATCTCCTTCACCTTCATTCTCCCCTTGTTCCCCAAGCTCCTCGAGTTCTACCGCGGCATCGAAGCCAAGTCCGATTCCACCCTCCTCTCGCAGATCATCTACGGCCTGAACGCATACAAGAACAGCTTCCACAAGCCCATCAACGATCGCTACGACATTGTGCTGTTGGGCGGAGCACTGGGCTCCCTCTTCTCCATATGCCAAGCCATCGCCTCTCCCATCATCGGCACCCTGTCCGACAAGCATGGCAGGAGGACCGCTTTGCTCTGGTCCATGATGGGCAACATTGCCTCGGTGGCACTTTGGTGCGCAGCAACCGACTTCAGGACTTTCCTCGCCAGCCGCATCGTCGGAGGACTGAGTGAAGGCAATGTCCAGCTCGCGCTGGCCATAGCCACCGATATCAGTACTGATCAGGATCGAGGCAAGACCATGGCGCTGGTTGGAGCCTGCTTCTCCGTTGCGTTCACCTTTGGGCCAGCTCTCGGCGCATACCTCGCCAACATCACCACCGTGGCAGCAAACCCTTTCGCGACCGCCGCTGGCGTCTCCCTCGCCCTGATCGTCACCGAAACGCTCTACCTTTACTACGCCCTTCCCGAAACACACCCATCCAGCCAACCGAAGCAGAATGGAGTCGCGACCAAGAACAACAACCCCGTGGAGAAGAGGGAGAGGACCAACTCGCATCTGTTGCTCAACTTGACACACTTCACATTCATCTTGTTCTTCTCAGGCATGGAGTTCTCTCTACCGTTCATGACTTATGAGCTCTTCTCGTACGGCAGCAAGCAGTCTGGTCGCATGCTTGGATATATAGGCCTGGTGGCCTCCATCCTCCAAGGTGGAGTGACACGTCGTATGCAACCACTCCGGGTAGTCCAACTCGGTGTCGCGAGTGCTGCAGCCGCCTTCTTCATCCTCTCCAAGCTCAGCACCGAACGAGGCCTCTACCTCGCTGCTACGCTACTTGCAGTGACAAGTAGCACGGTCGTGACGGGCTTGAACAGCTTAAGCAGCTTCGAAGCCAGCGCCGACGAAAGAGGTGAAAAGTTGGGTAATCACAGAAGCTTTGGACAAGTAGGACGTGCCTTGGGTCCTCTCATCTTCTGCTCTCTATACTGGTGGGCAGGAAGAGATATTGCCTACCTGATCGGCGGATCAGGAATGGTGGCCGTTTGCGGGCTTGTATTTGGAGGGCTCAAGGCACCCAAAGGTCTTGAGGTACCCAGCAAGAAGAAGAGCAAAGAGGCCAATGGCACTGTCAAGAAGGCGGCCTAGAATAAGCAGATCTAGGTTCGAGTTGATCTTGGCATAGGTCTTTGTGTAGGCTTTTATGTACATATTCATCTATCTGCGGAGACGCCTATCACAGGCATGAACGCTGTCAGAACGCGAGACCAGTCTCCCACCAATGCTTTCCTCTATGCCAAAAGACTAAACCATACCAGAGATCCCACGATCGGTCATCAGGAGCTCCGAAACCCAATGCACGTAACGGGCTGAACGCAAGTGGTTCATAAAGCCATACGCCTCCTTTCGCAAAGTCATCAACCAGCAATGGTGCTGTCCAATACATCCAAACAATTGTCACAACGAAGTTCGTCATCTGTCGTAAAGCCTTCGGCACCGTGTGCGTAACGCCAGCAGCTCTGAGTTGCTTCGCCATCACCATCTGTCCCACAACGCCCACGGTCTGCCACTGAAAGAACATGAACGGTCCAAGAATCGGCCTCGTATCACCCAGCTGTGTGAAACTGCCACAAGCATGCAGACATCCCGAGAGGAAGAACGCGATGGCCAGACCCATGACTTTGCCCAACTGGCTGCCCTGATCAATCTTCAACATCGCCAAGAGTCGGGACGAAGGCGCCTCGAACGCGAACCTGAACATCTGATGCCAGAAACTGCCCCACCAGCCCGCAAGGCCTTTCTCGAAGACGGCCGCAAAGCTCCCGAAGGCGTCGGGAGGGTTCATCCACGCTTCGCCGCGGAGGCCGATGTATGGGGGTCCGAGAAGGAAGCAGAAGAAGATGGGCCCGAGACGGAAGATTTCGTGGAGCGCGAAGTGGATTCCGAAGAGGGAGAGGAGGAGTCGATAGGATTTGATGAGGATGGGGCCGAGAGTGGAATGGGGCTGTGTGTACGGATATAGCCACGCGGGTGGAGGTGCGTCCATATAGCCCCAGAAGTAGGCGTCGTGGTGCATGAGGCATTTGATGGCGTCGAGCGCCAGAGCGCCGAGGATCAGACGGATGAGAGTGTCTGTGAGAAGGGCTTTGGAGTCGTGAAAGCGACGGATGCCAGTGCGGGATACTGTCATTTTCGAGTTGTCATGGTTCTGACTGGCGGAGTCATTATGGCCGTGGAGGTCGAGTTCGACGAAGTCTGGTGGTGGAGGTATGCCGTTTGTTTCGAAAGACCATCCTACGCCTCGGAAGTTGCAGAAGACGTCGGCGATCCAGTCCAGACGTTCAATGAAAGGCTTGCTGGGATACGATTGCCACAGTAGCTTTCCTTTCCTTCCCGACGGTCCTGCCCCAGAGTTTTGCTCACGTCTGCCGTTTGCTTGGGCTGTGGGCGAGGTAAGGTCATGCCTGGAAGCCGACACATTTGCTAACGATCCATTCTCGGGTCCAGGATTCTCGGAAGACTTTGCTTCTGCTCGCTCAATACGCTTGAAGTCCGTTTGGCAGTCGTTGAAGAACATGATAGCTCCCGTCCACAGCGTTCCCCATGACTGCACCAGTCCCACACCATACGCTCCTGCAGCACTCCTGGCTTTGTGGCTCAATATGCTCCATCCTGAGAATGCGCAAAGAAAGCCAAACAATGGAAAGCGAAGGGCTTGCAAAGTGGATGATCGGCGGTGGTCAATCAGCAGGTAGACAAGGATGACTGCGGCTCCGATCGTTGCCCACGGATACAAGAAGGGTGTATAAGTGCCAGAATCAATCAAGTCCTGATATCGTAGATCGTAGAATGCTTTGACCTCTCTAGCGGACTTGAGTCCGGGAGGTAGAACCATGTCGTGATTGCTGAATCGGCTAGGGTTGACTTTCTCTCACAGAAGAGGTACTGTTCATCCTTACGGAGCAAAGTCGCGGGTCAGACGCACAACTATGGACTTCAGTGTGACAACTGCTTTTTCGCACTTCGATGTTTCCTCCCCGGCCATGACGCGATGCAGACGGTCACCCGTGGCAGACTTGGTGGCGTACCAATTGAGAAGATGATGACTCAGCCGCTTGTGCCTCAGGTTTGCTTTCTTGCCACATTCACCACAAGGCAGCTGTATGGATCTTTCGATCTGCAGCTTGTGAACAACTTTCATTTGCGGAAACATGCTTATAACACCACTCCTAATGCGCACTTCATGTAGGCCGTAGACAATCGTACTCCACGCAGCAACACCTCTTCTTCCAGCTCAGCTCGTGGCTTTCTGCCACACGCGGCAGTGTGAAGATGCGATTCAACGCCTTAGCTCTAGTCGCTTCCGCTTTGGCCTTGAGCACAACAGCTTTCGCCTACACCAAGAAGAACGATGCAGTCAAATTGTCACAAGTCAGGACTCTTACCCTCCGCGATGGTGCAAAGACCTCTCACCGTCGCGTCTCGGCCATTCCGCAACTCAAATGCGTTGGTGGCAATGCCAAAGGGAAATACAACGTCGATGTCATGAGATGTACCAATTCTGGATCCGAGTACGATGCTGAGGATGTGCAGTGGACGTGCAAAGCGAGTCTCCCGCCCGAGTTTAAGCTCGGAAGTACGGACGTCATTTGTGAAGGCTACGACTCCCCCGACGACCCGTACATATTAAAGGGATCGTGCGGAGTCGAGTACAGACTGATGCTCACGCCAGAAGGCGAGGCAAAATACGGCTCTGGGCGAGCATGGCGGTCCAAACAAGACTCATATTCTACTACAGGCGGCGATAACGATACCGCGGCCACCGTTTTGTTCTGGGCCTTTTTCTTGTTCGTTGTTGGGGTGATCATATACAGTGTCTGGACTGGGGGTGGAAACAATAACAATAATCGCCGTGGTGGCCGCCGCACTGGATTCGGTGGTTGGGGTGGTGGCGGCGGTGGAGATGATGGCAACGACGACCCTCCACCGCCATACACTCCTCGAGCTCAGCCAAGACCGAAGACTACGAGCACGCCAAGATCGTCGAGCTCCAGCAACAGCCAGCCATGGCGCCCAGGTAGGTCAACGCTACATTTCCAATGCAAAGACATCTGCTAATACTGGTATTACTGCAGGATTCTGGTCGGGCACAGCCGCTGGTGCAGCAGCAGCATACGCAGCAGGTCAATTTGCAAATCGAAATAATCGAACACGATATGAGGACCCGCAGCCAGGTCCGTCTAGCTGGTTCGGTGGCACTAGACGGCAGCCAACATGGGGAGCAGAGCCGGAGCCCTCAGGCTGGTTTGGTACCAGCAACAGGTCGCCGAGCTATGGCGGAGGCTCAGGCTGGGGAGGCGGCTCCTCCTCTCCAAGCAGCAGCCGGCACGAATCTACTGGTTTTGGTGGGACGAGGCGTCGATAAAAGACAGGCTAACCCCGGTGTCGTCGATACGCTTGAAGTCAAAGAGCGCTGAATCAGCCCTTACGCAAGTACGCCTTCTTCGTTAGGAAGCTCTAACATAGCTTATCCGGACCTGTATTCTCGTTAGCGATCAGCGGCACTTCCTTTTTGCCACGCTCTTCGTTCTTCACAGCTCGAGCGATCATACTTCCCACGCTCCCGCTTCGATCTCAACATACTCCAGCGAAGTATCGTATCTATCAATCCGGAAGGAGGCTACAAGGAGGCCTGGTCTACGTTTCTGAGGAGAGATAATTTCCAGATCTATAGCCGATTATTCGCAGCCTCTCGAAATGACCCGGAACCACCGCCTGCAACAAGAGCTCGGAAGACGAGGCATACAGAAGAGCTCGCCCAGCCCCATCAATGGTGGCGTAACGTACGAGAATATGAGCTACGCATGCACAACCAGACCTTGACCAATGACCCATGGGGGGATGAGAGAATGGAAGGGTAGAGTAGTCTTTTCTGATCATTTGAGGAGACTTGTGGCATTCACCTTGGGCATCATTCGCGACGAACCGCCTCAATTTTAGTCCGAAGATTTTTCCGAACGACTTTCTGCTCAAGATCGTAGCTCAGGTAACGTTCAAATGCGAGCATCGATGGGACATCATTCATACAAAGCATGGTTGGGGGCCTCGGTGTCTCGTGCAATGGGGATGCGGCGAGGCCCTGATCGTCGACGGGCTGCATGACACCGGCTTGGTTCATACGTATGCAGCTATGGTGCCGCTGCTGGTTGATTCGCAGTGTGCTCGTCATCGCATAGGACTCTTGCCATCGTCCACTAATGAATCTGTACTGCTTTCATGATCATCAGAGCACTTATTACTTACATCCTGCCACAGGTTGGACAATCTGTCCCGTCAAGACCAACGAATATAGGGCATCCCAAGATCAGCAACGTAATATGCACTTGCGCACCGGTCATGTTCTGGTGCAGTATGCGTGTAGTAGAGGGCAAGAGCGGCTATCTGTGTTGACTTCGTGCTGGTATCGTTACGTGGTTGTGGATAGGATGGTGAGCACTACCTGGCTGGTCACGAATGCATAAATCAACGCGATGCGAACATCGAACATGCACGACGGCTCAGTACAGTCTTCTATACCCAGCCCTACCTTCGATCTAGTGGATTTGACGACACATATCTCAGCATCATACACTGTACTGCAAAGCACAGTCTCAACCACGAGCCCTCCCCATAAGCAAATTACGAGGAGGAAACGTCAATCGCCCTTGCTCCAACACTTTTCATTGCTGGCCTCAGCGACAGTCAGCAGTGTCGTTCAACTTTGTGTCCAAGCAGCGATGTCACGAGTGTCTAGGAAATTTCGGGCAAGAATGATGGCTTGGAGACCGAGTTCCGAATTACGTGTGAAAAGAATCGCTCATGTGATTTCTTCGGGTCGGATTGATGGGTGCAAAGCAAGTCGGGTATTGGGCTATATCAGTAAGCAAATGGGTTGTTGACTGGAGGTGAATCGCTATGGCGGAAGGATGTGCTGCGTAAGTCGGTGGCCACTATTCAGAACGGGCCAAAATTTTGAGCAGCAACCCGAATGCCAGCAGGGCTGGAGAGGGACAGAAGATGCAGAACTTGTTGAGTGCTGTGAGTAACAAGCAAAATTAGGGTGTGCGTGTGGATTAAATTCTCCAGGTCAAAGATTGGTAGGCCGACAAGCGACCCATATATTGAACCGCACGCACAAGGCTGCGGGTCGATAAACCAGTCCGTCTGCACAGGAGACAACTTCAAAAATTTTACTTACCTGGCTTTCTAGAAAATTGTTGACTCCAATCTTCCTGAACAGAAAAGGCTCGTACACAGTTATCGCAAACCCGACCTGCTTTCCATGGGCAACGCAAGCCCACCTGAAGGTACGACGCGTCTGACCATGGCGTCCAGGGACGAGCAAATAGCGTACCGACAGGGCAGTCGCCACCGATCGAGGAGTCGCTCCCCGTCACCTTCCTGCGATGGGCGCCAGGCTGTGCCATCTGACGACCCACCCGCTTATTGTGATGGTCTACGAAACCAAGAGCTTGATCAGGCTGCGACTGATGCGACGGCATCCGGTGGCAGATCCCAAACCGGTCAAGACCTGCAAGCAGACGATGCAGCTGCTGCCACTGCACGGACCGGCCTACTGAGCCAGGGAGAGAGGAGAGATTACGGCTCGCGCTTCGGCCACGATGACCTCAACGCCAACTACGACTCCGATCCAGAGCGCGGCCCACTGCCGACCTACCGCGAGTGTCGATGGGACGTACCTCCTCCTTATAGATTCCTCGCCAATGACTTTTGGGCCCTGACACGATTCATGGCCAGGCGTAGTCAACTGCTCGACTACTGGGACGCGGACGAGGCAGAAGAGGCCCCGGAGCAGCACACATACACTCGAGTATCGATTCCATCGACTGCTCGGCGTGCATACGACTGGGAGGATCTCAGAAACCCAGACGCTTATAGCAGCAGCGCGACTGATTTGCAAGCGGGAGAAAAAGCAACATGCGTCGTTCTTTGGTACGCTGCTGTTTTGCTTCTGCTTTTGGGTTTGTTCTTCGCTACTTGCTGGACAACCAACCAAGGCGGAGATCCGAAATAGAGTAACGCATTGAATGAGGCGAGGAAGATGGGCCGAGCGACTCCGGGTAGCACATTCGTGACGACGAGTTTCATTGAAGAGTACTTCGCAATGAACTGTAATCGAGAATAGGAAGAAGAGTTTTGGAGGCGAGTTGCAGCGTTGGAGAATGTTATGGGCGATTGGAGATCCCGCCTCACATATGCTCTGTTCAGATGGCTTCGAGTCTGCGCTGAACACTACGGATGATGGGCTATCGAGATGTCGTCCGCCACGTGTACGCAGATGCAGATGGAGATGCAGACAGCGATATATAGTCAGTAACGAACATGGGTGACCCCCGGCGATGTTGGTGTCGCCACTGCCAGTTTCAGGCGTGTTTCGGCCAGCATGGAGTGTATATGTGCGGCAGATCGCCAATGGCACAAGCTGTGCATATCACCGCGCTCTTCTCGAGGTGCATTTTTCTGCAAAGTTGTTGTCGTTCCGAGCTGCGGTATGGTGCTACCGAAATGGAAGCCACGGCGGCTAGACCCAGCGGAGGCCACGAACTCTCCTGACGATCACCCCAATCAGCCGCTCGTCGGGCGGCCAGACGGATCGCTCAGCACCATCTCACCACGCTTCTTGCATACCAACACATCCCTTTCCTCCAGAAGACATAGCAGGCCGAAAAGTCGTACGCTGACCTGGTCCGCTGAAGTCATGAATGCCATTCACATGATTGCCAGCGTCCAAGAGGACAACACCAGCTCAGCACCAGCACCAGCACGACCCGTTCCACAATCCGCTCTGACCTCAACACCCGCGCCTGCAACCTCCCTACCACCACCCATTCCACCCGAAGATGATCGCCGAGAGCGCGACAACACCGACGCCCGCAGCGACATTACCGCAACTTCCGCCCGTCGGGCCCCACTTCCTCTGAATCGTCGTCGAAGCCAAAAGTCCTTCAAATCAACCCATTCCCCATCCTGCAGCGAAGGCAACATCCCTCCCACGCCAAGGCTCGATGCTTCACGCTCTCGCGACGCCCTGGGCCACGTCCCTGCACTCCCTATCTCCGCAGCGGCACGCAGTCAAATCTCCATCCCACCCTCCAACCGCACCGGAGCTAGTAGCACCGCCAATCCCGAAGGAGCATTGGATGGAGAGGAAGAAGACTTCGAATGGGGACCCAGCCATCCCTGTTTTCCACACCCAAATCCGCACTGCTTACCTTCCAGCGAAGAAGCCCAACTCACACGCGTGATACGAGTCAAGAGGGATTGGTTAGTCGCGGGAGATCTGTACCCCCAATACGCAAATCTGTACCCAGAAATCCTGGACCCGTTGATCACGGACGAAGAATTCCGCACCCTCATATATGATATCAACGTCATCCTTCAACGTGCACTTTCACCTTATACCTGGCGAGCGTGGTTCGATTCCTTGGTTGGAGTGCTCACAGGATATCTCTACGATGATCTCGGCTTCACTGGAGCGAAGCGAGGCGAGAAGGAACTGGAGCGGTATATTGAGGATTGGAATGGTGCACACGAGGTGGAGGGCAGGGAGGTCAGGATGATACAGCTGAGACGGACGGGGTTTGCGAGTTTGGATTTTGTGATTCCTGATCCCGGCATTGATGCGCCGGTCGAAGAGAGTGAGGAAGACGAAGAGCAGGGTGCGACGGACAGTGCTACTGCTGTACCGGTTGAGTAGAGTGGGCTGGAGTATGTGCAGAGATTAAAAGTTGCCAAGAAGCTTAGGTGTGGGAAGGGACATCGATTGGCGGCGCCGGAGAGGGCGACGGTCAGAGTGGGGAGGATGCGAGGTGCTTGAGTATATGGAGAGGATACCCGGAGGCAAGAAGAGAGCTTTGGATTGGCGAAGAAGGCGTTGGTGCCATGTATCTGAATCATCAGCGAGGCGTTTGTGAGCGAGCTGGGATCCAGACATTTCTGCCGATTGAGCAGCTTCTGTTACCGAAACAATACCCCGGACGAAGGATTATCGTAATTAATTTTTTTTTTCAGGACCAACAGGATAGGACAGAGCAAAACAGGTTGGCGCAATTGTACAGTACGAGGGAGATATGAGGAGGACATGAACCAATCGTAATGTTTTGCTCTTCACAATGCCGTTAATTCAATCATATCGCCCTATGCTCTACCAGCCTCTATCTCCAAAATCTCCTTCATAATGCCCTTCTTCCACACCGTATACTCCTCCCTCCTCTCCTCACTCAACCAATCGACCGCAGACTGGAACATGGTTCCCAACCCAGGTAATAACCCCATCCCATTATCCGCATCACCTTCCAGATCCACCGCCTCCTTGCCACCCCGTTTCTCCTTCCTCCTCAACGGCGTTTTCGACGGAGCCTTCTTCTTGCTCGGCGTGACCACCTCCTCGTCCACATCCTCCCAATCAGGTGTGTCCTCGGGTACGTTGTGATACCACTCCATCGCCATCCACCCACAATCCTCCGCCTCGAGGATGTAAAACCCAACATCGCTCTCCAGCTGTCTCATGACGAATTTCTCATCTAAACCCTCAAACGCGCCCTGGTGATCCACGAGAAACTTCATACCTTGCCGTTTCACGGCGTGGACGCTCTCATCAGAGACCTCGAGACCTCGGAGTCGAGCGCAGGTGATGGTGTGCAGGGCGAGGATGAGGGCGGGGAAATTGATGGAGATGGCTGCGGAATCTTCTTCGGCATTGGGGGCTGCCTTGGTCGACTTCGCGGTCTGTGGTGTCCTCCTCCGCTTGCCAGGTGGTGGAGTAGGGTGGGGAGCAGCTCGGGATTCGATCTCAGCTTTCACGGCTCTGGCACCGACGAGAATGTGAGGTGCGGCTTTGGATGTGGACGTGGCTTTACAGATCGCTCTCGTGATGGATGAGACGAATGCAGGGAGACCATTCGGACCCTGCTCCTGCACTTGAGTGTCTGCTAGGCGTGGTGTCTTCCCTGCTCGCGGCGTAGATTCCTCGTCTTCCTCAACTATACGCTTCCTCTTCGCGCTTCCGACTGTGCTTGATGGCGTCGTCCCGCTCTTGCTGGGAGTCGTTGTCGTGCTTACACGCGGCGTCGCATCCTTGGTTCGTCCACTCTGCGGCGTTGTACTATGCAGTGCATCTCTCTTCCTTGTTGCCGTCGGCGTCCTCGGCGTCCCAAGCACTTCGTCCAAGTAGCCGAACAGCTTTTGATAAACCTTCGGCTTACATGGTGGTTTCGGCTTCTCGGGCTCCAGATTCAATCTCTTCGCCAGACGTTGACACGCAATATGCGCACAAGCATAAGTGCGACCTATTTCTTCTTCGGGCTTGAGGCTCGCGGCTTTGGCGCGGGATTGGGATAGAAGGGAGTTGGCGAGGAAGAGCAGATCGGGCGGTAGATAGGATTTAGTGGGCAGAAGAGTCGAGAGGGCGAGTTCGATTGCAGTTGGCATGGTAAATTTGCAGTCGGTGGGAGGCCTTCTTGTCGGTTGTAGTATGGTGTGTAGCGCGGATCGCGAAGTTCAAGTTCGTTTCACTTCGATACGCGCTTTGACGCGTCACAGGCACGGCATCATGTCATTTGTAAATGGACGTGTGGGAAATACGAAGGGAGAACAGATGCATACCAGTACACATATTCATTCCCTATCAACGTGTGCCATCTAGGTTTCAACAAATGGGGACCAACGCCTTGCGCATATGCCGCCTTAGAACCTGCTTGTCAACTGAACATCCAGTATCCTCAGGCGCAATCGAATATCTCCCATCACGTCAGCCCTCCATGAGCTTGCAACTATATGCCGTGTATGTGCGGCAAGGTGCTGCTCCGAGTCCGATTCCCATTCACTCCTACACAACGCCTCGCTCAGCTTTGATGACCCGACGATATTTCCATAACACATCAGCAGCGTCTCCGTAGCCTACACATGTCCAAATCCCTTGGTTTACTAAACACCGGAGTATGGGACATAGCGCCAGATCCTTGCCTTCATATCGCCGGAGCCCGTGGCAAACAATGTGCCGGTGGGCGATGGCGCCACGGAAATGACTGCAAGATCTGTTAGCTATAGCACGATTTGTGTCGATGTGCTTTACTTACCGGAGTTCTTATGCCCTTGTAACATCAATGCTGCTTTTCCGGTCTCCGGATCCCAAAATTGCACACCACGGTCCTTGGATCCGGACATGACGAATGAGCCGTCTGGAGTAAGCGCGACACTAAGCACAAAGTCCTTGTGGCCTTCGAAGGTGCGGATGCATTCGCCACTCTTTGGATTCGGCGGAGCATTGCTCAAGGGAGCATATTGGCTGCGCGGATTCAGTCTCCACATTCGGATGGTCCTATCGAGAGATCCGGATACGAGATGCTCTCCAGACGGCGAGAAAGCAACTGAATAGACGCTATCCTTGTGACCCTGTTCGCCTTCCGTGCGCTCGACGAGGACACCAGTCTGAGTGTCCCAAATGCGGACGCTCTTGTCCAAACTACCAGCTGCGACGTATCGACCGTTGGGCGACATGGCAACAGTCGTTACGCCGTCTTCTATCTGAAGGGTAAGAACACATTGGTTGTCTTGCAGGTCCCACAGTCTGATGGTGCGGTCTCCAGAGCCAGAGGCAATGTATCTGCCATCAGAGGCAAAATCGAGGGAGTAAATGTCCTGGTCGTGACCAGCGAATTGGTGGCGAATCTGCTTGGCAGCAATGTCCCACACGCGAATGATCTTATCCTCCGCACCTGTGGCGAGGTACCGCCCGTCTGGGCTGAAGCACACACTTCGTATGTACAAGTCTCCTTCGGAATTGGTATTGTTATCCTGGAGGTGGCAGACCTGCTTTCCGCTGTTGACGTCGAAGATCTGAGCGGATCGGTTGCAACCAGTTGCGACAAATCTGCCATCG
Organism: Pseudocercospora vitis; assembly: GCA_026120125.1. Classification (NCBI taxonomy): domain Eukaryota; kingdom Fungi; phylum Ascomycota; class Dothideomycetes; order Mycosphaerellales; family Mycosphaerellaceae; genus Pseudocercospora; species Pseudocercospora vitis. The sequence continues at coordinate 153,758 of JALRML010000033.1, read as the reverse complement.
TGGCTGAAACGGACACAGCACACCACACTCTGATGTGCAAGATTATGAACCAGGTCGACATCCAGCCTGCGGTGTAGGGTTGGGTTGAAGACTGCGTGCCAATCATCGCCCTGCTTCTTGAGATGGGGAGGAAGCTTGTCTGGATCGTACTCCGACAACTGGTTGCCGATTCTCTCCAGATCCAGAGGAGTATATGCGAAATCCGCAGCTATCGGAGCATTCGGATTTGCTGGTCCATTCGGAGGCGGCGTTGGGCGTGCAGCGTGTGGTGAGCCTGGGTATGCCGCCGCAGGGATCTGCTGAGGTGTCGCGGGTCCACGAACGCCTGGTGGTGCTCCAAGGCGAGGCTTTCCGGTACCGGGACTAGCGGTCGGCTGTGGTGGCTGGCCTGCATAGCCATTGAGACCTGGTGGACCCTGCTGTGGCTGCCCGTAGGCAAATGGGTTATGTGGTGGTCCAGGAGGAGGCTGCGTGAGACCTGGAGGTCCTTGGCCTTGCATGTGTCCAGGCATGCCTGGCTGGCCTTGGGCCTCCTGTGGTGGCGGCGCAAGACCCGGTCCGCTCTGCCCACCGGCCATAATGCCTTGGAACAGGTTGGCAGGTCCATGACCGATAGCTGGAGGCTGAGGTTGGGGTGGTGCGGCATGCGGGCCTTGCGAAGGGCCGCCTCGTTGCTCCAATTCGTGACGCAGACGTGCTATTTCGTCCTCGTACCTGCTTTGTGTCAACATGGGGCACCAAGATAGCATTACTCGCCAGCACTCACTTTTGTTTCATCTGCACATGACTGGTCTCGAGCTGGTAGATCTTGGTCCGAACAAGCTCCATTTCCTGAATCTGCTGATGAACTACTCGGATGCATGTCAGTATGTGTTCGTGAACAGGACAGATAGCAGGCCAACTGCAACGACGCCTGCCGGGCCTTGGGTATAGCGGGAATTGCTCCATGCCATAAGTGCATCCCAGGAAAATGCATGGACAATATAAGCCCGAATCCTTTGTCGCACTCATGTCGCAATGAGTCGTTGGTGTGGAATAGATAGAGATACTCACGGTCATGCTCGTGAGCAGCTGATCGCTGAGTGTGTTGCTCAAACTCCGCGCGCACTTGATCCAACAGCTCCTGCAATCTGCTCGGAGCCTGTGGCCCTGGAGCCATTCCTCGATGCGCGTTGTACATTGTTGCCTCCGTCGCATTCAACTCTTTCCAAGCGGTCGATGCGCGAATTTATCGCGGGTGATGGCAAGTCCCCGGTGGCTATGTCGTAGACAGCGGTGCTCTCGTCGATCAGCTGTCCCGTGGTGAACGTTTCCCCAGCCCGTGAGGTTTGCACAGCGCGGAGCGGAGTCCGGCAAGGGAGTTGGGAGTTGTGGTGCAGCTGCGACTCAATGGGCTGGGACGGAATGCCGTTGGATGCGAGTGAAGTCGGGCGTTGAGATATTCTGCGTGTACGGACGAGGGGGCCAGAAAGCGAGAGAGAGAGAGAGGCGAGACGCTGCTGGATTTGGCGGCGAGTGAAAGTGAGGATCCGGCCCGCTAAGCTGGCGGCAAGAGCATGGATCAAAGTGGATCCCGCAGTAGTGCGTGAGCCTAATTCCTTAACGTGGATCCCTGTAGCGCGTGGTTGTGCTTGGTCCTGTGCTCTGCACAGCTTCGCTTCTGCGCGCGGCACCACCGCCGGCGATACATGGTCCCTTGCCGCAGCAACACAGGAGATACCCAACCCTCTCCGCGTTGGATCACGCCTGCATAGCACAACCGAGCTATGTACAGGCGTTCACATCCGCTGCCAAGCCGATCGCACGTTATTCCCGCCGCAGAAGTCTGCAGACGGCAGCTAATAAACTGGCGCGGGCAGCGGCGATACTGCACACGTCGCCTCGAACTGTATACTGTACACAAGCAACTGCAGATGGAGAAGTCGCAGTGCACCAACACTACAGCCATGTTACCGCTATAGCTGGCGCAGACCTGATGCCGATCTTGAGCCTAGCGAAGTATATGTATAGCGAAATTTAGACGGCAATCAGGCTTTCCCTTCAGATTGATCGATGCCCGGGTATGATGCCCCACATCTTGTTCACAGTATGGGAGTCGAGACGGACGATGCTGGCTTCTTGAAGGGTGATGCGACCTGCAGGCGTTGGCAGCACGACCGGGAAGCATCACAACCTCCGCTCTTCGTGAACGTCACAGGTCACAAGGGATGTACTCCGGAAGTGACTAACTCTGAGTCTGTTGTGCATCAAGGACATGGATGCGTCAGATCCAGTGCAGCGGATCCCTGAGGCCGCACGGTGTGCCAGCTTGAAATTTGGGAAGCACCAAGCGCACTCACTTCTCTGTTCCTCCCCTTCGAAACGGTTCGCTGCGCGAAAGCCAGGATGTCACGGTTGGATTGTCAGAGTCAAGCTTCTGGTGAGCACGGTCAGCCATCACAGCTCCGACCAGGGCCTGGCGCTACAAAGTAGTGTGCCTTTTGAAACTCAATCTATGCCTTTGGAAAGTCTTACAGAGTATGAGAATACTGTATGGGTCATCCCAGTCGTCTGACATCGCATCCCACCTGGCGCTCTTGCATCGGAATGCGGCTAATTGGTGGGAGCACGGGGGCTGCTAAGGATGCCAAATGGACGGGCGGCAAGGAAAGGACGCATGAAGAGGAACAGTGGGCGCTGGCTGATTCGCGAGCGGTGCATCACTCTGGACGTGGGCCTGGCGTACAAAGCGTCTGGCTGTATCGAACGCGGTGAAAGCTGTCACCGATTGGCTTGCCCTTGGCAAAACGTACACGCCAGCGTGTCGCCAACTTAACGCATGGGCCTTCGAGACAGTATTTTGTGGTAATAAGCTGCTGAGCAGCAGTCCCGAGGGCGGATTTACGGTTCAGGTACTTGACTATAATTTACAAGGAAGGTCAACCCTCCCGCAAAATATGCTTCGAAGTTACTTCTCGATCGCGCGGCCCGGCTGATTTGGCTCGGATGGTCGGAGGAGCCCACATATCGCGTCAATGTGCCGATGTGCCCTGCGTGCTGAAAGCATGCGTGAAGCTTATCGCTCGTCGTTGCTGCAGCACCGCTCCGGCGACATGGTGTGATTTGATGAACAAGATAACGAATATACCGTATTCGAATGCAGGAATCCTGCCCTCAGAGCAGGGAAGGTGCTGGCACAGCTGTTTGCACGCCATCACCAGGTTCATACAGCCAGCGCTCGTTCTCCAGCTTTTGCATCACCTGTTGTTTGAGAAAAGCCGTCATCTCTGGTCGATCGCGCTCATACTCTGCCTTTTATTAGCTGAAGTGCTCTCACCGTCCTCCACGCATCTTGGACTTGGCGTGTCAGGGACGATGACGGATAAATCTTGCCGAGGCGAGTGGAACCGTCGGAGCGTGTTGTGCTTACCATCCTCTGCCTGTCTGCTCTGCCGGACACCCATATGCGTCCCTGATGTAAAATACTTCCTTGCCATTGTAGCGTGATAGGCATTTAACTCTTCTGCATTGTGTCAATGTTCGCGGTTGATGACGACGCGTCTCAGCCAAATGTACCTGGGTCGGCCTCGCCATCCTGATGCGCTCAACCATACATGGGCATGATCGATGGTGTCCCAAGCGCAGGTGCACCTAGCAAGTAGCTGCCATCAGGTTGTCTGTTCACAATGTCTTGATCCTCGGCTTGTTGCCTCGCCGGTCTTGGTCGAGGATGTCTTCGCTCTGGCGACTCATGTCTGTAACCCCGCTGTTGTGGCTTTGAGGGTCTCGGTGCCATTGTTGCGTCCCGTTCAGATTCTGAATCTGCTAGCACTCCATCCTCAACTCTAGGTGTGGTGCGACTTATAGGTCTGCGGGTGCGAGCGGGCGCGAGAAGCGTCCCCAGTTGACGCGTCCGTGTCGATGCTGCACTAGCGCTCGAGCGCAGGCTGGTTTGTGAGGTTTGGTTGCGCAGGGATGGCGCTGTCGGCGGGTTCGTGGTGAACGGATCGTGAGATGGTCTGGGAGGAGGCATTGCGGATGTGGGCTGTTTCAGAAAGGTTGTCAAACTTGGTGGAAAAGTTGATCACAGTGCGGATATGACCGGTCGCGGGCAGGTGCGTGTCAAGGAACCTAAGGCGAGGTGTGAATGGAGGATGTGTCATGGCCACTTGTTACGTCGAAAGCAGTGTCTCGCGACTTATAGGTCGCCATGCGCCTCGCTCAGCACTATACTGTTCTCTTTCCAGGCGATTGAGACGTGCGGGGTGGGTTTCCAGACTCAACTCAAGTAACAATGTGGCGGTCAACACGAATTGAGTTCTTCTCCAATGCTCAGTCGCAACTGAGCTATGATGAAAACCAAGATCGCATCAGCCTGAGGTAGTGCAATACAGGCGACACCGTGTTCGACGAGAGGGATTAGGCAAGCCCAGAGCCCGTCGAACGAGTGCCAAAAATAAGTATAATCATAGAATCTCCCGTAGGAGGGTTTCAGAGATTAAACTGAAAAGAACAGATACTACACTCTGCGTGGGGTCAGTCAGGTTGTGGTACGCGTGAATGTACTTTCAACGTACTGATCGAAGCCAAAAGGCACTACAGAAGTCAGTATGATGTCGTTGTCGTTCTGACGTGAGGTCGAATCAACGACCTACAAGAGAGCTTCAGAACGAAGGAGGCCCTGGGAGCTAGAAATGGCATCGAGATAGCGAGTTCCGAAAGCTTGGACCATTCTGCTCCCGGCTAGCGTGCTTGAAGCTGCTGTAGGGACTGAAAGCTGCGCATACCTACTCAAACGTCACAGTTGCTCCGAATGAGATGTGCAGGAGAGCAGACCTTAGCAACAGGCTGAGAGCAACCTCCAGTCCGCACAATCACTAACGGCACAAGCACCTAACACCTCCGTTGCGACTGTACGAACAGGGTAGCCTGTTACTTACACCAGAGCCAATTGTTCCTGAACACTGACGGCTGTCCCGAATGCTTAGCAGTCATGATATTGTTACACGAATGTCCTTGAGTCTGGAATAGTCATCTCATAGCACTCTTTGCACGAAACATTCGCAGCTTCTTCGTAAGTCTCGGGCCCAGTTCGCCGACTATATATCTCTGCGAAAGGACTTCTACAATCTGAATGGTATCGACCGCCGCGAGGGTGGTCGAGTCGCCAGGAAATACGAACAGGTTGTATGCGGAGTTGGTCCCACGCGTTTGCGTTGTGTACATTGACTTCTCAGCACCATTCAAAGAAGGGGTTGAAAGCCGGGACCTCCCCCATGTCCACCATGACATCGACACTGCCTTGCAGAACGCCTCCGACCAGGCCGTGTGGAGTGGACACTCTCGATGCAAGTTGTCTCCTGAAAGGGAAGGCGTACACGGTCGAGGACTGTGACAAAGCAATAGGGCAGCGTGATGCCGTCACGAGTGCGCTGCACGTGTGCTTCCCACCAGAGCTCTGTCAAGCATAGCCAGCAGCGAGGTAAATCTGACAAAAAGAGTTTCGGATGCCTGGCAGGTGTCAATCAATATCACGTTACTCAGAGATTGCGAGGCATGTGCCACGAGCTTCATCTGTCAGATCGAATGGCATCTGTGATATGCCTAATTCTGACCGTAGGTCTGCAGCCCTCCAGAGATCCCGTGTGTAAATTCTTTGCCAAGCGACCACTCTCCACAACTCGAGCGGTTACAACAGCACAGAATTGGCTTTCACCCATCTCATGGGCGCCACTGTTTGGCAATGCGCGCCGAAGTGTCACTTGCATGAGCGAAGAGCCATGGTGCGTGGATTCGCTGCACCGAGACGACTTCTCGTTTTTGATTTCTCCGAAAGTTGAGAGCGGCTATGGTCCTGGATATGACAACGACAGGGCTGGGAGTCGGTGTAGTCCAAAGACTGCATTGCGTACATGCACATGGCCTCGAGCGCGGCAATGCCTGTCGGATGTGCTCTTACTTCGCACTGCATATGGCCCAGGCGAAATCCGCAGAGACTGTGATGGAGGTTTTGCTTGGCCACTGGGTGCGGAATGGCTCGGGAGCTTCGGTGGGCCTTAGTTGTCCCTGGATGACGAGGGCGCCCAGAGAATGTTGACCAATCGATAGCTCTTACATCTAGGGACGCTCCCGTGCTGGTCGCGGGAGTGATGTTTCAGCATATCACGTGCTTGAGAGTAGCTGCTATGTGGAAATAGAAGGCGGATGCGAGGCGTCGCGAGGTCAACATATGCAAATGATCCCTGCACATTGACGCCCATGCAGTACGCAATCCATCACCCTCGTCCTCTCTCGGTCGTGGCGCTGCAATTGCCCCAATGTTGACGCTGGCGCAAGGGACATCATGCGGTATTGCGGTGTTTGTCCATGTATGGCATTGTGGAGGGCGACGTCTGGCACAGGAGGCTGCTCCACGCGTGGGATGAGGCAAGGTGGTATGCTAGGTCAATGCAGCACCGAGCATGAGCGACGCCTCACTTTGGCTGGGATTCCTGCTGTTTATACATGCACGATGGCAGCTCCGTTATCAATTAGACATTTGGGGTGTCTGGAGAATAATTCCGGCGACCAGGTCGCTCCACACGAGCTACGGCAAGTAATAGCAACGACACCACGTATCGGCGGGGGCGTACGCAGCACGTTGGGCCACGGCGATCATCAGGACAGCTCTACGGAGTCTACGCTGCGTGTCTCGCCTGTACCTGCACACCGGACAGCCAGTCACGCTACGTGGCTGCCTAAGTCGTGGAAGCCGTACCTATGAAAGCTGCAGCGCATGCCGCGTTCGTCGGACTTTGGACCGCCCATGCGGGTGATGCCCATGTCGTCTGTACGCTGGGGATGCGCGCGTGCAGGTCATTTTGATTATCTCATGACAGCGGCCGTGGGCAGGGCAAGGCATGGCATGGCAGAGGGGGAGGGTGCTGTCTGCGTCGAAGCATTGCGCAGGAGTCAAGCATTTCGCCAGCCCAGCCACCGAGAGCGGGATTGGGCCCAGTTCCTGCGACCTCCCATGGCGAAGGGGGCAGCAGTACATACAGTACCGTAATCAGGTATGCGAGCGGCCATGCGGAGTCGATCGTCCAGTCCAGTCCAGTACAGTACAGTAGTAGGCAGCCTTCTCACACAACACACCACTTCGGCGTCAGGGGGGCGTCGACCTGAGCCACCACGTCCAGCACCAACGAGGCCGCTCGGATCTTGGTCCAAATCTGCAGCCATACCTTGTTCGTCGAGCTGTTCAGCCGCGTGATGCCGTTTCGGTTGAGAAGCACAGCGGACAGACTCCAACTCACAGTCGAGCGGGAGTGGCACTAAATCGAAGCTTGGCACTGATGCGACCTTCACGGCGGACCAAGGGATTGGGGGCGGGCTGGCGACGGCGCAAAGCCTCGCATCTTGTCCGGCCTCGCGAACCACACCTCACATCCCTCCCCGCCCTCGTCCCGCCCTCGTCCCGCAGAGCCTTGTGCTGGGAGCCGCGATGCTGCAGCCCCATCTCGATCCCCCCAAGTATCCAAGTACCGTTTGACTTTCTTCGCTTCTGCGCTCCCGTCGACTTCTGGTGATAAGCGGGCGCGAGATGGGGCTCTGGTGGCATACTGTAGCAGCGCGTGCACCCAAGGATGACCGGACAATGTATACTCCGAGCCTTGAGTGGATCTCTGCTCCATGTACTGTATGCACAACCGCATCGTCGTACTTAATCGTGCATGTGTATATCATTGGACGACGATTGCGACTCAGGTCCCTCGTAGTATGGAAAGGAGCTGCCCGTCCCACAAGCTCAATAACCTCACACCTCTATCTGCTGCCATTATACCGTAGGCTTGCACTCGGACATCACTGAGTGAAACACACATTCGTCCGCTCCAATTGGCCGAGCACACCGCCTCCCGCCATCTCAACCATCGTGTCAAATTCCTGGGACACCTCTCGTCGACATGGGCGAAGTGCTTCCGCGCAGGGCTCCAAGCCAGCTGCTTCACCGACGGCTCTCCCAAGCCAACCCAAACGCTATGGAAGTTCAAGGAATGATGGCACAATTCAACATGGCCTTCCGACCCGACGCAGCAGCCGCCATGCCTCTACAACTCCTCCCAGCTCAAGAGCAACAGAGGATGGTCATTCAAGCTCCGTCGATAGCCCCAAGCGAACTTCTGAACATTCATGCCACGCAGAACCTGAGCGACTCAATGTACATGGACCCAACCTTCCACCACCCCTATGGCATGACGAGCGGCATGAGCAATGCGACATTCGGCAATCTCGCATGGCCCGCACCAATCTCGACAAACACCCATCTCATGGCTCCTCCGCCCATCGTCCGGAATGAAAGCTGTAACAGCACCGACAGCAGTGAACCGAGTATCAAGACCGAAGATCAGTCTCCGATACATCCTTCCCGGATGTTCTTTGATGAAACCGCGTATGTGTCAAGTCCAGGATCACAGACCACAACAGACTCGTCCGAAGAGACGAAGCCGGTTGTGTTCTCCACGGAGATTGATACCCTCATGAGAGCCATCCAATTGAAGCAGCAGCCTGTGGAGGCACGACAGCCGTCCAAACCCAAAGCATCTACCACTCACAGCAAACCAAAGAAGCGGTATACCTGTGATGTTCCCGATTGCGGCAAGGCATTCTACCAGAAGACTCACCTGGAAATTCACACCCGAGCACACACTGGAATTAAGCCGTTTGTGTGTAAAGAGCCATCTTGCGGCCAGAGGTTCAGTCAGCTCGGCAATCTTAAAACACACGAGCGGAGACACACCGGCGAACGGCCATACCATTGCGACATTTGTGGCAAGACTTTCGCGCAACATGGCAACGTGCGCGCGCACAAGATCGTGCACACTGCCGCCAAACCATTTACATGCAAGCTGGACAATTGCAACAAGCAATTCACCCAGCTTGGCAACCTCAAATCTCATCAGAATAAATTCCACGTCGAGACGATTCGACGTCTCAAGGCACGCTTCGAGAACATCAAAGAAGGCGATGTTGTTGACACCTGGGAGAAGGACATGTGGGAGTATTTTGCTGGCCTATACAAGAACTGCAACAAGGGCATCAAAGGCCGGGGGAAAGACCGACGCATCAGCTCCTCATCGCTGGCTTCATCGCAGAGGAGGGACAGCATTGCCTCAGCAGGATCTTCATGCGGAGACGTGGGAGTGCTTGGACGGCGCAGTACGTTAGCAGGAGGCATCTACTGAGGCAAAGCTGAAGACGTGGCCGCGTTCTGATACTTTGCTCAGGTGAGCGGTGAGGCATTACGGCTTGAGCGCGATTCGTCACTTGGAGTGTGACTACACTGCTGAAGCCACCCACACATGGTTCTGCTTGAGGCGCCCGCGGATTGTGATACGAGTGATACCCAGAGGCGCGAAACGATCATATGGACACCCACGAAGGGGACAATTCCTCTCATCAATTCTCATGACAAACGGCTACTCTGCAGCCTATACCTTTCGAGCACGACGTGTCGTCCACTAACGCTTCACCCCATCCTTGTCAAGACAAGGTTTGCTCGCCTCCAAAACCTTGACCCCTCACTTCCACGAAGTATATTGGACGCAGCAAGCAGAGCCGCAGCCGCTGAGGCATCATTGCTGATGAGCTCGGATCCGTTTTGACGAAAGGGTCGCGAAGATCTTGTCGGCATTTGAATGTTGCCTGCCGTCGCCGGTGGCCTTGGCGTCCTCAATCGTCTCCAGCCGCATCTTGCTAAGAACTCACAGCACGGGTGATGGGCGAGTTCTGCGTCATCACCATTATGCTCATGCCGTGGCGGCCATCGACGAAAGACGTCCTCCCACGCTCGTCTCATCGTCGATCATACCGACCCCCCTTGAGAGGTTGCAGCTCGATGCACCCATCTCATCGATGTAATATATGGAACAGATAGGAGACGCGCTGAGAAGGATCTCGTAACAAAACACGGATTCGGTGCACATTGTGAACTGGCCCCAACGGTGGTGATGAGCTTTTGCATATTGCAATCCCAGAGATAAGGGTGATCTACATGGCCCGTCACTCAGGATCGCGCAATCGCGATGAGCGATCTGCAAGCTTCCCCATGCAAGATAAGGATGATAAAAATACCGTCTGCTGTCCACAGCAGGCGTCATGTACACTTATGTAAAAAGAGAACTAGGCACACGATTTGATTACATAGCACAAGGTGCAGGCGTCCTATTTTTGAGGCTCGTCTGGACCATACCAGCACAAGATCTGGTAACGTGAAGGACTTGCCGCCGGTGTATATCAAGATCCCCTCCTGATACAATCGTGTACGCCCCAGATTCTATCCCATGGCACACAGATGTACTGTATGCATGAAGACTCGGACCCGTCTCCATCTCTAGCGCCAGACCCCACTGCCATCCGTTCGTCACACTTGTTTCACCGTAGCTTAACTGTGGAAAAAAAGTCTCCGATGTGAGACGAAAGATCACGTGAAAGGGTATGGGGGGACCGTTTGTTCGCTTTGGGAAGGACTCTGATATCACCGCCTGCCTGGCTCGATCTTATCAGAGAGGATTTCTGCTCTCGTCGGACCGCACAATCGTACAGGACAATCCCACATCCTGATGTGTCTCAGCGTACAGAATGCACTTCTGCAACAACGTTGGACGATCATGCCACACTACAGTAGTCGAATTATGTTTCACCGGAGGCCGCCGCCGTCGTCGTCGTCGTCGACATGACTGCAGACCTTGACGAAATCGCGGCGCCATCGGGCAGACGCAGACGCAGACGCATCCATCCTTTCACCATCCGCAACTCACATTTCCAAGCTCACCTCCCATCTCGACTTCTGAGCATAAGTGCAACCCGTCTGTCCCACGGGCAGTCCAGCCCCCAGCTCCATTGCAAATTATATAGTATCACACCTCCCCACTCCCTGTCGTGAAGCATACTTACTTACGTACAAGCCACGCAACCACATCAACAGCACGATGGAAAATCGCCCAAAAAAATTCTTTGCGAGGTTCTCCCGCGCTGTCCAGGTGCATCAGCTGCAGTCAGTCCGATCCTCGTCGCCTCCTGCAGCCTGAAAAATAGCGAAGCTTTGATGTCTAATGAGGATCACGTTCGTCGCGATTCTTAGTGCTCTGAGACTTGCTGCTAAATTCCTTGGGGGAAGTAGTGCGCGATAGAGGACTTTTGCCCTTGCGTGTCTCTTTTCATTCGTCATACCAATATGCGCAATCCGGCTCTCTGGAGCGCCTCGCTGAAGCCTGGTGTGGCTCGTTGGACTAATTCGTTTCGCGAAGAAGCATGCGTGTGTTTCTTGGAGAATAGGCATGGACATGGCAGTTGTAAAGTGTAAGATTTATTCTGATCCGCCAAAATACCGACAGAAGGTCATCATCTAGACACAAATTGTTCCACGAGAGAAGATAAGACAAAACAGCAAGCCTCTCAATCTTTTTCATTGCTCATGACATCATTGATTGTAGAAGGGAAAAGAACGATCGACTGTATATTAGAATGGGCAAAGTTCTTATATGCATAGACCCTTGGGTATCTTCATCCTGAAAATGCGCTCAAATAACCGGCCTCCCTCTGATGCAGATTAGGTGCTGTGCTCCTTTTTGTGGGGTCATACCATCCCTTCACTACTAAAGTCCCGAATCGATCTCTTCCACAACATTATGCCCGCTCCATGTACTCCAGTCTCGACAAGTCTGCGCCATGATGCCGGGGATCTGCATTTGCTTCTTGATATCGTCGGGTCGCTCGAGCAGGTTGATGTACAGGCCTCCCGATACGTGCCATGCGATATGGCAGTGAAGCGGCCAGGTTCCCGGGTTGTCGGCCTCGTACTGGAGGACGATGTATGCCGGAGTGTCCGCGCTTGGAGCGTTGGGGAGAACCTGGACGTCGCGTCGCTGGGGATTGCCGCTGTTGACGATGGAGCCGTCCCATTTGCCGAAACCTTGAGCGAGGACGTGGAAGTTGTGACCGTGTAAATGCATTGGGTGAGAGCCAGTTTGGGCGTGGTTGTAGAGCACAAGCCGGATGTTCTTAGCGTTGCCAAGATTGTAGACGTTGTACTCGGCTGGGAACTTCGTGTGGCCGAGCTTTGCGTCGAGGAGGACAGGGTCGTTGTAGTTTGCGCGGAAAGTAGAGTTGTTCATGTAGAAAAGGTTGTGGGTGCCGTTGCTCTGAAATGTGATAGCGACCTCCTGGACCAAGTCGGGAGTCGCCGGTGAGATGCTGTAGTATGGCGTGGTCTGGCTCAGAGCATCATTCTCGCAAGTAGTCAGAACAGAAGTAGCGACGGTCGATTTGGTGGTTGGAACGGCTGTGACGTTTGCTTTCTCGTAGTAGACGGCGGCGACACCCGTTGGAGAGATACCGTCAGTCAGAGAGCACCCGCCTTCGAAAAACCCAGGACCAAGATCAGCTCTCATCCAAACAGCATCGGTAGACTTTCCAGTGGCTTTGACGATCACATCACTACGCTGACCAACACCAAGTGTGACAACGTCCGTGGTATATGGAACGATCGGAACGAAATCGTTCGCAAAGACTGTCAGCTTGTGACCATCGATCGAGAATTTTAGCAGACCCTCCGCTCCGGCATTGATCAATCGCAGGCGGTAGGTCTTGCCAGATTGGAATTTGAATTTCGAAATACCGGCATTGGGCGTGCATGTGGTGCCTGCTGTCGCATTTTGGCAGGGATAGTTCATCTTGCCGTTGATGAGTACATTGTTGGACAATGGGGGAAGAAGAGCTTCCGCTGCAGGAGCCATGACTTGCTCGACCAAGCTGAACCAGTCCTTGTGGAACCAGTCGTTGATCATCACCGGACCCAAATCCTCGTCGTACTGGATGTTGTCGTGTGGACCATAGATAACCAATGGCCCGTAAATTCCTGCAGCGAATTGAGCAGAGTAGTGCGAGTGGTCTACAATAAAACGGGAGGTCAGCAAGCACTCGAAACGGGTTCGATTTGGCGCGAGACTTACACCAAGTTGTACCATAAAGATCGGCCCGGAAGCGATATGTAAAGCTTGACCCTGGGGCGATTGGACATTGATCGACGCCCGGTACACCATCCATCCATTGCGTCTCTTTCTGAAGCAGTCCGTGCCAGTGCATTGCCGTTCCCTCATCCAGGTTGTTGTGAACAGTGACTTCAATCCAATCTCCCCAATTTGCCTCAATCTTTGGGCCAGGGTATTGGCCATTGACCACGGCTGCTGGCTTTTCCACACCATCGGGTGCGATCGTCATGGCACTGACCGTGAAGTCGTAATGCCTCGTTACTCCGGTGTTGGGCATATCTGTGTATTGGTTGGTGCCTTTGGCAGTCCGTCCACCCCATGGCCATTTCCCACCCGGAAGTGGTCCTCCCGAGAGGAATGGTGGCAGCTTGGGAGCATTGAAAGTTCCCCAATTACTGTTACCGTTGGTTTGTTGTTGCGAAAGTTGAGGTCTCGAAGCTTGACCGTGTGGAATCCATGCCGGAGAGAAGAAAGAAGAGGCACTGGAGCCCCCACGAGGCTGAGTGGGAGCGTAGGGTTGCTGGGCTTCAGAATTGCTGGCTGGACCGTTGCCTGTAGTGTTCACAATGGCCGAGTGGGGAGCAGTAGCAGGAGCCGGTGCAGCGAAGGTTGAGGCCACGAAGGCCGTCCCAGCCATGAACAGCTGGAAAGTCGAAGGCATGGTGGTGGGAGGAATTACTTTACAAAGAAATGAACCGAAAACTCAAGTAAGAAACATGAGGAAGCGTGAGAATGTGTAGGAGAAGACACGAATACTTTTGCGCTGCCACAGGAGGAGGAGGCGGCAGCGTGTAGCAGGAGGATGGGCATATATGTCACTCATTTCACCCAGCGGGTGGGCCATCCCTCAGCCGTGTATGATACTTCGACTAGACCTTCGACCTCGTGGCTGCGTAAGAAGTAGTGTGAACGCCAGCCGACTATCCGTCGGTTCCGACACACACGAGCTGTGCTCACTTGCCAGGAGAAGCGAGACAAGATCTTGGATCCACCTCGCGGAGGGTCTCGCATGTCATAGGAGATAGACTTGAGCGCATGGGCGTTGAAAAAGTGGTCCTGAGTGGAAGCTTGAGTGCATCAAGAACCCAGGGGCGGATGCAGTGTCGGAAGGATCATCAGCCAAGTCCAGATTTGCACACGGGTAAGGCGCGCCTAACGTACGGCTGCATAAGGAGCCGATCCAATATCTCGGCTCTCCAAGCTTCATCGGCGTCGTTGACTGCATGCCTACCAGGTCGTGTGTGTGCAGCAACGTGGTGGTCGTTGATGGTGGTCGAATGGAAGGATGTGGTCCCTCCAGTTCGAAGGAAGGTTCTGCAGTACAGCACAGTCGAAGCGAAGCAGGATGCAGCCATCAGCAATACATCTCGTATTCCCTGCGCCTGGGCAAGAGTCAGGATTCTGCTCCTTTTTACCTGAAATGGCCCTCAACCATGCTAGTCTTGTCCACGTCGATATTTTGTCGAGCAGTGGACGTGGCGTCCAACCCGAGGCGGGGACGAGTGCTGAGGTCACTCAGCCTCCCAGTTTCCCATACACCCGTGACGAGAAAGACTCGATGACACGGCAGACGCCTGATACATCGTCGACGACGCTTTCGCAGCAGAAAGACCCCAACGCCTCCTGGTGAACATTGCGTACCGTCCTGTACACGCGGTCCATTATTTGCTTGTGAGCATTGCACAATGGCGACTCAGCGACGTTCCAAGTGGCGGCTGTTTCTAAGAATAACCGCTGCGTCGCCCGTATGTACTGTAGGGCTCCGCTAACCTTATTTCCTGTACCGCGGATATTCCCTGCAAGGCCTTCCGCTTTTGGCAGACCATAGGAACGCTTCTTCGTTCTCCGCGAGCCTTGAGTTGCTTGCTGCATTACTCTATGCCTCGAGTATGCTTGGCAGCTTCTTCTCATGCTCGGCCGAGCTCGCTGGGCTGGATGCACATCATGCAACAGCCCGGTCGTGTTCGACGGTCGGTGACGCTTATGACTACAGCTGACCATCACGGCGACAAGTGAACCCGGGATGGCCTCGCTCGTCGTGCACAAGTCAGTACAGTAGAACCACGACTCGGCGCGCTGAGCCAGGAAGGTTTTTGCGCTGGCGATCCTCCTCGGAAGGTGTGGTATACTTTCGCCACAGCTGGATTAAGAAATTCAGGACTGCTCACCGGTCTTTGTTTGGAAAGGCTCTGTCCTTGCCCGAGGAGCTGGTCACAACTGGCACAAGCTCGAATGCAAGGCAAGTTTCGTTCGAGAACTATGACTGCCCTCGACGGCGATGACAGAGCAGTCGCGATCACACCGTCAGGGTCATAAGCCGCGCGCATCGATCAAATCTCTCCAACTCACCGCCCGATACGATGGCGTAGTGCAAATCATGATCGCTCCCGTCTACGTCTGGTCTCTCGGCAGTCGTTTGTCGGCGTGCATAGCCCGCATTCACGACCGTTGAACGATACTGCTTAGGAGAAGCTTGTTTGCAAGAGCAATCTCCCACTTCCGACAGGTCTGGACTCTGGATCGTGGACTTGAGACGCCACATGTATGAACCTTGTGCATGCTGTTTTCGTCATGTATATGCACTCGCACGCATCTTTGCGATGTCCTCCCTTGGATGGAGTCCTGCTTCTCTACGCCTTGCTGAGGGTAGGGCCCGACTCTTCTGCAAGTCCTCCGTATGCATGCAGCGGGGTATTTCGTCGCACGAAGGATTACTCCGAAAGATTACTCCGACCACGCGACATAAAAACCCATCCAGGTCTCGTGTCATGCTGACATGCATGCTCAATGCCGGTGCTGTCCTGCGATCACAGGATGAAGATCTTGGTCCATCGATAAGCTTGAACTGCGCATAAGCAGTAGGCTCATTAAAGACCGCGGCGATCAGCACGCTTCCAAGTGCTGGGATTAGCTTGCAGATGAAGTGGTTAGACTGCAAAATTCCTGGTTGGCAGTTTATAAGTGGCACGTCGAATGTCAGTCAATGTGGCCAAGATTCAGGCCTTGCACTCGCACTTTCGCCCGCAAGCGGAATTTTTGTTGATGCGATAACGCCCATCAGATTTGCACCCTCGTGCCTTTGCTGGAGCCGACACTGTCGTTCTATAGACCTGAGCGTGGGTCATCTGATGGATTCCTCATAGCCACGTTCTTGCCCAAAATACATGTTCGTTGATATCAGGCTGGACTGCCGCCGTACATCGAGTGGTGCCGGCTCAGGCTACCTCCGGCACGCGGGCAACCATAGTCTCTGAAAGCCATGGAGGCCATAGGAAGCCATGTCGCTTCCAGGTAGCATCCCACCGACCCTCGAGAAAGACGGTGCTGCATTGGTAATGGGAGGGTGCATGCAAGGTTGCTGGGCATGGCTGGTGGGAGTCGTGCTTTTGCTCTTGGTCAAATACTTCTCCTCATCAATCCTCGCTTTCTCTAACTACGAAAACGACAAGATGAAGTGGAGGAAAGGCGGCGGATATATGGACAGCGCAGTGATGAGTAAAGGTGGGCTTCAGAGTGTTGTGCAGCTCCGGCTTCGTCATTGGCCAGAATTTAGAAATGAGTTTCAGCTCGACGCGGAGACGCGAACGCTCCCCTGTTGCTGAAACGGCCACTGTATCAACAGTAAGAAGCAGAATATCTCTCCCACCTCCAACGCTGCGCGCACCGAACAACACCATCTCAAAATATACCAACTAGCGATCGCAATGCAGTCCCTTCGCTTCCAAGTCCCACGCGCCGCGCGCGCATTCTCTACCACCACCGCCCGACCACTCGCGAAGATGCAACTCATCGGCCGTCTGGCCGACCAGCCCGAGTTGGTCGACACGTCGACCGGCCGCCAGCTCGTCAAGTATGCGCTGGGCGTGAGCCAAGGACCCAGAGATGAGAGCGGTAACCGGCCTGTGAGCTGGTTCAAGATCGCAAGCTTTCTTGAGGAGGGACCGCAGCGAGATCTGCTGCTCAACTTGCCAAAAGGGTAAGTCGACATTATCTGGGGGCAGCGGGAGCTACAAGGAGGGCGATTCTGCTGTTTCATGCAGCCTATGCGCCACTTCTGCCATCCGGGCCTGACAAAAGCTATGCATTGTGGAAAGGGTATGAGACACTGACGGGAGCTCAACAGAACACAACTCTACGTGGAGGCTGAGGCGAGAATGGACACATACGAAGTTGAAGGCCAGAAGCGCACTTCCCTCAATCTTCTCCAGCGTGAGTGTGACAATCACCGAGGGCTTTACGACAAACTGATCAAGCGTCAGGCTCTTTCGAAGCTCTCCAGCGACCACGCACCGAGGTCGACGACGCGCAGCAGGCTGCGGCTGGTACCCAGTAGACACTGTCGTACCCCGTCAATACCGTACAGAGCACTTTGTGGATGAAGAATCGAATTTGTAGTATACCCATGGTTTCGGATCGAATAGCAAGGAGTAGGCGCGAGTGTGGATGGATCTGGCTCCCAGAAGAGAATCACATCTGGCGGTTTGTGTATTTCATATGTAAATGGCGAATGTCAATGCTCTCGACTCTTGATGGAGTGCTGTTCGATCTCCCAACACTCGGCGGTCGGAAAAGTATCCGATCCATGCTTTGGAACGCCATCACCAGGAGGATGCTCATGCTGACTCGAGCTACGCAAAGCGGTTTTCAGCGGGTTATCAGACTTGTGCGATCACGTCCCTCCTCCCTGAGACATCGGGCGACTTCATCATCGTCAAATTCCTCCGCACAACCCCTTCTTGACCAATGCACTCCGTGAACGAATTGCAAGATTGATCATAGCATGTGACCTCCCGGCAGCGCCAATGATGATGCGAGTTGGTGCATGCATAAGGTCCATCGACACCGTGAGGGAAATCCCAAAGGCTCCACTCATGACCATCGAGTTCCAAGGACCCATCACTGACGGGCTTCATGTAGCTCCCTCGACACAACGGCGCATAGTGCAGGGCGCTGCCAGCCATCCCAGAGGCATCACCGCAGCCGAAGGTCTCTGCGCCATGAGCTCGCAGAGGTGGACAGCTTTCATCGCGGGAAAACTGCCCACCTTGGATCGCAAAGACTATCGTGATGATCATAAGAAGCGTGGCGGCCATCGCCAACCAGCAGCTTTTACAGAAGGACCGAGTCCGAGCAGGCTGGATGCTGTCATGTCCAACAATCCAGCGATCACCGTATCGCGGCCCACTAACCGCTCGCGTATCCTGCGCATCAGAGGGATCTTCATGCACGCGGTCTCGGCCATCCTGAGCTCGTCGCTGCGCCGGTCTCAGCTCGCGATCGATGTCTGATACGCCTGGGAGTGCCTGTACTGGGATGGAAAAGGCTGAAAGTCCGTTATGCTCTGTCCTTGCCGCGGGCTCGGGCTTCTTGTGAGAGTATGCTGGAGGATCCCGAAGGTGGCCGTGTGGAATGCTCGTTTCGTCGGCGCGCACTTGAACCTGCAACTAGGTCAGCTGGAGAATGATAGGAAATTGGCCATGTGCCAAGTCGGCACGCGCTTTCTGGGCTAAGGTATCATATCAGCCGCCATGTCACTGTTCGCAGCAACATCGTAAGATCCGACGGTACAAGAGTGCTGACGGCTCTCGAAGACGCCTGTCAACGGCGAGAAGAACATGACTTGCCTTATATGCTGGTGGGGGGCCGCGTTGCGGGACAGCCATGGTCGAAGACTGTTCAGTCCGAAGTTGAGGCTGAGCAGCCGGATGCGGGATATCCATTGAACAGCATGAATGATGTGGGTTGCGATGGTTCGCATCGGCAGCGATGGAACGCAAGAGTGGACCTTAAGAAGAAGAGATCCGAGCATGGACCTTCGCCTTCACGTGCAAGTCACAGTCCCTTCAAATCTGGTACCTTCACTTGGTGTCCCCACGTCCATGCTATAGTTGCTTACCACAAGCAGCACTCGGCCTAGCGCAACACAGACTTTACATGCGCCCGCGGACTGACCAACCTGCAGATTTCCTAGCTACCGCGATATGGACGCTATCCTTCAAAATGAGGCTGCCCAATCTCAACAAGCCTATCTCCACCTCAAACAGACCAAACAGCAAGAACCCGCACACGATATCAGTCCGTCATCAAAATGCACCAAAGCCAACCCACCGAGAACGAGCCCGTCCCAAGAGATTCCCCAATGGACACCTACGGCAATCATACCCTTCACGAACAATTCGACCCACCCAGTCATTCCCAAGCCACCAGCAACAGCAGCAGCAATAATAACAACAACCAAATCTCCCTCCCTGCATACCCCAAATCCCACATCCCACAATTATTCCAACCAGCCTCTCCACCGACCCAAGCCGTCAGGATGAAGCATATCCCACACCCACACCCCCCGCACGACAAGTGCACGAAAGTCACGCTCAGCGTATTGCCACCGCACAACCAGATCCCAGCGCGAAACGAGCACGAAGGCAATGCACAGGAGGAGGAGGAGGAGGAGGAGGCGAGAAACCCTCTACTGTCTTCTGGGTGTGTGCTGTTCGGTGTTTGTTGGACTGGTGGTGTTGTTTGTACAGCGCTTTCTGGATCGTGACGACCGAGGACGAATGGGGTTTTAGCCCCCGGAACATGTCCGTTCTCGATGGGTCTGTGTGTGAAGGAGAATTGTAGGTTAGCGAACGAGTCGGGGGCGGAGCAGTGTTGGGGGATCCAGAGTTGTTTCGTGGAAGATCGGTTCTTATGCCAGGTCCTTTTGTGGCGCGTTGGGATGTCAGACATGCAGAGTAGGGTATACATAGGCGAGAGCTCGACCATCGTGGACGTCAAAACAGTAGCAAGTCTGGCGCTCGTGACGAACAATGCATATTACGATGGTTTCTCAATTTCACTGTCTGCTGTGTCTGTCGCTCTTTCTGCCTAAGTACTACTGGAGGGGTATCAGTACAGCCGTCTAATCATATAAAACATGTGTTGCTGGCGAATGTTCTCTTGCGCTTCAAGCGCTCAATTACAAATGAAACGAGCGTCCGATCAGTCGTCCCTCTTCTCCCGGTCTATGATCGGCTTCTGTAGGCCTTCAGCTTTCTGTACCTTATTAAGGAGGCTGCCTTGAGTATAAGTGGTGTCTTCATCAAGGTTCACCAATGGTCTCCCACCAGCGCGACTGCCATCGATCACGCCACGACCTTTGGTCTCTGTGCCCCACCCTTGACGGTTGGCTGCGGACGCGAGGAGCCCTTCTCCTGTGAAGCCTTCTGGTTTTTGCTGGCCTGATAGATGTCGGCGGGGAATCTTCGATTGCTCAGATCCTGATACCTCGCGTGACCTTGCATCTGGTGCCGCATTCACGCTGCGGAAGACGGCATTTGGAGGTAGACCAAGTGGGTCCTCTGGCGTGGAAGCGTTCATGACGAGACCGTGCGGATGGCTGTTCTCCGGCGTATACCCTCTGCCCTTGCGAGCGTGGTGGACTGGTTCCTTGTGGTGAGGCGTGAGATCTATCAGTCCCGGACTATGAGAGGGAGGTGCCGGCATGTGTTGGTCTTTGTCCTTACGGAAGAGAGTTGTCGAAGGTATACCTAGAGGATCTTCTGGTGAAGTCGCACTCTTGATGAGACCTCCAGTTCCAATGTGCTCTGGTTTGTACCCTCGTCCCTTTGCTGAGTGCTGAGGAGGCTCCTTGTATTCCGGAGTAAGGTCGACGAGTGGCTTTGGCTTTTGTCTTCGGGATTGTGATCTGTCCAGATCCGAAGACCCCTTGCGCTGATGGCCACTGCTTGGATCTCTGCTCGAGATAGAACGTTTCACCTCATTGTTGCTGGCATGCCTGCGAGTGCTCAGTTGCCTTTGTACGCCGTCGCTAGCGCCTTC
The DNA here is from genome assembly GCA_026120125.1 of Pseudocercospora vitis. Lineage (NCBI taxonomy): Eukaryota > Fungi > Ascomycota > Dothideomycetes > Mycosphaerellales > Mycosphaerellaceae > Pseudocercospora > Pseudocercospora vitis. The sequence goes on along the minus strand of JALRML010000033.1, from coordinate 132,930 downwards.
TGTTGAGCCTCCATTTAGCAGATTCAGCCCAGCTGTGACTGCTTGCTGTTCTTGAGAGCCTTTCTCTCGATGTTCCTGGCGGCGTTGGGAGTACCTTCGTTCAGGTAGCCCAAAGTCTTTGAGGTCCTTTTGCTCGGCTGAATGGGTGCGCCTACTGACGGAAGTGTTGCGACTCAGATTTGCAAGAGGTTCATCGTCGGCAAGGATGGCTCGATTGTTCAGTACCGGTGGTGGATGCTGTCGCCTGGATGACACGCGCCTTTCCGCGAAACCTAAATCAGGCTGCGACCCTGAACTACTAGGTCGGCGATCAACGTGGTTCATATCGACAAGAGGCTTGAAAGACCCAAGCTGATAATACGAATCCGTCGATTCCTGTGGTCGGTGGGCCTTGTGTTGATCGTTGCTTGCCGAACGGTAGCGCGACTCATTGGCAGTAGGGTGCGATTTCTCCTTGCCTGCCTCTAGTACATGAACCAAGTACCAACTGCGATAGCTCTGGATGGCCTGATAGAAGTCGTCTCCAGTCGCGCGGTCGGCCGTGGAGAAGAAGTGAACAAAGTCGTTCGTAGACTCAAACATTGCTGTCTTTTGTTGACTTTTGATCGCATAGCAGAACTTCTTAGGCGGCTTGATCTTCTTCCTTGCTTTGTCTGGCGTGGGCGTGTAGATGTCGAAATCACTCATGTGGCATATACTCTCCATATCCTTGGCCTTGTTCGGATTCTTCATGTGCACAAGTTGGCCATCGGGCCGCAGCATAACATAGCGCTTGTCCCATTTGCCGACCTTTTGTGAGTATGAGAGCCACCAGGCCTGCTCGGCTGGCTTCTCCTTAGGTACGCCGGTCATGGTCAACTCTGGCTCGACAGTGCCCGTGCCAGGATCCACAATGATGAGGCTGTTCTGTCGATCGTTATCCCAGCTGTTCATCACTTCACGAATCCTTTCGTATCGGCGAATGGGCCGCTGCACGCCAACAGTGCCAAAATACTCTAGGAGAAGTGCCGATTTGACGTCGATCCGCTCTGACATCACGGTTGCCGCGCTCTTGAGAATGTCGATCGACGTCGTCTCCGGAGTCACTGCAAACAGCCTCTTAGAAGTTCCACATTCAACCATGACTTGTCGGTCACCAGCATTGACAGCAGAAATAGGAGCGTCGATCCCTGGCACAATGCCGCCACCGCCAGGTCTGATCGTCTGTGGACCGTCCTTGGCAGTCTTTGGTTGCTGTACAGCCTTTCTACATTCGGCCCCTGTAGGTGCTGCTTGCTTGCGCTTGAACATACCTCCGAAACATCCTGTTTCCTCGTCGCTCGTGGTTGGCAACTCGCTCATGCTCTTTGTCGCGCGTATCTGACCCGACTGGGGTGGCCCATCGTGACGCGCTGGCTGCTCAGCTGGTTTTGGTGGTGGAAAGAGCTCCCCTGCTGAGGCAGACTCTGGATATGAAAATGCTGAGGCTGATGGTTGATGAGTGCGATCATTCGCGTTGAACCTCCCGTCGACGGCGCCGGGTGCTGCAGGCGGAGTCGTTTCTCGGCCAGTGTGGTGCGCATTCCCACTCGTTCGATGGCCGGTTCGCGGTGGGGACTGTACGACTTGTTCTTGGTAGAGGGTGTTCATAGGCGACTGGCGCTTAGACTGATATCGTGAATGAATGTCGCTCTGCTGCTGCTGGGAGGCTGGCCTGTGGTCGGAGGCTCTCTCAGCAGCTCCTGGCTTTCGGCGATACCTCGACTTGCTCCTGGCGATTGCATCCTGGCTGTCTTCCGGAGGAGAGCTGGGTGGATGTTCAGAGGCTTGCAATTCATCGGACCGGTGCTTTTCTCGCTGCGAAAGATACCGAGAAGGTCGTGGAGACGCCATGATGCATTCTGCCGATTTCCCCTTCTAGCAATACCACCATCAAACAGATATGCATGCACAGTGTTGATGCTAAGTTGTTGGATCGATGGAGGTGTCGGTCGACAATACGTATATAGCAGGACCAGCCTTGCTCCCACTCCAGCTTCAGGAGTGCTTTCCAACGCTGAAAAGGATTGGAGTCAATGAAGCAGGAGTGCTATGACTTGGGTGCGGGAATAGATGCCAAGATGTCAGGAACTGCGCGTGATGGTCGCAAAAGGACTGGAACTGCCAGGCTCCAAACGGTGTGTATATGGTCGCGAAGCCGGGCGACACGGAAAGAGGGTACATGCAAGGAAGGTGCAGTGCAGAGCGCGAAACGAAACCGGCAAGAGGCAAGAAGCAAGAGGCAAGAGGCAAGGTGGTGGTGTGGGCGCGTGCGAAAAAAGCCCCTTCCCCACAGTCGCGCATGGGCCATGTCCAATCTTGCTGCCGTTTCACGAATGCACGAATTGTTTGCCATCTACATCGCGTCTCCGAGACCGTCGAGTGCGTGGGAGACATGGCGTGGCACCGGTGGCGATGGGTCAACTCCGTCTCACACTCCGTCTCACGTTCTTTCTCGCAGGCTGCCATGAGCTGCACGGAGAATAAAGACCAGAAACGCCGCGGCTGCACGGTTCCGCGCTCGAACCCAATGTCTCGGCACGCGGCTCTTTCCCCTGCACCCCACGGTTCGGCGCGATGCTGCATGCGTGGTGAACAGGCATCGGTCCATGTATCAAGCATGCATACCACTTCCGCTCATATCTTGTCCTTTCGTAGCCGAAGTGGAATCGTAGAGCTTCGCCAAATGTCGTGTCTCAACGTGGCGGGGACCATCAAAGCAACATTGAGGCTGCTCTCGAAAGCTCAGTGAAAAATTCTTCGAATTGTAGCTCTCGAAAATGGGAAAAATGAGAGCAGCCACGCACCATAAATTTGGACCATATATTCTGCGGTGACCGTGGCTCACGCACTCACCATGAAACACAACAGATCTCGACAAGGCAAGAGTGTGCGATGCAACAGCATCGCTTGCTCAAACGCTACGTGGGCGCGGTTCTGTGCGGCCTCGCTTTCTTTGCTATCGCCGCCTACCACTGCTTGAATGCGCGAGACCAGCTTCTCCATCTTTCCAATGAAGTCGTTGAAGCTGCAAATTCGACGCTCGGGGTAATTATCCTGCCCGCTCTGCCTGGAGCGAGTGTACGGAAGCTGACAAGACGCAGTTTGGTGCGGTCATTCCTGTATCCCGAGCAGGGTCCGCAAGGCGCGAAGGCCTGATTTTCGCAGCCAACATTACCGGAGTTGACCTTGTCATTCCCGAGCAGCCAGAATGGACAGATCGCGATGTTGAAAGTGTGAAAGCAGTCTACGGCAGTACGATGACGCGCGGGAGTTCTCTTGCCTGGCTTGGTCATCTCAACGCTCTGAAGTGGTTTCTCTCTACCCACCTGGAGTCCGCGCTGATATTAGAAGACGATGTAGACTGGGATGTGCATATACGCTCGGTCCAGGTTCCGGCAGCTGCAGCGGCAGTAAGACTGCTCACAAGTCAACAGCAGACTCATCAGGATCTCGACTACTGGGGTTCTCCACAGTCCTGGGATCTGCTTTATTTGGGCCACTGCGGTGATTTCTTCCCCCCGTCGTGGTGGAACAATGGCAAAAATGTCCCGCACCTCACTTATTCAGACCCAACGATGCCTACAGCCGATGACCTCCATCCATACACGCAGAAGTTCCTCGACAGTGTCAACGTACCTCCCCAGAGTCGGATGGTCCACGAAACCCAGTTCCCTCTCTGCACATTCGGCTACGCCGTGACCAGAGCATCAGCCCAACGACTGGTCCATGACCTAGCCCACCGGGAACCAGAAGGAGGCTGTCTCGCCTACGATGTTCGCATCCACGAGATCTGTCGCGACAACGATGACTTCAAATGCCTGACCATCAACCCGGAGCTGATGCACCATGTCGATGCCGAGTCTGAAATCGGGACGATCGATGACGGCAGGAAGAGGGAAGAAGCGCCAGCAACAGACGTGATCAGGCGCCACACGCCGAACATCGTCTGTGGTGCGCGCAAATCAGCACTCTTCACGCACGATCCGGATATCCTCGACTATTTGGGTTCGTTGACGAATGATCCCAATTCCTGCTTGCCGCCGGATTGGGACACGGTCGAGAAGGATATGCGTATGAAGTATCCCTACCCGTGAGGTCGTGCCCGAGTCAAATAATCCAGACCAGACGACAAGACGTACAATCGTCCCGGGTCCGGCGGAAGTGAGGGCAAAGCCTAGCCGCACATAGAATTGATATCCGATGAGCCATACTTTCACAGCCTCTCGAGAAGTGCTGATTCACCAAGGACTCATCATCGATCTCTCTTTCGGATACCACCGGCCCTCCTCATTCCCATTCTGCCCAGGGCGAACAAGACTGTACCAGAAAGAATGCGACCACGCCTCGGACTGGACGAATAGAAGTGAAGCCGATTCGAACCAAAAGACCGTAATTCCATTCCAGCCTACGTGAGGATGGTGCGGAAATCCAGCTATGTACAAAGTCTGTGGAGAGCTCGTGCGGGCTCATTCTCGACCACGCACACGTGTGAGTGACGAGGAGGGGAAGAGCCGTGCGAGCTCTCAACGTTATCTCCCTGTTACCCAAACCCTCACCACGCGTACCAATTCCGCTCTTTGCTCTTCCCCCTCAAAAATGTGCCCATTTACCCACTCGCCTTGAGAGAGATGATCATTCACCGTGCCGTGCTCTACCGTGCGTCCTCCCAAAACGAACGCCGTCCTGATTCTCTCGTCGCTGCTGGCCATCAAAAAACGCCCGTGCGGCAACACTCGTCTGTCGCGGCATCAAGGCTAGCGGATGTGAAAATGCAGCCACCTCTCGCGCTCGCAAGTCAAAAATGCTATACTGTGTTCCCTCTGCATTCGGTGTTCGTCTTCGCTTGCTCGCTCGGAAATAACAAGGGGGGTATGACGCATGTTTTCTCTCTTCGCTCGCTTGAAACGCTCACAACACAAAAGGAAAGAAATAGAGGGGAAAAGTCCCCGGAGGTCTGGCGTCGAACAATGTTGGTGAAGTGAATGGTGGAACGATTGATGGAAGGGGCCCAAGCGATTCATCGTCAAAATTTCGCTCTGTGCCCACGAGCTACTGTCAGAGACCTTGTTCGCCGGCGGTGCAAAGTTTTATGCCCTTGCCCCATTCCGAATTGAGGACTTGGTGGGCGGAGATGCGGCGACTTGCGTTGGGGTCGAGAATGCTGTATATCACGTTTCGACAGCGAGCCTGGTGATTTATCGTTAGTGCATCTTTCCGGTTATCCGGGAGGGAAGAAAGCAGCAACATACCCTGTGCAATGTCTCAATCGGGGCGTAGCCCTCTTCACTCTTTCTACCACGGATATAGTTGTCGTAAAATTCGTCCTCGTCCTTCTTGGCCACGCGCCAGAGATGCCGGCCTGTGCGCATTGCCATGTAAATGACACCGCAGGCCCAAACGTCTACCGCACGAGGATCGAACTCTTTCTCGGTGTACTCCTCGGGAGCGATGTATGGAGCGCTTCCACAAAGACCAGCGGTCATGTGGGGTTCTGTTTCCCAAGCCATGCGAAAGCATTCCCCGTTTCCGAAGTCTGTGATTTTCAGTGCTCCATGTGTGGTCAGAAGAAGGTTTTCGGGCTTGAGGTCTCGATGTGCGACACCCATCTCGTGGATGTACTCGACGCCTCGCATCAGCTGCGCGAAGTAGCAATCGGCCTCGGTGACTTCGAGTTTGCCATTGGCCAGCACCAAAGAATATAAGTCGCCACCTGCACAGAACTCCATCACTTCACAGAAGTCGCCCTTTGCGTCTTCGAGCAAGTCCAGGGTGTGGATAACATTTGGATGTCGTAATGATGAAGATATGCAGAATTCGGAGTTGAGTCGCTTGCTGTACTTCTTGGAGTCCTCCTGCGGTCTTCGACGAAACTCCTTGACGGCGTATAGTTGCTCGTGTCTGGAGTCGTTGGGATCCTGCTTGTGTGCTATCCGTACAATGCCAAAAGCACCACGGCCCACGATCTCCTGGCACTTTCCATACTTCTGGACCAGGGTCGCAGTCGCATTGGGGCCGTTGTTTCTGTCCTTGGCCATCTTCTCTTTCTCGTGCTTGATCTGGTCTACCCAATTTGACATCAATGACAGTGGTTGCTCGTCGTCGTGCGCTTTCTTCTTACCGAGCACGTAGTCCTTGAACATGTCCGATAACTTGTCTTGCCGCTTCGCGCCCTTGAGGAAATGGAAGTGCTCGCCCGATTCTTCGTCGATCCAGAAGCGCTTGTGCGCTACCGCGTCGCCTTTCTCTTTCTTCGACTCCGATCCATTCCGCACCGAACCCATCTTCTCGTTCTTTGACGATGTCCGGCTCTGCGGTTTCTCCGCACGTTGCTTGGGTGAGGTGGAACCCTCAGCGACAGGGTCCTCGACCGCGGTTTCCGGGACCTTCTCGGCAGCGTCTTGCTTGAGAGCGTCGCGGTTGGTTTCCCGTTGAGAGAACATGCGCGACAGTCGCGTGGTGAAGGTGGGCTTCTTCTGTGGTCCGGCTGGCCGCTCTTGCTTGGTCAGTGTCGATGCATCGCCGTTGGTTGCGCTGCCGTTCGGAAGTGGGGCTTCGTGTGGGACGTGTGACGGCGGAAGGACAGGATCGCCGCCTTGCTGGCTGCTTGTGATGGACGTTGTGGACGCGGTGGGTGCCGGCGACACGGCTGCCCGGTGATTCCGGTCCGGCGGCGTCGATGCGTTGGTCGCGACGGCCATCTTTTGTTTTGCCTCGCTTGATCGGCGTTGCGTCAGATGGCGCTTGGCGGGATTGGCGGAAGGATGTGAGAGAGCTCTCTGTGGATGGGATCGTCTCGACTGCGGCGGCCGCAGCACGGCGCAGGGACGGCGACGTCAGCGAGATAAGAAAATGCCTTGGGTCGACGTGTTGGTGGAAGCCGAGCGCCGGCGGGTATATATGGTGGCAGCCTGCAGAGTATGTCGTATAAAGCTTTTCTGATCACCGCCACAAGCGTTCGTCCGCCTTGGAGGCACGCTTGGCGCAGTCACCGGCGAAGGCTCTCCCAGCACACCAGTTTGGCTTTCTCAGCACAGCCGCGGCGTTGCGACGAGCAAACAGCGGCCTGAAGTCGGTGTTATTCCAGCAGCATCGACATGGTGCGTGTATTGTCGCTGGCAGGCACAGGGTGAAGCTGATGATGCGTGGCGGCGGACGGAGGGGGCAGAGGAGGAGTGGCAGTAGTGGAAAGAAGCGCGTCGCAGAGGGCGCGAAAGAGGGCAGTAGAACAGCAGGTCAGCAGCAGCAGCAGCAGCAGCAGCAGCAGTCGGTCAGCAGTGGACGGCGGGCGTGGCGAGAAAGAAGGTCTGATCTACTCCAACGTCAGGTCAAAGGCCTACGCTAGAACGACGTCTTATTAGCTCCATTCTTTCTCGGAACCAGCGTGCTGTGTGTCTGGCGCTGGCAAGCTTCCACGCCTACTGCGGAGGGGAAGAAGCTGAAAAGTGGGCGGTAGATTTGATTGCGACGGAGCACGTTTGACTTCATCAACGACCAGACGAGTAGGACCTGGCGACTCGGACATTACATGATTTCCGTGTCCTTCACCCTCCGATGTCCACATCAGTCTTCACCGCCATGCGTCCGCTGTGAACGCACGTGTATCGTCTGTTATCTCTGGATGGCGTCTCATCACAGCCTCACCCACACTCTGTTGAAACGCAGGCTGCACGCGACCTTCGCAGGCACCCCAGGCCGAGCACATCTGCAACGAGGAGCATCCCGACACACACACGCCTTCGTCGGCGTGAAACGATTCCGGGGACTCGTGCTCATTGGAGCTGATGAAGCACCGTGATACGGCTTGCAGCGAGCCTCGCATGATTAGCGGCACTCCCAGGCGTTCCTGCTCGTGCGCTCGTGAACTCTCTGCAAACATTTCCTGATACATGCTTGGACCGACTTGCTCTCGACCGCCCGGGTCTCTGTCGGTCAGCCTTGCGCCGGTCATACCATTGCACCGTACTGTATTCTGACCCTCCAAAATTCCACGGGTCAGGCGTAAGCATTGTACAGGATACATCATTCGTACCGCACCATCCTGCGCGAGTCCGTGGGGCGCGGGCAGTTGCGCGATTTTGTTGCTGCGCCCACAGCCGGTACCTACAACCGCTTCCACACTTCTGCAGGTCTCGCTGGCCGGCTTACGTAGCTGGGCCACAGCTGCTCCAGATTCCGAGCCAAACATCCGATGTGAGCGCCAAGGGGCCAAGTCCTGCCGTTCAGCTTGTGCTCTGGTGGAGGAGCTCCTCATTAGCCGGCACAGAACAGCTGTTTAGCCTTTCGTCGACGTGCATAATAATTCGTGCACTGTATGTAATCACGAGCGGCCATATTATCAGTTGCAACCTCCAAATCTTCGGCTACCATCGTACTTCCTACGCAACGAGCCCCGCCACCGGATCGGACCATGGATCAAGGCCGTCCGTGTTGGATGTGTTAATAAGCACTGGGCCTGATTCGTTGTTCAGCCATCTCTTATAAAGAGACTTGTCATGGTGTCGAGTTAGAGTTCGGAAAAGTCGGCACTAGCCTTATTAGCCAGAACAAGGTTGTGGATGAAATGCAGTTGCAAGAGCCTGCGAACAACAACCAGCGGCCAGCAGGAGGATGTTCCAGAAACACCTTCTGACGCGCATCAGACTGAACTGACCTTGGCTGACGCGATCCGTCTGGCGAAGAAGGAGGCGATCTCCTGGCGTGACATCAAGCCGTTGCCCCGTCACCTGCCTGCCACTGTTGCCGTGGCTCAGGAGGCTTGTCTGAGACAGTAAACCGTGACGCCCGGCACCAACGCCTGAGGTCGGACCACCTGAAATCAGCGGACGCATAAGATGGACAAATGCTACGACCTTGCTCGCCGGGAACGAAACAGGCGACGTGGTATTATTATTGAAGTGGCAATTCAAGGCTCAGACTCGCCTTGTCTCTGGGCAATGGCAAGGCGACCGACTGTACTGTACCTGCCCAGCGAAAGTATCTCGCGAGGGACGTGGCCGATCGTCGACAATTCCTCAGGAAGCAACTTGTCAACAGCATGTAAGTACATATCATCTCGATGGTGGTGTCAAAGCAGATTCTCGCACGTCCAAATCACTTGTGCATCTTTAGCGCTTCATGAGAGAACATCATCTCAATGTGTAAAGTCACTTTGCAGCTATGGGGCTACTAGGCATGATCGAAGATCCAGTCATCCAAGACAACACCACCACAAGGCAGGCCGCTGCAGTGACTGGAGCACCCCCGAATTCGAACATCACTGCCACAGCACCTCTGGAAACAAAGAGTTCTGCGAGCACACAAGGTCTGAAACATCCGGAAGCCTCTACTCCCTCGTCCAAAACTCAGCACTCTGGCGACGACGACCAGCGCAGCAGCCACATCGAGGTTCTAGCCGTAACGCTCCATGTCGGTCACACACCAGCGCCCGATTCTGCGTCTGAGAATCCGTCGGAACAAAAGATTGCGACAAGTGGCTTGCCGAAAGGAGCGGGCTATTTTCGCAGGAGTCACATGTCGGCAAACAAGACCGTGGCACCTCCTGCCAAGCGTAGCTATGATGATAGCACTGCAGCATGGGTGGCACAGTAAGCCACGCGTATCTTGTGCCCTACAAGGTAAGCTGACCTTTCCAGAGGGCAATTGAGGCATCCAGAAGCTCGTCTCACTCGACCGGTCAGAGTCAAGAAACATGGCAAAAGATGGTATATCCGTCGCCACTTGAGGCGGAGTGGGACCAGTGGTTCCTGATGTGATGGTGGGGTTTCTGCCAGTGAAGAGGCAAAGAGGGGAATATCTATGACTACATACCTGGACAACCAACTCGATCACCCTATTCGGAGATCTGCCACACCTGCTACCAAGTTCTCTCCATCCTCCTTGTCCTTCCTTGACTCCATCGCAAACCTCATCAGATCAAGAGGACCATCCGGCAATTCACTCGTAGCGAACCACACCTTGTGATTACGATTCACCTCGCTCACATCTGGAAAGCTACCACGAAAACCTTCATAATCCTTCAACTTCCCATCCCAAACCTCGTCCTCCGTCCTCCTTCCCACGATCCTCATCTTCTCCAACAAGCGTTCCAACTCCTCATCCCGTTCCCTTGGCCTACCATGTTCATCATATCGCACAATCCCATACCCATCACCCCATTCCTGATAACAATAAATCCCTCCCCCCGAGAAGACACCCGTCATATCCCTCGAATACAAACATTCCATTTCTCCCCAATCCCGGGCCTTATCGTAAGGTTTGGTCCCGAATTCGTACAAGAACATCGGGACCGGAAACTCAGAGAACGTCGACGCCATGTTCCGCCAGCCGGAGATCTGGAACGTCGAGGGTGGATACCAGGAATACACCTGCGGGGCGAAGAAATCCGCTCGTCCCGCGGCGGGAGAACCTGCTGTGAAGTACTGTAATGCAGAGAGACGATGCATGACGACGTCGGGAAACGAGATTCCGATGGGGATGTCCTCACGTCCGTGGCCCGTTTGACGACGGTGGAGCAAAAAGGATTTCACGTCCCGGATACAGGCGCGCAGGAGTTCGCCGCGTTGGGTCTCGCACGCGGTTCTCATGCAGCTGCCGGAGACGACGAAGCCGAGGAGGTTGGAATAGGAAGCGAATTGGTCGGCGATGCGGAGGTTTGATCGAAGGATTTCTGGAGTGTAGATATGTGACCAGGAGGTTAGGTCAGGGCTGATTTCGGGGGTGTGAAGGCGATCAGGAGGACAGATGGTGGCGGAGAACTCGTCGAATAAGGTAGGGAGGATGTAGATTCCATTGTCTGCTAGGAGGGAGATGGCGTTGTGATGGGGTTGGTTTGGATCAAGACTGTGGACGAAAAGGGTGTTGATGCCGATGTCACGCAGGATAGGGATGTCTTGTTTGAGATCGTCGAGTTGGGAGTCGGACAGAGGGTCAATGATATTGGATGGGTTGTACCGGTCGAGGAAGGACTTCTGTTTGAAGTAGTGTATGCCTTTGATGAAGAACTGTGTGCAACGATGCAGGTGAGTTTGGTGGACGCGGGTACATCAACACAAGGCAGGGGTGCATTTACCCTGTCATCTGATCGGAAGAAGGCGTTTCCTTTCGTCCCTATGGGTTCGTATGCCGGTATAGGTCGAAGATAGTGGTAGAGTTCTGACATTGGGGTCGTGGTGAGTTCGCAATAGCAGCCTGGAATGAGGATGTTCCAGGTTTGCGAACGTGAAAGGAAAGGAGAGAAAAATCGGGTTGATTCAACTTAGCCATTGACTCCGTGATGGGTCGCTACTATGCTGAATTCCATACCAGGCAGCAGAGAGCTCGAAATCCATCAATGTGCGAAGGATTTCTTGCAAGACAAGAATCCTGAAGCCAGAACGAACAGCAGAATGCGCATGTGGGCGCGATGGTGGCGTGGCGTTCCTCTCCTCCAGTCCCCCAGCTGTAGAACCTCCGCTTCTTCCGGCCCGGTCCTGGTTCGATCTCTTCCCCGCAAAACGACTCGTGTGTTCCGACAAGGAACAAGTCCCAAAACAGAGGATGAGCTGCAATGTGGCTCCCGAGGCTATCCTCGCCCCAGAGGGACGTCCTCCAAAGCTTTTGGGAACATTCAATGCGTGATCTACTTCACGTCCTTGTAGTCATCTTGGAACCAACCATTTCAGCGTAAGTCGATTCACCATGTCTTTCAGTGGTCAGAATCTTCAGACCGTCATGGGCGAGACCATGGACGGGGCGGCGTCGAAGAGTCCGCCGCTGGCTGGGCTGAGAGTGTTGGAGTTTGCGGGTTTGGCACCCGGTGAGTATTGTGCACGAGAAAAGCTCTGATCTGACTGGTTTACCATACTCATCATCGTTGTTGCTGAACAGGTCCCTACGCCGGCCTCCTCTGCGCAGACTATGGTGCCTCGGTACTACGCGTCGACCGTGCCCATCCCAAAGCCCACTCCAAGGAGGATCCGCCTCCCACGAGTGATCAGTTGACGCGGCACAAGACCTCGATCGCAGTGAACACGAAGACTCCACAGGGTGTGGAGTTGATCAAGTCTATCATTCCGAACATCGATGTCGTGATCGATCCTTTCCGACCTGGGGTATTGGAGAAGATGGGCCTGGGACCGGAGGAGGTCCTGCTGAAGATCAACCCCAAGGTCATCGTGGCGAGGATGACAGGCTTCAGACGAGATGGAAAGTACAAGGACATGGCGGGGCACGACATCAATTACATTGCTGTCAGTGGTGTGCTCAGTATGCTGGGAAGAGTTGGTGGAACGCCATATGCGCCCGCAAATATCGTGGGAGATTTTGCGGGTGGAGGTGCGGTATGCTTCATGGGTATCCTGCTGGCTTTGCTGCAGCGCGAGAAGAGTGGGCACGGTCAGGTAGTGGAAGCAAACATGGTCGATGGGTCGGCACATTTGGCATCAATGCCACGATTTGGAACCAAGACGCCTATGTGGGACAGTGCACGAGGGACCAACACGCTCGATGGGGGCTGTCCGTACTATGATACTTACGAGACGAAGGACGGGCAGTATATGGCCGTTGGTGCTTTGGAACCACAGTTCTATGCCTTGCTCCTCAAGGGACTCGGGCTGAAGCCAGAGGATGCGTTCTCGCCCAAGGATAGATTGGACAAGCGGACATGGGACCACCAACGGGTTGTCTTTACGAAGCTGTTCAAAGAGAAGCCACGAGCCGAATGGGAAAAGCTTTTTGACGGCACAGATGCGTGTGTAACGCCCGTGAAGACGCAAGGAGAGCTAGAACAGGAAGGCTTCGATCAGCGCCCGATTGTCACGCTCAAGTATACACCAGGTCTGGCGATCCAAGACGGTGATCCTGAAACAAGGGATCCGTCGACAGGCCAAGGAGTTGGCGTCGAGGGCGACGGCTGGTCGTCTGGGGGTCTTGCGCCAGGTGAGGGGGGAGAAGAGACTCTTGGGCGGTGGATGGGCTGGTATCGGGGACGGCAATTCCAGGTGAAGGAAGGAGCACTTGAATTGATGATTCAGCCTAGGGCGAGGCTATAGTGCCTATCGTGTTCTAGCACCAAAGGCCGTACAGGTGCAACTTCCCGCCGGGCGAGACCACTTCCTTTGACGGCAGGGTGTTGTTCTGCATTCTCGTGTCCAAGCAGTGCTCTCACTGGTGAGGTTCGGCCCACTGCGTTCTGAACCCCTGTAGCATATTTCAGATGCGTGGACTTGTCCAAGGATTGCTTGGCAATGCTTGCAATCTAACATCAATTCACCACGATTGACGCACTGTAGCTGACCTGAGCCAGTGCACGTGGATCGTTGACTATGGCTGGCAACATTTTACTGCAATGGTCGAGAGTGCCTCGTAGGGTCTTAGGAAGCGGGTCGGCATTCTTCCTTGTGCGGGCACAGATGGCTAGGCCGGCTGCGAACATAGTCTGCTCTGCAGACAGGCACAGGAACAATTTACGCTCTGGCCGTGGACGACAAAAGTGAAGGATCGCGCGGTGGCGTTACGAGCATGCATCCAGCACGTCTCCCTGATGTCAATGCTTGGCCATTGCTTTCGTGTCAAAGAGGGAATGGCCGCACAGACCTCATATCATCGTCGTCGAGTATCAACGCAGGGACAGCTTTTTGGTGAGCGGCGCAGCATTCCGGACCGAAGGCTCGCTTAAACACTAAATTCGGGTAAGTTACCGGCTCGGGTACAATGTGGGTGGGAAGGGATCACTGAGATGCTTGCTCTCCGTTGCGGGGCTTCATCAATGTTACTGCACGAGCCTCTGGTGTTCAGATGGCCAATTCTGGAGAGACGCTGACAGGCGAACCGGCGCCTGTGGGATGGCAGAGGAGGCACATCAGTAGTGGGTTGGGATGATGGTATTTGTGGAGGAGGTGGGCATGCAACTTGGTCCCGTGCAAAGGAGATGTTTAGGGGGCGAGTGCTGCGAATTTCGGGTGTAGGGGCGGCGCTTTCGGCTCACGTTGGGTTGTTTTGACGTGCAGCTGGTAGCGTCGAATCCCTCATACGCCGCCGAGTCAGGGACTGTGAGCTGCGGTACCATGCCAGGGACCCGCGTACTGTCGACGCGGTGGTTGTACCTGAAGCCCTTCTGCCGATGTACAGCCCACAAGGTCTGACCGAACATTACCGGAGGTCTGTAGCTAGCGAGCAAGCGTCGAGCGGAGGGAGCAGGATAGACGTGAGCGCCCGCTGGGCATCATGCTGTTGAAGGCATAGCATCTGTGACCTGCAACGCGACATCACCACCACCACCACCACCACGTCCACGTGTGTGATGCTGCAAGCTTTCCAGGGCCAGCTGGATCTGCAACCACCGCGCGTTGTGTGATTTCTTCCTGTCCCTTGAAACCCAAGCAAGCACGAGCCGCCATGACCTACGGCTGGGGACTGTTGAAGAAGTAGGCGCCATTGATGCACTGCGCTGCGCTCTCCTGCTGGTAGGATTCCCGGCTACTGTGCAGGACTCCCATCTCGCCTGCGACGTGCATGCGCGCTGCCTCGTGCGGACTTTTGTCTTTCCTGCTACGACACTGCGGCCACGAAACGAATTGATCCAGCACATACCCGTCAGTATACTCTACGTGATCACGGCATTCACCGACGGCAGAGCGAAAGCAGAGCCCCACCTTACAGTCATCGGCCACCTCCGACAAATAGCCTTGGTGGGACACGGGTGGCAGGATCATGGGCTTCTTCAAGAGAAGGGACAGGGACCGGGAGAAAGCATCATCTGCTAACGGCGACACTCGTTCTCCCAATCTGAAAGGTCCATTCAGCAAGATGCAGCGCGGCAACAGCACTCCGTCGCAAAACACCAGCGTGCCGGATATTCCTCTCCCAAAGGCTCCAGACCCGCAGATCGACCCGGCCGCCTACCTTCGCAGCATCTACTCGGTGCGGGAACGGAGCAAGTTGGTGCTGGAAAAGGCCAAAAGGAATCAGCTTCGCCACTTCAACGTTGATCTGTCAAAGTTCGCCGATACAGCTCAATATGTGGTTGCAATCATAAAGGTATGGCTACCGGCATGGCATGGCGCTCCCGACTTGGCTGATCCCCGACCAGCGCGACTATGCTCCAGACTACTCCTCGATCCCTCCCCACGGCCGATGGCAGCACTTTGACGTGGGCGGTCGACCGCGAGTGGATCAGCTAATGCAGACTTGGCCGAGCACCGTCGACAGCCACGAACGGACGCGTCGCCTGATCGATCTTTTCCTGGTATCCGTGCTTTTGGATGCGGGTGCCGGAACGAAATGGCAGTACAAGTCGAAGGAGAGTGGGAAGATCTACAAGCGGAGTGAAGGACTTGCAGTGGCCAGTTTGGAGATGTTCAAAATGGGCATGTTCTCTAGCCATCCGGATCAGCCATTCCAGGTTGACAGCGATGGCTTGAAGAAGTTGACAGTGGAGTCAATGGGCAAGGGACTGCAAGTCAACCCGGACAACCCTATTGATGGCCTGGAAGGTCGGACGAACTTGCTCATCCGCCTGAGCGAGGCTCTTTTGAACCAACAGATCTTTGGCCCCGAAGCGAGGCCAGGGAATATGCTAGACTACCTCCTTGCCCATCCTTCTACGCATGCCGCATCAATACCGATTATTCCTCTACCCACGCTGTGGGATACCCTGATGAACGGTCTCGTTGCCATCTGGCCGGCCACGAGGACGCAAATTGACGGCGTACCACTGGGTGATGCTTGGCCTTGCGGCTCCATGCCTTCACATCCCAACACGCCCTGGGAAAGCATCGTGCCGTTTCACAAGCTGACACAGTGGTTGACCTACTCACTCATGGTACCAATGCAGAAATTGGCGCACGTCCGTTTCGTCGGCGTTGAGTTGATGACCGGACTGCCTGAATATCGGAATGGTGGTCTGCTTGTGGACACCGGCTTGCTCACTCTCAAGGAAGAGGATGCCATTCGGGGCCTGGAACACTACCAAATGAATGCCACAAGGCAAGGACAGCCGAACGTAGAAGTGGTGCCCATGTTCACTGCAGATGATGATGTGATCGTGGAATGGCGGGCATTGACGGTCGGGTTCTTGGACGAGCTTTTGGCAGAAGTCAACACTTTGCTCGATCTTTCCAGCGACAACAAACTCAGCCTGGCTCAAATGCTTGAAGCTGGAACATGGAAAGTAAGTTTGGGTGTTGTCAATGTTCCATACCCAATGCACTAACAGATGTCGTCAGGGCGGGAGGGAAATCGCAGAGGTGTCGCGACCTAACACCAAAGAACCTCCGATCATGATCATCAGCGATGGCACAGTGTTCTAGGAGTCCTGTCTCTATCTAGGCTGGGAAAATGACCCTCCGTGCTGGGAAGAAGGCCCGCACAATGCGTGCATCTGGCCGAAGCGGCACTCTGCACAACTAGATGGAGCGACAACCCACGCAATCAGGAAAAAACGCCGAAGCACACAGGTTAGCAGTGTTCTCGGTCGTCCTAGAGCTCCGACTGGAGAGCATCCGTTGCGGGCACATCCAATGAGGCAGGATAGCACGACGGGCACGAGCTTCTATTCGACTCATTCAACAGTGAAGAAAGACAACAGCTAAGAAAGTATCAGCAGGGTAAGCTGTCTGAGAGCAGATGAGCAGAGACAAGCACTGCAGAATCACTACGTGCAGCAAGGCGTGCCTACGGGGCATGACCGTTGCTGATAAGCCTACTGCATATACGAGCGTTCGGGTACTGTCGAGGTGGGACAAAAAAGAGAGGCCGCAAACATAGCGTAGCCTTGACATGCTAGCACGAGATATGAGTCTGGAACGAAGCAACGGCCGTGTGTCATCAGATATCCATATACACAGTGAAAAGCAGGCCCAGCTCCTCTTCGTCCCTCTCTTCGTATCTCCCCTGCCTGCTCTTTTAAATGAAAGCCAACGCCAGGCTCGCCACAGTCGTCAAACCCACCACAAACCATCCGCTCTGGCTCACCTTCTGATTCGTAATCATGCTCGCTGTGTCCCAAGCCAAATGCCTCAATCCATTGAAGCAATGGAACGTGAACGGCATCGCCAGCGTAAACTTGGTCAACACCTGCAAGAAAGCCGGCCATGCTGCGAAGCTCGCGGCCAGAACTGCGGACTCGAGATGCCAACCCAAGTACGGTGCCACCAGGTAGAGGGCTCCATACGCGTAGAAGAGTCCACTGACAATGCAGCCCGTGATACGGTTCAGGGCGGAGAGATACCAGGTAATCTGCGGTCGGTAGATGGAAAGATGGGGAGCGACGGGCCGATTCAGGCGTTGTTTGGCGAGGATTTCGTTGCGGGCGTGGGATTCGGACACGGAGGCTGCGGCGACCAATCTACAACGCCGTTCAGTATATTGTTGTTCCTAGCCCAGAGACTCCGCGCATACCTCTTCTGAGCAGTGATCCCCATCGCAACAGCTGCTGGTGCTGCGAATCGGTATGCATTGGGCGTTGCGACTACTGTGCTGGTGTTAGCCGGACGACTTCGCTCCCCGGTGGCGTGAAGACGTACGCCGCCGTAGCGACTGCTGCGCGATCCTCTGGGCCAACATCTTTGCTCGGAGCTGCGGACTCTGTGCTGGTGCGCAATTGCGAGCGAAGCAGAGGACGTGAAGTGACGATGAGACTTGGACGAGCGATTAGCTTCTCGCCTATTGGTTCCGAGTGCCATCCTCGGCTCTGTTATTCCCGACAGAGCACGTGCAGCCCCGGAAACCGCCGCGGGCGTGAAATTCTGTCATGGAATGAGCTTTCTTTCTCTCCTCTTCTCTTTTGAATTTCTTCAGGAATCTCAAAACACCGTCTGGACATATTCGGCTGAAGGCGCGGCGAAAGCACTCATTGGTATGGCGTTTTGTCATGCCGCAGAGTGCGTCATCATGGTTCCGAGACCGATCTGCCTGTAGTTAATCACTCTTCGTGGATATTCTATTTCGCGATGGAGCTTCATATCCGGGCTACAAACATCTATCCCTTCCCTCCCGGCTCTGCCTGAGCTATATCCGGAGTGCCTGATTAAGGAGAACTCTGCCTATAGATTCGACCCCTGACGCTCACGCTCAAATCCAGGATGAACATGAGATTTGAACAGCCAAGACTGACTCAGGCTCAGTCTTTCTACCTTCGAAGCTCTTGGGCTGACGACCGGAAAAGTATGCCAAAAGACTGCAGAGCTCTTGCGGGAGCATACTGGCTTATGTTCATGCGCAAAAGCTGCAAATCCTGTCCGGCTCTACCTCACTCCGAGGGGATCTTGGCATACTGAGTCTCGAGGAATGACGATATCCTCTGGTAATTATCTGGTTCCGCTACTACAATAGCCAATGCTCCTTAGATGACATATACGACTGGTAAAGCGACAGGCATAAGTGAGGCTTGCCCTGGGGGGGAAAGCGCTGATCACCCCTGCACTGTCTCGACCTCGAAAGCCAATGCTATAGGGACGATTTTGACATGAGCTTCATAACTTATACAATGGCAGCGATCGAGAGTTTCGGAAGCAGGAGGCTGATTTGTGGAAAGATGATACTCATAGAAGATATCGCTGATGAAGGACCAGGTGGATGGCGGTCATTTTTCCCAGTGAATTACACGCAACTTCCACAATCTCGCTCTTCTCGGCTTGCACTTTTTCGTGTTTGCTTGTGTTTCTCATTGCATCCTCCCACTCACGCATCCTCCCCAATGGACAGGGCATAGCACCTATAGCACATAACATATATCAATTTGCCATTCAGCAATTCCTAAAGCGGGTGCTTGGTAAAACCCTATCTGGCTTCCGTCAATTCTTCTACGACAGGCATCCCTCGACAACTTCGCCACGATCCGCAACCCTCCTCATGTTACTGCTTTTGCAGTGCCGATGTGTTCTAAATCAGTGGCTCTTGCAGGCCAAAAAACCGGAATTTAATCCCACCAGGCACCGCTACCCGGCCACGTCTAAGATCACGGCCAATTCGACGCTCTCTCTGCATGCGAATTGCAGGATTTACCATGGTGGGCACGCTCAGAGGCTGGGCATAAGTCGGCCCCTACCTCCGGAACCGCTCAGGTGCTCGGGCATACTTACGTAGCTGCCTCGGACGTGACCATTTTCCATCTCGTTCGCCTGCGGATATGGATCAATACTTGGAGCTCCAGCGAAGAAAGATCTTGGCCAGCAAGACTCACCCTTATCAAGCACAATCAAATGTAGTAGCTGTTCGCGAGCCGACAAGAAACTCAAGATCGTCCACGCCTGAAGATGCTGCAAAGATACAGTCATTGGAGGATGAGCTGAGAAAGCTGGCTGAGAGGCTCGCAGCTGTGGAAGCTCGTCCTGAGCCACGAAGCGAATCTCCTGCAAAGAATACAAGAGACAAGGACGACGCAGCGTCGAAAAACTCGCATCGCAGGCGTTCATCGGGTGCGGCAAGCTTCATCGCTGTGGAGCCTACGATTCCGGAGCTGGAGGAATCAACCGCAATACAAGAGAAGCCAAGGGCAGCGAACAACTTCCCCTTTCATTTCGACAATCACATCAATGCAGCTTCTCAACAGCAGCATCTGACGTCAAAACGGTTGTGGGCAATGTGGCAGCAGTATCGGTCAAGTGTCGACCCGCTGCTCAAGATCATCCACGCACCAGCTGTACAGCACTTATTCTTGGTCACGGAGGAGGAGCAAGAGAAAGTCGATTTGGAGGCAGAGGCTTTGAAGTATGCTATTTGTTTTGCAGCTGCGGCAAGTCTTGAACAATCGGCACCTGATGCTTCTTCGTGTCCTACAGCAAGGCCCCTGTCCAGCACCTATGCTTTCCGCCTGGAGAGCACACTCGCCAAATCTGCTTTCCTTACCAAGCCATCGATACAGGCAGTTCAGGCACTTGCCATCTACCTCATCTGTGGACAGCACTTCCTAGATGCTGGCTACGTGTGGGCACTCACCGCTATACTCGTCAGGCTCGCTCTCAAACTCAAAGTGAACCGAGATCCCGAGACGCAAGGATTGTCCTTCCTGGACTGTGAATACCGGAGGCGACTTTGGTGGCACATCTGCTCTCTCGATGCACGTGTTGCAGAGCTCAATAAGACGGATCCACTCATTTACGAACGTCAATGTACTTCTCGCTTCCCGATCGGCATCCAAGACAGCGAATTCGACTCGTTACAAGATCTCGATGCCAAGCGCAGCAGCCAGACCCATGCTCCGGACATGTTTTTCGCGCTTTTGCGCTTCGAGACTACGTATTACATGCGTACAGTGCTCTACTCGGACGATTTTATGGAAGACAATGGCTGGCCGATCCTACCCACAGATGGCAAGCTATCCATTATAGAATCCTTGGAAAAGATCCTAGAAGAGAAGTATTGGCGACGCTGCCAATGCGGCTCATCCGTGTGCAAACTCGCCATTGCATCGAGCAAGACAACGGTAGCTAGGCTGAAGCTCTCGGCTATCGTGTCCGGCCAGGATCTCACACAGTTGTCCAACCAGGACATGGAGGAAGTGCTTTCTGCTGCAACATCCGTTCTCGAAAACCTCCGTGCCATCAGAGAAGAGCCAGGCTTGTCGCGCTGGACGTGGCTATGCAGATCATACGCTGAGTGGGATGCGGTGTCAGTCTGCCTCGCAGCACTCTTGCTTGCCCGATGGCGCTCTCGGACTGTCACACGCGCCTCGAGTGCCGTCAATGCCTTCTTCGTGGCGTGGAAAGAGAGCTCGTACAATCCGGAATTGTACAAACGCTGGAACAAGCTCGAAAGCCTCAAATTCAAGGTCGAAAAGCTTCAGCGACACCAAAGCGGCTCGCCTCTCCACGATCCGAGCAATTCCAGTGCATACAGCTCAACAGCCTCCCTCACCGCGCCCGACGAGAAGCGACGGGGCTCAACGGCGCCAAGTAGCCCGAGCCCACTCAGTCCAGCGCACAGCAAGCTTGGCAGCGTTTCGAGCAGGAGCACAGGATCTGTAAGGAGTGCGTTCGAGGATCAGAATTGGCCGCTCAGCAATGCTTTCGGACATGAGGACGTTCAGTATGACCTGAAGGCTTTCGCTTTGATGATATAGAATGCCAGTCTCCATTTGCTTGTCCAGCGGCAAGTGAGGTCGCAGTCTGGCGAGATGTGTAAACATCAGAGGAGTTTTTTGTTTGGATTATGATGTTGCTGGATACCCCCGTTGTAGCATACCCCGTATTTAATGTCTTCATGTGCAGGGCTGGATCTGGCCTTTCTTCGTTGTTGGTATGCCCTTACTGGTCTCAAGGCGTAGCCGCGATGTGAGCTGGTTTGTACGCTCGGCCGCGGGATCTGTCGTCCCACCCAGTGTATTCATTTCTCAAATATGCGTTGCTGAGCAAATTCGCCTCGCCACCAGCTTTAACATTGACAACGACGAAACCGGACGACATTACGACGTGGAACTATTGTCCTGGTGGATTCATTCACCTGAGGACAGTGAACCCGGCATTAATGGTATCCGGACATGGCCAGCATGGCTGCACGCATGGACCATGAGCGCTTCCAAACCCTGACTAGTGTCAGAGTAAGCAAGCTGTGTTTCTATACTATTGGGGGCTCATAATGAGAAGCTTCCGTAACCGCGGTTCAGCCCAGACCTTCTGGCGTAGTTCACATGCACGCCAAGAATTTCCAAGCTCACTCTGATCTCTTCCTGGCTTATCTCGGTCCAAGATCGCCTACAACAACTACGGTGGAAACTCTGGGCTGGAACTGGGCCACGCCAGCCTGCTTCAATGGCCCGAAGAGTACGAGCAGAAATGAGGTGCCGCGAAAGAGAAAGGTAAAGTGAAGACATGACAGGTTGCTTTGGCTCCTGGCCAGCGAAAGCAAACTGGTCGCATTGCGCCCCAGAACGATGCATCTTTGAACTAGACTTTACCGTCACCACTCAACCAAGGGTAATCATATCCATCCTCTCCATCTCTCAACAGATCCACCAAGTCCTCTGTCTCCCCAGCCGCCAGATTCTCGAAATTTAACCTCACACTTTGCCTGATGTTCCTCGTGTACGCCTGACTATTGCTTCCCGTCCAAGCCCCAGAGATATCGCTGAAAGCCGCCTGATCACCCGCTGGGCGATGCTGCGCAAACAGCTGGGGCTGCAGAGTCAAGCACGTCAACCTCCCTCCCCGACTCACGCCATCGTTATGACACATCTGGCGGAAACCGACATCGGTGGGACCAGACATGGCGTTGATGCCGAGTTCGAAGAGTATGCGGCGAGCGCCTTTTTGGGTGATGGCGTATGCGAGCATGCAGAAGTTGTTGTGTGCGTGGGACACCACACGAGTGTGGTTTGGGTAGAGCTTCAGGAAGTCGTCCGCGCCCATTTGGTTGTCGATGTGTTGGGTCTCTGGCACCGTTGGGTCGTCTTTGATCAGCACCCGTCCGAGTGGTTGATGCTGATCCTCCGGCGGCCAGCCTGAGCCGCAGTGTCCCGGCCAAAGGAGATCCCAGCGATCTAAATCGCCGTATGGTGATGACTTGGGACTGGTAGTTTTCTCCTCGTCACCTAGGCTCAGCTCGACAGCTTTCTGACCTTCTTTTGGTTCAGGGATGGTAGGGTCGAGAAACTTGTCCTTCGAGCCTCGTATGGGCTGGAGAAGCACTCTCGAAGCTTTGGCGAAATCTCGCATCTGATCTTTGATCCTCACGTCCCAGTCCGCATCGTCCTCCATGATCAAAGCAGAAGACAAGTTCTGTTCGACGATTCGCTGTACGGCGTTCATGTGTGCGCGCCAGTTGCCCATCTCTGCCGGTGTGCGGCCAGCCTGTGCTCCGCCTGGTGGTAGAGTCTTCGGGTCCACCTCAGTGACTCCGTCCACGTACTCAATTTCCAACCCCGAGAAGGACGCAGCTAAATCCATGGCGTCTCGCTTGTCTGTGCGTGAGGGAAGGTTGACGACGAGGATCTTCTGAAACTACATGCGATCAATCTTGATGGCTTTGAAGGACGTGGGAATTCATTACTTACACCTAATGTGCTGTTATAGACATCATGCAACAGATTATCTTTATGCCACTCCATGGTCGTGGCTGGTACTGATCCACTAAATGCAAAAGCGCCGAGGAGTAGCACCACGACGAATCCGACTCCGCCCACAATGACATTTCGGTGCGTATTGTTCTGGCGCTTCGATTCGAGGTCGGACTCTGGATCGCGAACTGAGTACAGTCGTTGATACATGGGCGCTGGAGGCAGTAATGCTGAGATGCGATGGATGTTAGAGAGACAAGAGCGCGAGAGAGTGAGTGTCACGTTCATTATCTAGGCAAGGGGTAATCGTGTTGTGCATTCCTCATGCCCTTTAGTATGTAGCTTTGCCTTGCTCTGTCGAGAGCTTGGCACTTCAATAAAGGGCTGGAACATCCATCGTCCACGAACAAGAGGCAGTGCTGTGAGAAGAAGGTCCCATTGATGTCCAGCGAGGATCGCGCATCGATTCAGAATACTTTCGTCCACACCTTCTCCCAAACATTACGAGGGCGATCATCAATCCAAAGGTGTTCCTGCCTATCAATTTCCGCCTTGCCGCTCATCAAATCGATCTCGTGGCTTCTTTTGAATCTTGTGCGTTTCACCATTTTCCAGCCTATGATGAGCAGGCCGTAGATGGGGATGCCGATGTAAGCGATCACGAAGTCTTTGGTACTCCAGTTCCCCCTAGTGAAGACGGCGAAACCGTTACCGAGGATGACAATGACGAAGAAAGCCAGAGCAACGGAGGCGGTATATGTCGTTCCTACTGCGCGGAAGGCCATTTGACTTCGATCTATGCCCTGGGTCTTCGTTGCGCGATAGAAGCGCAGGTAAGCTATTGTGACAGTGGACCATGTCAGAAGACTCGCTAGGGCGGAAATATTCGTGAGCCAGTTGAAAACATTCGCGGATCCGGAAGACACGGACATGTAGGCGAGCAAGGAAAAAGAGGCAGTTGAAAGGACACACCACAGCGGCACGCCACTAGTCTCGAATGATCAGTCAATCTCCTGATATGCCCAATGTCACATCATGGACTTGCCTCTTGGTACACCAACGCAGTACCTGCGGAGCTTGACCGAGCTGTGCCAAAGCGTAAAGGTATCTTGAGCCAATGTAGACGCAAGCCTTTCCTGCCGAAGTCGCGGAAGTGATAATGACTGCATTGATGATGGATGGCAATGCAGCAATACCAGCACGTTGGATGCCAATCACCCAAGGCGATGCTTCAGCACCAGATTTTTCGGTGAGGTTCGGATCTGTGTGAGGTACCAAGACACCTACAGCGAGAGAGCCGAGAGCGTAAAAGAAGAGGATCCTCTAGAGAAGGTATAAGACAAAGATCAGCTGGTGTATGTTCCGCAGGTCCATCTTGTGCATTCACTCACCCAGAACACTCGTCTTACTGCCTGCGGGATAGTCTTGCGCGGATTTTGGCTCTCGCCAGCCGCCACGGCAACATATTCTGCTCTGGTGTCAGTGCTTGTAAACATACAACTCTCGTACAATACCAAGTTCACGTACCTGAGCCGCCATACGAGAACGCAGCTCCTATGAAACCAGCAAATAAGCCAGCGAAGCGACCAGCATCTCCAGTACCGATGTATTCTGCCATGGCTGAATATGGAGACTTCCAATACCTGAAACCCAGGCGATCTCCATTCGGGCCTCCGCCTAGATCAATGATCAAAGCCAGCAGCAAAAGCCCAACCATCGTAATGATCTTGATGGAGGCGAATATGAATTCCGCTTCTCCATATATGCCGACAGCGAACACATTCAGAGCCAGAATGACCACGATGAAGATGGAGATCCAGACTGCCGGACTAATGCTGTCGTTCCAGTAAGAGATCAAGGTGGCCGCTGCAGTGAACTCTGCGGCAGTTGTGATGCCCATATTGTACCAATTGTTCCTGATAACTGTGGTCAGTGTTTCACCAGTACGTGACTCAGATTATCTTTGATGCATCTCAGAGCAGGAAGCAGGGTCTACCCCAATCACCGATCGACCGTCACCTACCATCCAACGGCAAAACCAACGGCTTCATCGATATAACGAGCGCCTACTTGAGGGATCGCGCCCGGCAAAGGTAGCCAGGTCACCATCTCGCCAAGACATTGCATCTAAGAAAGATCAGTGGGCTCCCTGTACGTTGCGTTCAGCCGCATACCATCCCCCAGATTGCGCAACCAGTGAAGATATAGCCCAGAAAGGTGCTCAAAGGTCCAGATTGAGCCAAATGTCGGCCAATGCCCAGGAATAGACCAGTCCCAATCGTGCCGCCGATGGCAATGAATTGAACATGGCGCTCCTTGAGGCCGCGTTTGACATTTCGGTATTGTGCTTGAGTCTCATCTGGTCGTTCTCGCCAGTCCACCTCAGTCGAGTCGCGCGTTTCTACGGCTGGCAGCTTCAAGTCTGCTGGGTCAGCGGGCAAGTTCCACTTCTTGTCCATTACAACCTCATCGCCTGGCATGTACGCCATGGTGACTGACCGCACTGTGCTCTTGGTACAAGGGCTCTACCACTAAAGCCGCTCGTCCGGTGTCGAAACGATTGTCTTGTCTAGAACCAGGAGATGAACCACAACCGGGCGTGTTGCAACACCTACGAGATGCCGATTTGGCCTATCTCAGCATTGCCCTGTCGTGGCTGCAAATGCCGAGAGCCTCCCCTTCTTCGCTGCCCAGGGTGAACCACATACTGTAGGGGCTCAATGAGCTTGGCAGCTTTGTGAAGGATATCCCGGCCAGAGGGAGCGAATCAGATGCACTTTTCATGCTTCGATGCAAGCTCGATAGGTACACGAAGCTGCCAACCTGAAGATCAGTGTTTGGTATGTGTAGTGTCTTCACAAGCAGCGACCAGGTTTCGATGCTCGTTGCCATATGTATGGCTGGAAGCCCTGGATTTGTCAGCACAGGCCATGATTTGGCAAACAGTCCACCTCTCCTAAATATTGACTAGCTACATTCTCATACTCTGCCTCGAGATCTTCATGCTTTGCCATCAAAGTCAATCGGCCACGGCATCATATGAGGATGGCAACAATAACATGTCGCGATGTGTACGGCGACACGCACGAGTCGCCCGTGGCTGAGCTGCAGTGGCGTCCAGTGGCTTACGGAATCGTGATCAGGAACGAGCAAGTGCTTTTGATACGACAATTCGGCGGCACGTACGACTTGCCTGGCGGCGGTGTCAATCTTGGCGAAGATCCGAAGACCGCCGCGATACGCGAGATCAAAGAAGAGACTGGCATCAATGCAGACCAACCCTTACTCCTGGGCGTGGAGTCTTCTCTGTTCAGAGCTACTCATTCTGACAAGAAGTCTTACCATAGCCTGCTGATTTATTACAGCTGCACATATGTCAACGGCGAACTTTCGTCTCATGGTCTAGATGAGATCGAGAAGCGATATGTCGAGAAAGCAGAGTGGATCTTTGTAAGCCAGGTGGACGGCATCGAGATATCCAGCACTGTCGACTTTCGACCATATATCAAACAGGCTTTGCGCTGAACTGATCGCTGACCATCATCAAATATCACCATTTAATTCTTCCAGAATGAAGCACGAATGTGGTCTTGCGCACCGAGCTGCAGAAGTCTATATCGGGTTTGCAGCCGAATGTGGCTCAAACCCCTGCTGGATGCAATGTCGATTAGCGGGTTAACAGCGGGAAACTTGTATATTCACGTGGCACACCTTGCAGCTCATTATACAGCAGCCACTGGACTTGGTAACTCCTTATGTATGAACTCTGTCCGGACTTGCGTGGTCTCCTCGTTCGTAAGCATGCTCCTCATTACCTTTTGAACCTTGAGATTCAAACATCTTGCCGGGACGTTACCAGGACACACGTCTGGCAATGCGACTACGACAATTCTTGTCGCACGTCGCGGCGGTGTACTTCGCCCTACCCTCGACTCATGCTTGCACGATATGCACAAATGAGTCGCCGGAACCGATCACGTTGGCACCAGCACCATGGACTTTGAAAGGCACAATCTACTCCTTCTTCCTGCTTCCACTTCTTGGCATTCCTCTTGACGGCAAACTTCCAGCAAAAGCCTTTCCGCCGTTCGAGCGAAAGTACAAATCCTCGATCGCAGGAGACTACCAAGGCACTCTAGGTGCGTAAACACAAGCTGGAGGCCGGATGAAGGTTTCGGATGCGTAGAACTGCACCGTGCTTCCACTGGTCATGTTCCAGATCCTTGCTGATGCTTACAACACTTGCTTCTAGGCATGATTCAAGTCATCCGCTACACCGAAAGCCCTGTTGGGCCTTACGACGAATTCTTCATCGTACCTGGCTTCTTTGGCTATCCTGGCCCAGACGGTTCAGAAGTTAGCAACGTTCGAGTCAGTAGAATTTATGTCAGCCAGAAGTATACCGCATGGAACGGAAGAGTGAATTGGAACATTCCGAAGCATCTGGCCCGATTCGACTGGACGAGCAACGCAGATGGTGGTGAGAGCGTCAAAATCTATCCTTTCGATACTTCAGGCGACCCTTCTGAGGCCGGCCCGGCAAGTGCCAAACCTTTCTTCCAGATGTCGTTCTCGCCCCTGTTAAGTGGAATATTACAGATCCCGTTCAGCACTGATCTGTACGGACTTTTGGGTATTAACGCGACCTTGGTGCAGCCGCCTGTCCCGCAGGGGCATGATGTCTTCGGAGCTATAGCCGGAACTCAGACAGCTAAGTCTGTTGTACCCGGGCAATCTAGTCGTCAGACAGTCCTTGGCACCATCAACTTGGACCAGACGGGAGGTGATGGAGAAGAGACTGGGTTTAATGCTGTGGGAGACGAGTATTTTCCCAACTTCTGGCCTGGTCTGACTTCGACGACTGTTGGATTGAGGATGGCCGATGCAACGATCACGTTTAGCGAAGCAGTGGCGTGGAATGTGTAATGTCCGTCTGATCCCCAGCGCTATAGAGGGAGTATCATGATCCTGGAACGCTGATACTCATTCGTTTAGGCCTTCACCATCCCCAAGCACAGTTACATGCAGTAGTCATGTCAATTACAACAACTTCATAATAGAGCCATGCAGTGAGGTTTACGAGCGTGGATAGATCTGGAGTGGTCTCGGAATTCCTGCGATTGATTCAGATGCCGTGTCTATAGATTGTCTCGTCGTATCTGTCAGAGAGGCATCGTCCCACATGAGATGCGCACGGGCGTGGAAAGGGAGCATTGTACACCACGGGGCCGCGTGCTCATGGCAGAGCAGACCAGATCTGGCAAGGATGGATATCGTCGTCTCTCGTTATAGGCTAGATAGAAAGTTGAGGATAGAGGCATTGAGACTAGAAATTGCGTGAGGCATCAATGGTGCCCTCCAGTGCTCGTGTGTTGAGACGCACAACAGTTGAATCTGAAGAGCGAAATGCAAAAGCATCAGGTCTTACTCTTGTATAGAGATGGTAGAAGGTGAATAATAGAAAGGAGTAGCGCGAGGTGTGGAGAGCAAAACCAATCACAGGCAGCCTTGGCAGGTGACGTCTATTCGCAAGGGTCTTCCAGCAGTGTTGGGCGCTGCTACCGGTGGAAATCTCGTCTGAACGATTTACTTCTCTGTCGGTGGTTGCTCGTGCGCTGTCTTCACCGCGTATTCCTGTGTTCGCCACCAGTACTTGCAGCCGGCTGCATCTTTCCACCTCGCACTCCCTACGCCCTGCCGAACCGTCAAGTCGAACAAGGGACTTCGCCGCAACCAACCCCACCAACGCCCACAAAAAGAGGTGCCCGCGTTACAATTTTCAGATTCACTCTTTCACGCCAACACCTCCCCGACACTCACTCGCTGCAACCATGGTTTCCGCATCCAAGGCTGCCCGTGAGGCCAAGCGTGCTGCTTCTGGCAAGGAGCCCAAGAAAACGGCCGCAAGTAAAGTTGCCTCCAAAAATGCCTCCAAGGCTGGGTCTGAGGCGTCGTCGGTCAACGGCGACGAGACTCCGCCGCTCCTCGATGGCGATGAGGAGCTGTCCAGCAAGAATAGCAAGGCGATGAGTAGCAAGATGGCCAAGATGGCCCTCCAGGAAGACAAGGACGGCATTTCCGACCGTGTGACAACCGGTGTGCTGGCATCCCTCGAGGCCAGCCGCGACGTCAAGATCATCTCCGCATCCCTCGTGTTTCACGGTAAAGTGCTGATCAACGATACCACACTCGAAGTCACGTACGGCCGGCGGTACGGTTTGCTCGGAGAGAACGGATGCGGAAAGTCCACCATCCTGAAATCCATCGCCAAGCGAGAGTTCCCCTTCCCAGAGCATATCGACATCTACCTGCTGAACGAGGGCGCCGACCCCTCAGATACTGGTGCTCTACAGTGGGTGGTCAACGCCGCCGAAGCCGAGATGAAGAGACTGGAGGACCTGTCCGAGACAATCCTCGAAGAGGAGGGACCAGATAGCCCCAAGCTCGAACCTATCTACGAGCGCATCGATGGCATGGATCCATCTACCTTCCACACCCGTGCCGGTCAAATTCTGACTGGTCTCGGTTTCAACAAGAAGACCATGGACAAGAAGACAAAGGACATGTCTGGTGGTTGGAGAATGCGTGTCGCACTTGCCAAGGCTCTCTTCGTCAAGCCTGCCCTCTTACTCCTCGACGATCCAACAGCTCACTTGGATCTTGAGGCCTGCGTGTGGCTGGAGGAGTACCTGAAGAAGTGGGACCGCACGCTGATACTCGTTTCTCACTCCATGGACTTTTTGAATGGTGTCTGCACGAACATGATCGACATGCGCTTCAAGCAGCTTCAATACTACGGTGGTAACTATGACTCCTACATGAAGACCCGACAAGAGAACGAAGTCAACCAGCAGAAGGCCTACGAGAAGCAACAGGAAGAAATCAAGCATATCAAGGAATTCATCGCAAAAGCTGGTACCTACGCCAATTTGGTGCGACAGGCCAAATCCCGACAAAAGATTCTCGACAAGATGGAGGCAGACGGTTTCATCCAACCAGTGCACCAGGATCGCGTTTTCACATTCCGCTTCGCAGACGTGGAGAAGCTGCCACCGCCTGTACTTTCCCTCGACGACGTGACCTTCTCCTACTCCGGCAAGAAGGAGGACAACCTGTACGAGAACCTCGACTTCGGTGTGGACATGGACAGCAGAACAGCCCTCGTTGGACCAAATGGTGTCGGCAAGTCGACCCTCCTCCGTATCTTCACAGGCAAGCTCTCCCCAACCAGTGGATCTGTCTCGCGACACACCCACTTGAAGCTCGGCATGTACTCGCAGCATTCTGCTGAACAGCTCGACCTGACCAAATCTTCTCTCGAATTCGTGCGTGACAAGTATGCATCAATCTCACAAGACTACCAATACTGGCGGCAACAGCTTGGTCGTTACGGTCTCTCTGGTGAGGCACAAACAGCCGTCATGGGAACCCTCTCCGAAGGACAGAAGAGCCGTATCGTGTTTGCTCTGCTTGCCATCGATGGACCCAACATGCTTCTTCTCGACGAGCCGACGAACGGTCTTGATATTCCTACAATCGACTCCCTGGCTGATGCCATCAATTCTTTCACTGGTGGTGTCGTCGTTGTCTCTCACGATTTCAGGTGTGTCAAATATTTCGTTGTTCCTCAGAACTCACGCTAACATTTATCAGATTGCTCGACAAGATCGCCAAAGACATTATGGTGTGCGAGAACAAGACCGTGACAAGATGGGATGGCTCCATTGGGGAGTACAAGAACCACCTGAGGAAGAAGATGTTGGCCTCTGGCGCTGTGTGAGCAAGTTCCATGCAATCGTGATGCGATGTTTCTGGGTGCGGGCATTGTTTGCTGGTTTCACTTTAGCGGATGAAGAGAGCATGGGCACGACAAGGGACACAACGTGCCAACGCTACAATACCGCATGATGGTCATTGGGATAGAAGGGTACGCCGTGCGTTACGGCGTGATGGAGAATAGATACCAACCAAAAGAATGACATTCAGGTATGACCGTGCTGCCACGATCCAGTTCGCTATATGGGCCACTCGCCTAGCGACAGACTCGCTGAATTTGAGAATGTCGCGGGGCTTCTTGAGACAAGTTCTCACATTGACAAACATGTACGTAGAAGATGCGGACCGTTCGACCCAGTGCAATATCGGAGCTCATGACAAGCCGCTTTAGAGTGTGTACAAGGCTGTGACAGTGTAGCGTGCGACCATTGTCTCAATCTGTATAGCATAAGTACCGCGCAACTCTCCACCACAAGCTGTATTCCACATCCATTCCACGTCCGCAGTCTAACAAACATCCGGAGTCACCAAGAACATATTCACCGCATCCTTGCTCCAGATCTACGGCAGCTCAAAAATACCCAATTCCGCCGCACGTCTTGTCCCCATAACCAGCACCTGCGTCAGAGGAGAAAAAGGACCATAATGCCTGCTCACTACCGCAGACGAGGATCCACTACCCTCCATCACAACAGCAATGCTCGCCTCCCTACTCGACTCAACAGTCAAGGCACCCACGATCGCTTCAGTGGCAGACCTCGTGTCCGGATTCGACATGAGAACATCTATGCCAATGGCACGGCTGCAAGGAACAGTGCAAGCGCCAGGACTCATGTTGCGAACGAAGGAAAGGCGGGGTATAGAAGTGGAGGACAGTTTGACGAGGAATTGTTTGGCTAGACGATTGTGGCGCATACCAGGAGTGGTGGGTGGAGAATTTGTCCGAGTGGCGCTGTCGGACACTGGTCGTTGGATGCTAGTATTGTAGCTTCATGTATGATGAGAGCGTGGGACGAGGGGGCTGTACTGAAGCTATATTCCATTCATACGAGCAACATCTGGCTGGGGGTATCAAAGCTAGGGAAATCATCAGTGCCAGTCAACAAGCACACTGCCAGCGTTTCATCGGATCTATTGAGCAGAACTCTTCGCTCTACTGGTAAAGCGTGCAGGCCCAAGACCGGATCGTATCTCATCGAGTTGTGCCATTCCAGACATTGGCTTCCCTCGTTTCACTCTTTGGCCATACTTTCCGGCTTTGCTGTGAGAGCCTAGGAAGTCGTCCATGATGCCGTCGAAGTCACTTCGAACGAGTTTTGGTGCTTCCTCGTCGTCAGTGCGAGAGTATGTTGACATTCTGGACGCACGGCTCATGCCTGATATCGCGCTGTATTTGCTGGTCTTGGAAGCTTTGGAGAGACCAGTCATGCCTGATGCCATGGAGCCGGTGTCGGCGTTATACTCGTCCTCTTCTTCCTCTGGGAATTCCGCTAAGCTATAGGCTGCTTCCATTTTATCGAATCGGTCGTCGAGAGTGGTGAGAGGATCAGTACGGGCCAAAGAAGATGAGGTCATGGAATAGTTTGTGGTTGACGTCTTGGCACCTTTTCGCTTCTTCTTGCGGCCAGCTGCCAGTGATGAAAGCGCAGCGGAGGATTCGAGCATAGAATGAGCAGCTGGTATGCCTGATTTCTCGAGATTATCACTCTTCTCAGCTTTCTTGAATTTCTTGAACTCGTCGAGCCAGTCGCCTCCTGTGGGATCTGCTGTAGGTACTGCATGAGGATCTTCTGGAGGTGCCGCTTCTTCATTCTCTGCAAAATGGAGTTGTGGTGGCATCTCGTGAGGGGAGGCAGGCGCTTTTATCGTGTCGTCACTCTCCCAGCCTTCTTCCTCGTCGCCGAAAAGTTCTTGCTCACCCAGCCGCTCCCACTCATCCCGCTCAACCTCATAGCCATCTCTCGTGAGCTCACCGAAAATATCTTCCTCGTCGTCCACATACTCCTCATCATCCAATGCCTCAAGGACTTCTCGCAATCGCGGATCCATGTCTGGCTGGAAGCCGGCAATCTCATCTGGCACGTCTTGCTGGTCCTGATATGATCGCCTCGTCACAAACTCACTCGGCAACACTTCCTCCGGCAGCAGGCTTCTCGCCACGCTCGATGTCATGCTACTCTGTCCCACACTCCGTACATCGTCCAAATCCATGCTCCGTAACACATCCTCGAGTCTCTGCTTGCCTTTGCCTTTGCCCTTCTCTTCCTTGGCCGGATTGGATTCGACCCACGTCACTGCTCCCTCTCCACTGCCCAAGTCCCGCATATGTTGCATGTAGTCATATTCGGTATCGTCGAAGAAAACGCCATGTTGTGCCGCTTCTCCCTCATTCTTCCTCACTGCCAGGCCAAATTCTTCTTCTAGATCTCCACGCTCCTTGGTCTTCTTACTCCGGTACGAAGATGCTGAATATACCGAGCCGGCAGAAGAATAGGCGTAATCGTCTTCATTCGCTCTTCGGGTTTTCTCCACTTCCGCGAACACCATCGAAGGCGCATTCTCGTCGTGGATGAGCGGATCATTCTGGGCGCGATGGACAAGCTGGAAGTGGGTGGCATTTTTCTTGTCAATGAACTTGCGGCGAGGCATTGCGAGGTCTTTGTAATCGTGTTCTACTACTTTCTCTCGATTTGAAAAATCCTAGCCAAATTTACTGACTGCGATGGTTGCCAAGACCTGGTACTAATCGATAAGGGAGGTCGATTAGCGGGCAGCCCGATCAAAGCTTTAAAGAAACAGTCGTCATTCTTCCCTCAACATACGACCAGCAAACACCTGCATACCAACGGCACAATGGTGTTGGCCAAGAGCAAGAATGCCGTCGGGCTGGGCAACAGCCTGATGAACGACCGCTTTGGCAAGGGCAAGTCGAACATGCATCGTGGGAATGCGCCACAGGGAGGGATCAAGCGCAAAGATCAGTTCGGCAATGAGTACATTACGAACAACAAGGAGGAGGCAGCGTGGGTGAAGATGCGCTCTGTTACGGAACAGGGTGCGCTGGACGAGTTCTTGAGCACTGCCGAGTTGGCGGGCACGGACTTCACCGCGGAGAAAATGAACAACGTAAAGATCATTCATGTCGATCAGAAGAACCCGTATCTGCTGAGCAAGGAAGAGGAACGAGGGGTTGTGAGAAAACAGAATGCGAAGAGAAAGCGCTTGACGGTGCCAAGACGACCGCCATGGACCACGGACATGGATGCGCGAGATCTCGATGAAAGGGAAAGAGAGTCTCTTCTGCAGTGGCGCAGAGGGCTCGCTGAGCTAGAGGAGGTCGATGACCTGCTCATGACTCCCTTTGAGCGCAATCTGGAAGTATGGAGGCAGTTATGGCGAGTCATCGAGCGTTCCGATCTGGTTGTGCAGATAGTTGATGCGAGAAACCCGCTCCTGTACCGCTGCGAGGATCTGGAATACTATGTGAAGGAGCTGGATGGTGGCAAGAAACAAAATCTGCTACTAGTGAACAAGGCGGATATGATGACACTAGAGCAGAGAAGAACTTGGGCAGAATGGTTCACCGAGCGAGGCATTGCTTTCCGTTTCTTCTCTGCTGAGCTCGCGAAGGAAATGAACGAAGCAAGAGCAGAAGACGCTGATGCTGCGAAGAATCCTTTCGATCAGCTGAAAGACGAGGCTGAAGATGATGACGAGGACGAGGAAGACGAAGGCGATGAGGACACGGAGTCCGAGAGCCTGGAGGAGGATGACTTTGAAGAGGAAGTTGACCCAGACGCCGACCTTGACAAGCTCGCTGCTGAAGCTCAAAAGATTCGAGTGCAAGACAAAAGGGAAGACGACGAGGAGTGGGCAGATGAAGAAGAAGTCGATAAGCCATACCCAGTCCCAGAACTGCCACAAGACCAGATGAGCATAGAAGAGAAGTGCCGGATCTTAACCACGGACGACCTCGAAGCCCTCTTCCTGCAGCATTCTCCTGCAGCGCCAGTTGAAAATCCAGAAGACGGGTCAGCACCACGAAAAACACAGATCGGACTGGTAGGTTATCCCAATGTCGGCAAGTCCTCTACCATCAACGCGCTGCTTGGTGCCAAGAAAGTGTCTGTCTCGGCGACTCCAGGAAAGACGAAGCATTTTCAGACCATCCATCTGTCACCACGAGTTGTCCTCTGTGATTGTCCTGGTCTCGTATTTCCCAACTTTGCAAATACAAAAGCCGAGCTTGTCCTGGCTGGCGTGCTCCCAATCGACCAGCTGCGGGAATATACAGGCCCATCGGCATTGGTAGCACAGCGGATACCAAAGCATTTCCTCGAAGCACTCTACGGCATGAAGATCATCACACGACCTCTAGAGGAAGGCGGCACCGGCATTCCTACAGGCGAAGAAGTGCTACGTTCATATGCGCGAGCGCGAGGCTTCTCAACGCAAGGTCTTGGTCAGCCAGACGAAGCACGAGCAGCCCGACATATCCTGAAAGACTATGTCAAAGGCAAACTCCTCTACTGTCACCCGCCGCCTTCAACGCCTCCCTCCGACGGCAAGCACTTCAATCGCGAGCTTTACGACCTCGCTCATCTCCCACAAAAGCGTCGCGCGCACCTCGCAGCATCAGATCTTGCCTCCTTAGCTGGAACTGAAGATGGGTCTCTTATGGACGCCGAGAGCGACATCAGTGCTCTCCCACAACCACAAGGACGCAAAGGTCAAAGCCTTGACAAAGCATTTTTCGCAGCAGGACAAGGACAAGGTACGGTCAATCGGCCATTCCACTACAAGTATTCGGAGCAAGGCAAAGAGATGAGTGGGCGGAAATTGAAGATGATGACAGCGTTGGAGAACAATCTTGATCCGAGTGAGGTGAGATTAGGGAACAAGAAGCATGGCAAGGCGAATAAGAGGGCACAGAAAAAGGTCAGAGCGCCTGGGATGAGGGCATATGATGAGTAGTCATGATCGCGTGCAAAGCTAGCACTCCAGTAAACCTTACCATTTTATCCCGACGTCTGCACGTAGCCAAAAGACAAACTCGTAGATGCCCTAGTCTACCACACCAAGGCACTCGGTAGCAGCACAACTCGCTGTCACCCTGTGAAGCTCTCATAGACAGCCGAAATGTGTGTGCAGTAAATCCATGCCGTCAATGAGACGTTCATCGTAATAAGCAATGTTCTGATGGGGAAAAAGCCTCTTGCTGTCCGAATTGCAAAATTGGAGTCTGTAGGCCAAAATGTGCGTGGTCGAATACTTGTCTCCTCCGAGATTGCTAGCCAGGGCCATGTCATGGCCAGTCAGGAGTTCCTTAACACTGGTCCCTTCTTCGCACCAGAGGCTCATTTCACGGAAAGCCGGGGATCACACCGCGAATGGTCGTTGCCAGTACTGCGTAATGGGAGCTCGAGCGGGCATTTTACCCTGAAGTGACATTCTTGAGTGCACTTCTCTCCTGTAGCCCTTCTATCCTTACATTGTGCAGGCCGACCAGAATGAGGACGGTCTGCAGCACATTCCCCGGCTCGATCAAGGTATGCTCAACCTTTCCATCAACTGCTCAGTCTGGAAGCTCGTCTCCCTTTATCAAGCCATCCGTGATGTCAGCAAAGGTCGGTAAGGCACATTCCTCGGCCCGTCACTCTTTGATCCTCCCGCTACACACACCGCGTCCCCAGTCTTGACTTTCTAGCCGCTTTATGCGTGTTCGCAGTGAACTTTGTGAACATGTGGGAGTTTGTTACTCTGCTCACGTAACTGGCGACAGCACAAGATATCCAGCGAGGCGGGATAGCACAGGCTGATGTTCACGCCCACAATTACTTTCGAGGTCGATGTTGTTGAGCAGGAGTGTCGTTCAGAGAATGATGTGTACTATGATAGCGAGATTCCCACTGCCAAGCTTGATGGCTTTACTCTACCATAATAACGGCGACGACCACGATTGGTTCGTCTTGAGGATTGATCGACATTGATCCAACTTCATCTCATATTGCGCATGCTCACATCTATCTCAATGCGTTCACAGAAGAGTGCCCTCAAACATGGCTGCAAACGGTCAAGATGAGGAAAAGACGACGGGAACAACACAAGCTCCCAATAAAGACCATTCCATCCCAGAACGTCCCCTATATCTCTGGACCGCCTCCACCTCAGCTCAAGAGCGTGGTGAGCTTCGCTTTGCCGGCTTCGAACCAGCATATATAGCATGCATCAAAGATCTTGAACATCGAATCAAACTTAGAACTCAGGACATAAAGCTCTTCGAAGATAACCCCGGTCTCGCCCCCTCCCTCACACCATTGCTCTTGGAATATTCACAACTCCTTGAAGCACTCGACAAGGTCCAGAAATACGATCGAGTTTTCGAAGAAGATCAACCGGCCATATTCCGTCAAAACGATGTAGTAACGCAATTCTCCGGTCAACGCCGCCGGATCTCCCGCCCACCGCAAGACTCTGACCATCTGCACTCCCATCTCCGGCAAAACCTCATCCTCGTCGTTCTCGGGTACATTTACAATTGGGACCTTGCTGACAACCTCAAACGCCGCTACGGAAACCTCTCGACCACACTCGATAGATTGCTGGTTGGATTCGCTGGTGGCGCGGCGTTGCTTGTGCCTATGATCATGATGACATTTCTGACGGGTCGGACGGCGAGATTGGTGATTGTGAGTGTGGCCACGATGTTGTTTGCGGGGGCCATGGCCCTGGGGAGTAGTAGTCGGGAAGCAGTGGTGGGAGCTACGGCGGCATATGCGGCGATTATGGTAGTCTATATTGGGAGCTCGGAGTTTAGTTGAGAGGGAGGGAAAGTTGAATGTGTAAAATGCAGGAGATGGACTTGAATGTGGTTAAACATAGAGTCACTTTGCATTGTTGTGGTATGTGAAGTCTCATTGATTGCCATGAAAAAATATATATCTCGTTTTGAGACTTTTCAGTTTCGAGAAAGTTGATCTCTGTGGGCCGTTGATTTCTCGTGAATGATCGTCTTCGGCCGCTCTTCCGTATAAGTGGAAGTTGGTGGGCCGGTCAATCCCAGGCAAGTCTCCAAGCTCAGGCCCATCCTCTTGTTCCTCCTCTGCTGCAAATCTCGCTTGACTAAAACCAGGCATGAAACTCCCTTCACCCGGGTCTCTAGTAGCTCCAGACCCAACATCGCCACCCCCATCCAGCCCATATTGTTCCTCTCTGTCCACAGACGCACAATCTTTCCTTTTTTGCCGCAAGCACGAAGCTCGCGTAAACCACTGCCGTTCAACCCCTTCCAAAGACCTTGGTAAAAAATTGAGACGACCAGTGCGAACGACAGGCAACAGCACCCGTCGTACTTCAAATCGGGTTGCAATATTGTCCGTGTCACTCACCGGGTTTGACTGCGAGTCTGATACGCGTTGTTGAGGCATTTCGTCCAGTCGGGGGCTTGTCTCCTGGTCTATATGGACGTTATGGTATCTGGCTCCATAGCGCCGTCACAAATCCACTGCTAGCTGCGAAAATCGATGCGACGAAGAAGCGTGGGAATGTGGATACCTGCCCGAGAGTGGTGGGTCGAACTTCAAGCACAATGTTTGGTACCGAGCCCACGCACTGTTGCGTTCCGCAGCCTCGCGAGGCTGAGGCCACGACAACATTGGGTCTTGATTCTCAGCGACGAAAGGGAACATCCCCAGAGCTTTGAAACCACGATTTCAGAGCAGTAATACCCTTCTTCTCAGCTACGTTGTTCCCGTCCAGCTCACTATGACCGAGCGACGACCACGAGCTTATCCCACAAACAGGCTTTCTGTGCTCTGTAATCAGTCTTCCACTCGTGCCAGCGGCTTTTGCAGCATTTTGAAAGCGTAGTTAATTCTACAGAATTAAGGTCCTTTGTCATAACGGACATCGACGGGTCATGTCCCGGGAGCGGTTTCGCAAATTTCAACTTCTGTGTTAGATCATCAATGCAATGGCTACCCTATCATAAGAGGGGAGGGTCTCGAGGGCACAGAGGTTCTACGAGCTCGATTGTTGGAGGCGCGAAACAAGACTTGGGTCAAGATATTCGGAGCAATAGTGGGATCTTGAAAGGACTCATTTCAGCAGGACAGGAACGGATGTCGGTCGTGGAGAGCACATGTCGGAACTCATCTTTCATCTTGATTCGATAATATGAACGCCATGCAGCAGCTCTCGATGCCTCAGCTGTAGTATTCCCGCTCCCAGAAAACCATTTCATACGACAAATACACCCGCCTAGTTCTCGTGAAGAGTAGCCTCATATGCCTTGTCCTTGGCAATAGGCTTCTCTTGCGACTTGACGTGGCCAAGACCTTGCTGTGCGTATGCTTTGGCGTATGGGTTGAGACGAAGGAGAACCTGTTTGTTGACAAGTGGGTTCTTCTTCTGCACGACGGTGCGCTTGGTAATGGCACTACCCTTGACTGGACGGAGCACGCTTTGGACTTCGCTGCTGTTGATAAGCTTGGCAATGTCTGGCTGAGCGACAACATTGGATGGGAGGAGGAAGTCACGCTTGAGGCCGGATGGCTCGGTGGTGCTGCCATACACGGTGTCCAGGGCAGCGAATGCGGAGGATGTCCAGATGATAAAGCGGCCGAGGTGACCACCTGGTGCGAGCTGGAGGAGGTTGAGAGCGTAGACGGGGCAAGTCTCAACACCTGGGATGTTGCGGAAAGCAGCGACAAGCTCGCGGCCGTCCTTCTCTGGGTCGTAAATGACGAGAGGCCCACGACGCTGAGTGTGGCGGCGGTTTCGGAGCTTGCCCTTACCGGCACGCAGCTTTCGAGAGGCCTTGACCTTCTCAACGTCTGGACCAGCACCAACGGCCTTGAGGAGGCCGACAGCAGCGGAGGTCTTCTTCACCGCGGCGTTGGAGAAAGCGGTGGAAGAGATGACGAGTGGAACCTCTGGCACTTCGTTGATTCTGTGACCGCGGGCGAGGAGGAGAGCGGCGCTGGAGGATGCGGCGATGGCGGAGGCGGTTGCGAATCGCTTCTGGCCAAGGTTGATCTTCTGGTGCCACTTGCGCCAGACCTTGGTGGGTGCGAACATGCGACCGGAACGGCACATGTTACCGAAGGCAGCCTGACCGGCGCGGTGAGTACCACCACCAGACACACGCGGGATACGGGCGACAGCGCGACCTGGGGATTGCAGTCAGCACATGTAGTCCACTACACCATGTTCCAGCCGCTTCTTCGTTCTCCCATTCTCCCATTTTGTCGCATCCTGTACGTACCAGTTCCCCACGACTCAGCAGAGGTCTGGTGGCCGGCCTTCTCACTCACGGCGTATGGCTGGCGCTTGTTCTTGGCCATCCCCGTGTGCACTTGTCTGATTTCCCATTAGTCTCTCCATACTTTCCTTCAGCTTCGCGGCGGGCTACTCGTACTGGACAATGTCTGGGCGGATGGGCGCCTTGAAGACATTTGGAAGCGGGTGGGTGTCCTTGGAGGGAGCACCATCGGCGCCGATGATGGTGACGGTGGGACGGGAGGCCATTGTTACTGTGCTGTTAGTCGTAAGGGTGTTGGGGAGGATCTGCTCGTCGCCGTCAGTCGGCTTCAAAACTTCGAGGTTGCGAATGCCCTCCAGATTTCCGTGTGAGTGCCAAGAGTCTGTGCGGCGTCCGAGATCCGAAAGCTTGGCTTGCTCGGTCCTCTCCAGTGCCTTCGCACGTGCGCGTCAGGTGACCGTGGGATTTGGCTCACTTGATGTGGTTAAACTTCACAAGAAATCGCCACTATCGCCTGCACGGTCACGAAGAAGGCGCAGCTGCAAATGTCTTCAATCCTTTGCGCTTCCGCCGTATCTAGATTAGCGATCGATCTGTGTCCCGGTAAGCAGACTGATCAGACACACATCATTTCGGGGAACATCAAACATACGGGCGTAGCCAGCGGCGGAGGATCAGCCCGTACTACACTGCTGAGACCACCAAAGTGATCAGGGCGCTGGCGTATGGCCGGCAGATGTCCATTGCCCTGAGGGGGGAGAGAATTGCGTGATTGGGCGACCACATTGAACAACAGGACATGTCTTTCTGGAACTCGGAACGCGCATCTATCTGACTACACGTACATCGCGACTACCTCTGCAGCTCCTCCCGATATCAACATTTCTGCCACGCCCTGGGCCTGCGGCAAGAGCGTGACTTTGCGGCTGCCAGCTCAGCAGGGTGGCCTTATTTGTAGGTCTAGTCAGCAAGCATGACTTGCATTTGGCCAGTAACGGCAGCGTTAGTTGTTAGCATCACTGTAGCGTACTATCGCTCTTTCGTCTGCTTCCATGGTAAACTCATAGATGACAGGAGCATTGGATAGCTCCAGTAACCTGTCCTACGCCCAATGTAGCCAATACGTGCTAGACATCCAAATCGATACCAAAAGAACGCCCTTTACACTGCCCAACCTCCGCACTCAAAGGCTCATGACACCATCAATATGGCAAGCTTGGAATTCGGATTCAAATGATACCAGCCTTTCTCAGAAACCAGCTGAGGCCGCCCGCGAGTGCCGTACAACCAGAGAATATGATAATCGGGCCGTACTCGCTGTCGTACGCCGAAGACGCGGTGCCCTGCCATATGGCCTTGTCCGCCAACAAAAGCTCGCTCAATGGTCCAGAAATGATCGACCCAACACCTCTCCCTGCCGCAAGGAGTCCGAAAACAATATTCGCATCTGTGCCTTCGTGTGTGCGCTGAACTTCTTTGATCATGCCACCCCAGTTCGTGGAGTAAGCTGAAGCTGTCAGGCCGTAGAACAAGGCGAAGATGAACAGTGGAGCAACAGTGACAGAGAAGCCAAGCACTACCAGTACCGCGATGCCAGACAAGATGCTGACACCGAGCACGATCGTGGTCACTTCGAATCTGTCAACTAATGCTCCAACTGCCAAGCATCCAAAAACCGAACCCAGGTTGACTACCAGAACAGTCAATGCGCTAAGAGTGGAGTTGAGGTCGAGCGCTTCTGCGATGGAGGGCAGGTAGTTGGTCGGTAAGAAGTAGCCCAGTGCTTGCACGACATTGAAGAATTGCATGACCCAGAATAATCGGTGCCTAAGGAAAGAGAAGTTCGTTCGAGGTAAGGCATATGTGGTTCCCACAGGCACACGAGGTTTCAAGGAAAAGACCAAAGGTGCCGCAGAGATGCAGATAATCGCGGCCATGATTCGAAGAGTCTGTCAAGCCATTAATTTGTTGCTCACTAGCCACATGAGCCTGATGGAGTGGCACTTACCCATCGAAAGCCGACGCGAGGTAGCAAAGCTTGCAAGATGAGTGGTGTCACAACTCCACCCATGCCATCACCAGCGATAGCGACGCCGATAGCTAAGCCTTTCCTCCTCGCAAACCATTCGTTGATGTAAGCGATGCTCTAGAACCAGAAGGCATGAAGATCAGTAGATGTTTTGAATTCAGATCACTCCATGTGGGGTTCACCAAGGCCTGCTGCTGTCCGAGAAGTGAAGTGCACATTCAAAGACTGTAATGGTGGAGTCGCTCAGGTGCATTTCATGCGTGGCTTACTTACAGGCATCACCAGAGCATTACCACCCACAGCGTAGACGATACCCTGGCAAAAAAGCAACTGCGGTACAGTATTCGTGAAAGAAGCGCCGATCAGTGCGAGGGCCACGATGGGTAGACTGCACCGAAGAGAGGATCTCCTCGAATCTGGCCATCTTCGAAAGACTGCAAGAAAAACCGGCATCGTGAGATACATGATACCAGTTGCCGTCGTTCCGGTTGCTGCAATTCCACCAGGCCGGGAGGCGAAAGGCTCGTTGGTCATGTAGTAATCCTGTAACACACCAAAGGATAGTGCCAAGCCCCAGATCAAGGCATTGCTTAGGAAGCTACCGAACAGGGCGAACCAGGCTTGGAAGCCTTCATCTGTTGGAGGTAAAGCATCTTGAGCTCTGCCATTGAACTGTTCATCTGCGCCTGAAGCTGAAGCTGTAATCTGAAGCACCCGGGGTTCTGACACCATGAGTTCAATGCCTAATACCGAAGAAACGGAAATCAGCGACTGTATTGAATGTGATGCCTTCCAAGATGCCGATACTGGCTGTTCAAGCACGATCGTGCGTCGAGAGTCTCTGTTGAGGAGTAATAACGTGCGAGGGCACTCCGTGTTGAGAAGCGGTTCGTGTCCGTCCTTTGTACTTACCACTCACGGCCGAGGATTGCTCGGACTCTGGACACATCGAGATCTTTGGGTGATTATCCGTAACCAGACACATTTTTCAAACAGGCTCACAGAGAAGAAAGGATTGTCTTTTTGACGACGATTCTTAACGCAATTTTTCATCCTAAGACGGCTCCTCAATGTTGAAAGGCTGGAATGATCTATTTCGGCCTCCATTGCCGAGGTGGCCTAGGAAGGATTCATGTTCCCAAACCATGCGGGCCATCAGAGAGCCCCACAAATCAACTTTGTCCTTGGATTCAAGATAGATAGCAGGGACTCTGCTCTTGCTGTTCCTGACAAGTTCCACAATGCTTATGACACATAGACCAGACGTCCTGGTACTGGGCGAGCCATCGTCGCTTCGCCGAGCGGTTCTCGAATATATTGGAACAAAAAGGGCCAGAGCCAGTCTAAAAAGTCAACGTATGTTCCCCATGGAGGCCGCAGAGAGCTCGTCGTTCATCAAGACTGCATTGATTAGGGTGTAGTATGAAGTGGTCGTTGTTCTCTGCTGGAACACCAGGCACGGATCTTTGGTACGAGTGTAAGTGAGTGGAGACCAGGTTGCGGAACGGCACGAGTCCTCGGGTCTGTGCTTCCCAACTGGTGTCTGTTTGATCGTCACTTTCTTTTCACGACACCACTCGAACTTCCTATACTTCGACCATAGGGCGGCCTCTCGGGCCATACACCCTAGCTGCATAAAATCCGCCGTCGTCCACCGTACTCAGATCTCTCGATGGCGGCCTCAGAGAATATCAGCTCAGCTGCACTTGCTATAGCAGGCCGCAGTATAAGTACATAAGCAGCCTTATAAGCAGCCATCCTCTCCCTTCCTGGTTCGCCGTCCCAGTCATAGCAAGCGACTGCTCCATAGAGCATTGCATGCTTACTATCCTCCTGCCTATGATCCGTGGGGGCTAGCTCTCCAAAGTGTAACAGCCATTCCGGAATATAAGCCTGCCTTCTAATCCATTGCTCTAGATACGATATGACGGAGTCAGAGTGGAGAGCATCAGTCAATTCGCGTTCGGAGAAGACAGTTCGACCATACTCCGAGACGTTCGGCCGGGCCCTTATTTTACCGTCGTACAGTCTAGCCATGATGCGACTTGGTTTCAGGGATCTTTCGCTAATGATCGCCGAAACTGTGCGTCCTAATCAACATTCACCGATACTCTCGTTCACTCTCCATCCCATAGTATTTGCGCAAATGCTACGTCTAATGCTCGCCATCACCGCAATCATAGCATATAACAAGCACAACGACGGCATTATCAAAATCTCCAGGATCTGCATATCAAGGACCGCTTGAACGCTTCAATTCGAGCTCCGTCAACAAGTAAACGTCAGCAACAAGATAGCCGCGTGAACGCTCAAGTGCGCGCTCGGTGCGCGGAGTCCGACTTTCGCCCTGACTTACCATCCTCAGATGGGGGTTCCAAGGCCGAAAGGGCATAGCATCGAATGGTGCCACCAGTTATACCGACTGACGATGCACCCGCCGAGCTTGAAACTATCTGAAATGTCTCGTCCTTGGACGAGGCATCATTCTCCGATGCCTTAATCTGCGACTCGCATTCCACGACATGCCTTGATCTGACACAAGCCAGCCAGCCTTAAGAAGTGCTTTCGCAACGAATGCCACGAACTTGCTCCCTCTTCAAGTTGAGAACG
Organism: Pseudocercospora vitis; assembly: GCA_026120125.1. Lineage (NCBI taxonomy): Eukaryota > Fungi > Ascomycota > Dothideomycetes > Mycosphaerellales > Mycosphaerellaceae > Pseudocercospora > Pseudocercospora vitis. The sequence goes on along the minus strand of JALRML010000033.1, from coordinate 88,263 downwards.
GTCTTTCAGGAATGACGACTGCTTTAAGCTTTGACGAACAGTCTCTACGGTGGCAGCGACATGCATCGTTGCCAAACGAGCCCCTTGGCAAGAATGCCGCTGTCTTGGAGCACCAGAAAGGCTCCTGCGGTGTATTGGCTCTGAAGTCGAGGCAGCCAATTTCTAGAACCAGCGAAATCCATCCTCGATCGATCATGCGATCACAATATATACAAAAACTGTCCATCAGATCAACCTCGGAAGTGACAACCTTGAAAAAGGACCGGTTAAGCGGTTACGCATATGCTGGGAGCTCACTCCAACGGGGGTCTAGCAAGAGTACTGGCTTCATTTTCGACTATCAGAAATACGAACAAGCAGATGTCGCAATGGTCGCGGACGTCGCTGTTGACTTCTGGTCACCACCGAAGGTGATACGACTGGCCTCCGTAGGCGATGCCAGTGAGCACAATTTTGATGCACCAGCTTCACCAACATCTTCGATCTCGGAGCGTTTAAAGACAAGCTCCAAGGAAAAGCTCAAAGCTTGCACCAAGAAGCTATTCTCTATTCAAGTTACTGAACTCCAAGACCATGACTTCCTGTCACGACCGAACTTTGGCGAATCGAGGACTGAAGAGACTGGCCGATGCATCCATTGCGGTGAAATCAATGACCCGGAATGCTTCTCTAGCCATATTTCTGAAGTGCGACTCAGACGCAAGCGGCAAGGCACCCTGTTTGACGAATCTGACCTGCGGGATCTGCAGGATCTCTTTGATGCGGACGAGATCCACTCGGTGAACGGTGTCTGATTACAACATATTTCCACAACCTCTCTCAGCACTCGTTCTGCAACTGAAACGAGACCGAGGATACCATTCATCACAATACGATAACGGCGAAGCACACGATCACTGGCGTCCTATGAGTAATGTAACGATGTCATCATCCTGCGACGCACGGTCGTCGGCGGTCAACTAGCCACATTATTCTTATCAGACAAATCGTTTCTTCTCGGAGTATATGCCAAACATTGGCTGTTGAACTTCATTGCTTATCGCACGGTCTCAATTATGGCGTTTTCTTTCTCATTGGGAAAGCGTTCCTTCCCGGAGTTCATGGGAGAAATTGTACTCGATTCAGCTGTATAATGCATTGCTCATCGCAAGGGTTTATTCATTGTGATTCTCACTATCTAGCTACACCGTGACGATATAAGGCGTCCTAGCACCCAAAGATATCCCTGCATGCCTCTACAGCTCCACTGGATCGAAGACAAACCTGAGCAGGTCCTTACCAATACCGAATGAGTCGATCTGCAAGTAACCCCTAAAGCGACTCAGACACCAACGAACCATTTGCAAACACCTTGAATAACCACTACCAGCAGACTGACGAGAGACGAAATGTCGGTGTTTGGCGTGCCGGAGCTTTTCGAGAGTGTCCTTCCCCAGGAGCCATACGATCTTGTTCACGCACTAATTTGAAGTGTCCTGATCCGTGAAGCTATCGTGGCTTCCGTTATTGTGTATGCGAGATTGTCAATTCAAAGTCCACCAATGGATGTGCCTGTCTAGGACATTTCACTATGATGAATCGCAATCCTATCATCGCTGCCGCTTGAAGAGCGCAAAACCAGTGTGAAGATTAAGGTATGGTGAGTCCTGGCATCGATTGTACCAGCGGCATTTTCCCGGATTCTTGGGCGATTCGGAGGCAGTGTTAGTAAATATGCATTCGCAGACAAGTTCCTCCCTTATCCCACACTTCTTGAACAGTTTCAGCAACATTCGATGACTCTCATGCCTTTCGCGAAAAGTCCCAATCACAGATCTACAAGGAGACAAACATAAAGACTAATAAACAGAGCATCTTACTTCGAACCGATCTCCATCTCACCTCGCGCCGCATCTCCTTATTACCATCTGTGTGCTACAAAGTATTCCGCCTACCCATTCGTCACTGGCTCACACCTGACAAGAGTCATTGTCATACCAAACGAGACCTACCCACAAAGTGATAGAAAGCCAAACACAACCAAACTACTATCAACACTGAACAGAAAAAACTGACAGTGCCATTGCACCACTGGTACTTAAATAATTATCAGGAATTCTATCAGCCGTGGCCGCGATTCACATATGTCCGGCCACTGCCTTGGTAACACGGAAATTATCTGAGTTTCAGACGACCACTCTCTGGAAGACCACTACGGATGAGATACAGGTACCAGTACGACGCTTGGGGCTGGGTACTATATCAGGAGGGGTATTATGACTATTATTGAAGCTTCTGCTAGCCTTTTGAGTGCGGTGCGGTGGATCCGAAACTCACCGAGGACGTGACAGGCCATACCTCTGGAATGGTCACTTATGGGGCACATGTTGGTTTCCATCTTTGGTTGAGGGGAATTGGTGCAATGTTTCGAAAGACCCTTTGTAGTAGCTTCACTTCTTATTCTTCAAGAGCGTGAAGATGGATAAAGTGTTCTTGGCTCGCCGCAGGACCCATTCGCGTTCCAGACATACATGTTTACTATCCAGCTCGTCATACCTCAAGACCCATCTCGGAAACTACTCTTCTTGTACTAACTCTGGTCAGGTTTCTAAATCGTGTTGACAGATCTCCAATCAATGCTTGTCCCATGACATGATTCTCAATATCAATCATTATTGAAAGATAGTTTTCATAGGCATTAAGCAACATAATACTTCCAGCCTTGTAGTCTGTAACAGGCCTTGTGGAAAGCCTTCGAACAAGATGGAGTTGCATTTGGCCATAAAGGCAGCAGTAGTATCTTACATAAAAGAAAATGAGTAGATCTGTGGCTCATCAATCGTTCAAATCGTACCAATTCCATCTCTGTAGGTTCGGTATCGCCCTTACAACCAGAACCAACCTTTCTTCTTAGGCTGCTCGACCTCCTGCTGTTGCTGTTGTGGCTGTGTATTCTCGCTCGTGGTGTGCAAGCTTTCCGTGGTCTCTTCCCTGCCGTCACTGAATCGCCGTTTCAGGACCACTTTTGTTGTAACTGTGCCATCAGGCAAGCGTGTGGTATGAGTGGTCGTCAAAGCAGAGAGGATATCCGGCTTCCGTGCCGTGAGCGGGCCACGCTCACTCTCCTCCGGAACCGGACTCTTGAGGTCAGACGAGTGAATCTCGGACCGCACTCTTGTACTCGGTGTCTCATCATCCCGATCTTCTCGGAGATCAGACAGTCCCAAACTATCAACTTGTTGCTGCAGACCCTCTACATAGTGCTCGAGCTCAGGGATGGACATCCGGTCAAATTTTTGCATTACGCGAAAGCCAAAAGACTTGTACAACATATTGTACAGCTCATTTCGCCGTCGCTCATGTACCAGAGACTCGTTGCCTAGTCGGTCACTCTCGGCGTTACGGCTCGAGTAGGCCTGTTGTTTCCAGAAATCGTTCTCGGGCATATCGGTCTGCCTTAGAGCTTCCATCAAGACAGAAATCGTCTCATTGGTGGGGTTGCCGGACGTATCTTGCACGAAGTCATTCCAAAGCTCATGGACCAGAGGCCAAACATCGCCGTAACGCCGATACCAGGCGTTCAGCACTTTTGTCGCAGCCTGTGCATCCTTGGAATTAAGAGCATCTTCCAGCAAGTCTTCAGCATCCCATTTATCCATCTCTGAATCACCGGTCGGCAGCCAGCGATCGTGTGGGGTTGATCTGTGGGGCAAGGGGTCACAATCTTCCTGCTCAGACTCACGAGTCTCCAGAGCTCGGCGAGTTTGCAGGACTTTTGCCTTGTTCAGCTGCTCTAGGATCATCAATTGATATTGATCGTCGTGCCGACCATTCGAATCATCGTCCTCTTGAAGCTTCGCCGCGGCTTTCTGGGCATCCATAACATCGTATAAATCCTGTTCAGTAGCAGGTTCGCTTTCTTCAATGGGGCATTCGAAATCTGTCACGGTTGTTGCCTTGGTGGCAATCTCGGTCAGCATGTCGAACACATCGTCAGCGAGGCCATGGCCACGAGACTCTTCCCCAGTTTCGATCCATTTGTCGAAGAACGGAGCCGATGTAAGCCGCGCGAGATTGACCATGTGGTATCGTTGGGAGAAATGAGGAAGAATGCCGCGACAGTGTAAGCTAAGCATCCAATCTAAACCAGGAGCGCGGTGTACCGACTGCGGCTTGCCGAATGGCTCTCGAACACCTATCTGGGTGGCGGCCTTCTCGCTCTGCATAGGCTTGTCCAAAGAAGCGGTTAATAAGTCTTCGAATGCAGCTCTCCATCGATGACCAGCCCCGTTCAACTCATTATAAGCTTCCAATCGGATAGGCGAATAAGGGCTTCTCTTGAACCAGTCGACTGATAGCCATGGCAGTGGAGGCCAAGTGGGCCCATAAATTGTCCCCGAATGACCTTCGCGTCCTTTTATCTCAAGTCCCAGAAGATCTAGAAATCCCAGGTTTCTTTCAGCTTCCGGGTCAGACAGAAGTGCTGATATTTTGTGTTTTGGTATGTTCGCATTCCTATGTTGACCTTCCTGGAACAACTTTGCGAACGCCTCAACAGCCTCTGCTCTTTCAGCTGGCGTGAGAGTTAAGATACCGTTGTCGGTCTCTTCGATTGTTGCCAAGCTCCCCGTCCATCGTTGGTGAATGTCGAGCTCCTCCGCCTGCCGCGATTCCATCTCTTTCTTCAACACCGCCCTGAACTTGAAGCCAGACGACAGAGTTCCCAGGTGACTGTCCACGAATTTCTTGAAAGCAGTGAACGGGCTGTTGCTGCCCTTGTCGCCTTCGGCTGCCAAGTCATGCTCCAGCCTTTTGCTTTCCTGCTGTACGCTATGAAAGAAGCGATCGTGTTCAGCTTTCAGGTTTTGAAACTGCTTTTCGCTCCAGGACCAGAGGTCGTTCTTATCATCGTCGCTCTGGTTGCCGCCCATGATGGGCAGGATACTGGACAACGGAGGTGGATGACAGCAGTCATAAGCGCCTGTTTCACGATGCCCGCGCCAGATAACGCGACTGGCGGAGCTTCATTCACCGACGTGGTCAGTGCTTCTTTGCGGGGTCCGCCGATCGCAGTCACAGAGCTTTGTGCAGGGCAGAGAAATAGGACGACTGAACTCGTATACCAGAGTATGGTCGTTGTTAGAGTCCATTCTGCAGCTCTATAGAATACTAGAGAATACCGGTGAGCTCGGTGTTTCGATATATGCATGCATTTTACAAACAGCAGAAGCTCAAATTTCCGCAGATCTATTCAGTCCCTTCCATCTGTGCTCAAAGTCCTTCTCAGGAATATCCTCGGCTTTTTCGGTCTTCTTGAGCTTCACTCCACTCCTTTTCTCCCAGCCTACCAGCGCCTTGGTATGGTCAGCCATAGGCTCCACTTCCTTCAATGCATCACCCAGATACCTCTTCGTCAGTGCAGGCAGTTCGGTCTCAAATCCATTGTGCTCCATGAAATCTTGAGTGATACCGAGATCTTTCACCAGCAACGCCAAACCGAATCCGGAGTTATATCGCCGGGTGATACCATCTCTTCGGAAAGTGTCCAACGTGGGGAAGCAAACCCCAGTGCCGACATTGAGCACATCAATCATTTGCTGCGGGTCTAGACCATATTTTTGCCCTGTCACCAGCGAGTCTGCGAGAGCGCATATTGAGGATGCCATGATATAGTTGTTGAGCGTCTTCATGGCGTGACCATTTCCTAACTTGCCCATGTAGAACACATAGCCGGCCATAGTTCTTATGATCGGCTCCGCTTTTTCGAATGCTGCACGATCGTCCGCCCCTACCATTAGCGTTGATTCGCCATTGTCCGTTGCGTGCATGTAGGTCTGCGTGATGGGCGAATCGACGAGGACGATCTGATGGGTTGCAAGCTCTTTGCCGAGCGCGATAGTGTCAAAGGGAGAGGAGGAGGATGTGTCTATTATGATGGTACCTAGACTGACTATCAGTTTGCAGTTCCGCGACGCGCGGGAGCATGCGCGTTTGATACCTGGTTTCAACGCGCTGGCGAAATTGTCTTTCCCAAGCAGGACCTCTCGCACAACTTTGCCTTGCGGAAGCATGGTCACGATCACCTCACAGTCTGCGAATGCTTCTGCCTTGCCATTGGCGGATTTCGTGTTCTTCCATTCCGAAGCGGCTTTCTGCACTTTCGCATCGTCTGCGTCGTGGACAACCAGGTTATATCCAGCTTTTGGCAGATTCGATGCCATGGAGAACCCAGCATTTCCCAGGCCTATGTAGCCGACATTCTTGACTGCTGGAGAAGCGCCGTTCGTTTGAGGAGGCATAGTAGTCGATCCTGTGAGGAACCTGCCGCGAAACAAGAAAGGCAAGGGAATATTGATATAGTTCAGGCTCTCTTCGCGTTACCTACCTTTTTTGCATCCTACACGACGATCGTGTTGCGATCTCGGGCGAGAGGCATTCGGCCATAGTAGCAGTTCTGGACCTCTCCTGCGGAGAAGATGTAGCGCACCGGCTGAAGTACTGAGACGCGGCAGTCTCAAGGAGGCAACCGCAGTCTGGTAAGCTCGTTGTGCACAGGTTCTCTAAGCTTGTTCCTTTCTGGCTGGTAGGGCGTCTGCTATTTCTCCTCTGTCAGTCTATCGCGAGTTCATTCCAAGCGCCAGTCCGAATGGCATAGATGCCGATTTTGTGCTTAGACAGCCATGATCCTGCGCGTCGCGAGCTGAGACGGGTTTCATACAGTATCCGTATGAATGGCGCATGATGTGACCGTTGGCATGGATCCACAGCTACTTAATTTCATGACACCATTTCTTGCGAGGGGCAAGTGGACAGTACGAAGGATGAAGGATATGCTGAATGGTACTACTGTACTTGTATGATGGCGTTTGCTGGATAGCAACCACTACAAGGCCTTGGCACGCGGGTCAACCCGACGTGGTGCAGAGCCGCATCTCCCCAGTGACGTCTTCGCCCGCCACGACCTATACCAGGCGAGCCATGAAATGATGTCCTGCACACGAAACACTTCTCCAGCCACCGAGAAGCCAAGTCTCCCAACATACCACCACAGACCTGCGCTACACTCCGCTAATCCTCCAATGCCCGCCTTGGGCCCGGCCAATTGGAAGCCTCGAGAAGCTTCTATCTATCATGTGATTGACGTTATCCTGCCCTAGTTGGTGGTGAAGGTAGAGCGTGCTTCCTTGCTCTCTCGTTCTTCTAGATCAATACCCGCATACCAGTGTTCGGAAAAGCCATTGACCACTTTCCACACGACACAAAACTCAATTCGTCCCAAGCATAAAGCACATTCCTCACCTTCGATTGGCCAAGCCATACGGAGGCCTGACTACGGCCAACGATCATCCATTTTACCTTTGATCATTTGTGCATAGACGACCGGTCACACGACAACCGCAACAACTCTCACAACCATGGTAGCCGATACGAAACTATACGACCGCCTCGGCGTCTCCGCGACAGCCTCACAGGATGAAATCAAGAAAGCTTACCGAAAGCAAGCCCTCAAGAACCACCCCGACAAGAATCCTGCCGGCGCTGAGAAGTTCAAAGAAGCATCGGAAGCATACGAGATTCTCTCCGATCCAGAGAAGAGACGCAATTATGACAACTATGGCTACGACTTCATAACAGGCCAGGGCGCCCCACCACCCGATGCTGGCGGTGACAACCCGTACGCTGGTGCCATGCCTGGCGGATTTGGTGGGTTTGGAGGTATGCCTGGCGGCGGCGGCGGCGGAACAAGAACCTTCCACTTCAGTACAGGGGGCGGTGGAAGAGGAGGCTTTGGAGGCTTCAGCGACCCCAAAGACATCTTCGCCGAATTTATGCGTGGAGGTGGAGCAGGCATGGGAGGAGGCGGCGGCGGCGACGACGACGACTTCGGAGGCTTCCCAGGCTTCACCTCGTTCGGCGGAGGCATGGGCGGACGACCAAGCGGAGGCCGGGGTACAAGCGGCTTCGGCAGGAGAAGAGAACCAGAAGTCGAGACAACAGTGGTTGAGAAGGCCCTGCCAGTGTCACTTGAAGACATCTACAACGGCACGACGAAGAAGCTTAAGGTCCAGCGTAAGACATACGACTCACAGAATGGCAAGCAGAGTGTCGAAGACAAGATCCTCAGCGTGCCGATCAAGCGCGGTCTTAAAGCTGGCAGCAAGATCAAGTACCCAGACATGGGCGACCAAGTAGAAGGCGGGGTACAAGATCTGCATTTCATCATCAAGGAGAAAACACATCCTCTCTTCACACGTGATGGGGACGACATCAAGCACACCGTCGACATTAGCCTCAAAGAAGCCCTCACAGGCTGGAGCAGGACGATCACGACGATCGACGGGAAGCAATTGAGTGTCTCGCACGGAGGTCCTACGAGCCCTGAGTGGACAGAAAGATACCCAGGTCAGGGTATGCCGAAGAGCAAGACACCAAGTGTGAGAGGAGACTTCATCGTCAGCGTCAAAATCAAGTTCCCAACGAGCTTGACTGCCGACCAGAAGAAGCAGTTGAAGGAGATACTATGAGAGCGTTGCAGTCTCGTTGCAGTAGTGTTGCGTAATTCGGTGGTTTAGCCTGATTGTTGATAGCATGGCGAGGCGCTCGGAGGAGTTTCAATAAGCGATCGTCTCAAGGGCAGGCGTTCAGAGGGACGCTGAGATGATGGACGGACGATTATGCATAGTATAGCATAGACGACAATGTCAGTACGAAAGAAATTCAACAAGAATAGGACCGTTCTATTCTCGACGTGGCAATCCGGTTTGGCTCTGTGGAAGGCAAATCGAAAAGAAAGCTTGTTACCCTCACGCTTGCCCTCGCGCTTTCCCTATCTCACGCTCGTCAAAAATGATTTCAACATCTGTCAGGGCTTTCAAAAAGGCTGATAAGCACTTAGAGGCCAAAAAATGCTCATGCACTTGCCGAGACTCGAACTCGGACCACAAGTATATCTCAAGATGAATGGGAAACTTGTATTCTACCCTGCAGAAGCAGTTAGGATCAAGTTGGGATCACTGTATCATTGTTTGGGGAGAATTACCCTAAACTACAAGTGCCATTCGTGGTGACCACTGGGCGTAGTCGTGAGAACGATGAGATCGTGCAATATAATATAGGCTGTCTGTGTCACGAGAGAAGGTCTTGTAGGTTCAGCACATGCGAGCAAGCCATGAGCTGTAAAATGACGTCTGGACGGCGCCCCCGACTCAGCAGGTCGTTTATCAGGTCTCCCTTTGTGTTCCGCTGGCTACAACCAAGTATAAGGGCCGTGATAGCAATGAACAAGCCAAGGCCTGTCAGCTGGAGGACGCGATGAGGGGCTGTAGTTCTCATACCGACCACTGCCCCTCCCGATATCGGAGCATGTGCTCTTCGACGCCCACTCCTTTCCGAGACTCCAGCTTGGCAACCGCATTGCACTGCGTGGGAACAAGCCCTCTTGAGCTTTATACGATCACCTCTCCTGGTCCAATGTGCCTTTCAATACCGATCCAAGACCTTCTCCGCCACGTTGATGCAGGTGCCCATCAGTAATCATTGCCATCAAAATGTTCCATTGCGATCTGTAGGCTCGCAACGGATCGGGACGACAGTGGCCTGGGGTTTTCTGGGTAAAGTAGAAGTCAGAGTTAGAACGACGCTGTCTGGACCAATTTCGTTGTCTTTTGAGACATGATGAACCAAATGACAGGATCCCAACCGACGCGGCACCATGACTGGGGCTCTTTGTGAAAGTGCCGTGAGAAGCTGTGCAAACCTCAACACGCATACTCACGCTCCAGCTTGTCACGGCCAACACCTTGTCGTCGATTGTGCGCGCAAGATCAAATGTCTCAATTTGCTGCCAGGCTTTCAGGCATCCAGGAGGACTTGCATCGGAAGCAGATAGAATCCAATACTCAAGCAGTGGAAGACATTTGCGATGAGGTGTCCACCAGCTATTCAAAGCCGAGACCAATCATTTTCAGCTCCAAAAGCAGCTTGCTGGTACGTCGCCTCTGCTTGTGCGTGAGCGTAGTGAATAGCTTGCGCAAACGCTGGTCTCATCGGCAGGAAGATCCGCTATTCAACACAGACTTCCATCCATCGCCCACGTGAGGTCGTACATGAATGCTGGGAGTGAGCACACTGAATCGATCGTTCGATCTGCCAAGCGAGGAATGGTGAATATAGATAAATTTTCATACTGAGATCCGATATGTGGCGTTTCATTTGTTGCTATAGCAAGTTTCTCACTATCACTTACCCAAGCAGGGTCGCACGCGTGCCTATCTGGCACATGCTGCTTGCTCTTGGTCAAATTTTGGCAGACAACGCACCTGTTTGATGGCAAGGTCGAAGTTTCGTAGGCATGCGTATGACCAATCTTCAACCCAAGCTCCAAAGCCTCTCATTGAGAAGATCCAATTTCAGGAGCGTGCCCTGATGTATGCCTGCCTCATAATAATATGCATGGATAATTAGGGCCTGAAGTAGAAATATACATGCATACGCAAAGGTGGCTGGGATCGTTGCGCCGACTTCCTTGGCAGATCCACTTGCTCCTACTTCACGTCCTCATACATGAACTTTCACGTGCATTACCTACCTTACAGCCCAATAGGAACACCGGGCGCTGCAGAACGTCCTGAAAAATGAGTGAACTTCGAACTACATTCGATGCGTTCATTAGTCGCCTGGACACATCCGCCACGGCCACCTTCTCCGCCGTGAAATTCGTGACTCCTGAGCAGGGTTTAGTCCAAATCAAATTGCTAGACCTCGGGCCCTTCATTGGCGCGTCGAATTTCCTGAGAGCTGCTAGACTGTTGGCGACGTCTGCAATGCGTTGAAGGCTGTGGAAGGTGCTTGCACAGCGCGTTTGACGCGTCCTTACAGAACAGCCGGCATTCCTGAGCCTATCCGCGAATCTCACCTTCCGACATGGGTTGTCTCCCAATCGTACCTCACAGACCCCGGAAGTAGTGTATCAGAGGCCTGTCGATGCTATCTTGTGCTGCAAGATTGGCCTTCGAGCAGTTATTCGAATGGACGAGGCGATGTGATGAAGCGTTGCCATGCAAAGTCAGTGAATCGAGTCACATCGATGATCGCCAAATCATCAGTGCTGAACCCTTGTTCCTAACGTTCAATTGCGTTTAGGCAGCACGACCTCACTAAAGCTAACGGCCGACCACGAACACTCACAACTTCACACAGCTTTCCGACCTCGTCGACACATTGCAGTCCACAACCAGAACCTCAATCCACAAATTCGATACATTCCTGCAATCTCGACACAATGGGTAGCGGAAAGGTCAACTGGGACAACCAGGAGACTTGGCAGCGTGTAGTTGCCGCCATCCTCGCTACAGGAGTCAAAGTGAGAAATCGACAAGTCCGAGCTTGCACGCAATGCTAATTGACTATCAGGTCGATCTCAAGCAGACAGCTTTGTATTTCGGCACAACCTACGACACTCTTGAGAACCGCTTCCGCAAGATCAAGAAGGAGGCCGCTGTGCTTAAGGGCGAGGTCGAGGATGGAACTCGCAGCGAGATTAGTACTCCGTCGCGCAGTACTCCTAAGAAAAGCTCGACACCTAAGAAAGAAGCACTCTCCGGTACGTCTTCGCACCCTTGCAGAAACCACGGTCTTGTTCACAATGCTAATCTCGCTCAGCGGTCAACAATGGCCGGATCTCCAAGTCAACGACGAAGAGGAAAAACGGCATCAAGCAGGAGGCTTTTGGGGACATGACCAGCTTTGGTATCGGTGCTGACAGTGGCGAGTTCTCGTTCTCCAACACGAGCTTCGACTTTGAGCATGGCATAAATGGCGAGGTTGACGATGACGGTCTCTTGACTTGATGGGGCGCAGGACTTGACGAAGGACACTACAGCACAAGGCGGCATAAAGGATGTCAATGTAACAATTAGTTACTCCAGGTTACAAGCCTTTAGCTACAACGTCACAATTCGTGGCTAATCCAAGTGCGCAAATGCTCTCTCAAGCACACCTCAAATCCGCTACGAATACAATCGTCTTTCACAAGTTCACATATGAAATAAGCTTTCGGAATTGGTGCTTCTAATCACCAGGTACAGCAGCAACCTCCTGGCGAAGCCTTGTCCCTGTTCAATGCATCAACCCCCCAGGATCGCGTGGCCCGCCGCGTAAAGTGCATGCAGCAGTCAGGCAAGCAAATGTGGCTTTGGTGTGAAGAGTGAAGCAGCAGCATGTGCGAACGTTGCTGTGCAACTGAAATTGAGCCAATCTGATCACACCAATTCGCACCTACACCTCAAAAGGCAGTCTCGTCACGAGGTATGTGAAGCTTACTGGCCAACTCTCAAGCTGCTCCGAAGTTCATTTTCCTTCTTGAACTCACCACTTCACATGACAGACAAGAGAGTAACTCCAGACGAGTGCCCTTCCATGAACCAGTGTGTTCAACTTGGCAACCTTTAACGCCTATTCAAAGACGTCTGGAGATCTTCTTCGAGGTAATCGAATAGCAGAAGGAGTGGTGAGCACGTCGCTAATCACAATCTAGACTCTTCCCATCGCCCACAATGCCAATCCGCTGGACCCCCGAGAGGGACCAGAACTTCCTGATGCTGATCATCGACCACGTTAAGGTCGATTACAAGACAATTGCGACCGAGTGGGGCCGTCGCTATCGTAAGGATTCGCACCCCTTTCACCTGACACCATACTGACATTGCACCAGCCGACCAAGACAAGCCAACTCCAAAAGCCCTCGAAGAGCACATCGCCGCTCTCAAGCGCAAGGCCAAAGCTGCGAACGATGGTGCTAAGTTCGCCACTCCCGCCGGCAAGAAGACTACTGGCCCAAATGCCACTCCAAGCTCCAAGCGCGGAGCCCCAAAGACGCCCACAAGCAGCGCCAAGCGCACCAAGAAAACCCACTCCATGTCCGACGAGGACGACTCCGAGGCAGAGGAAAAGATTGATTTCTCCGCCGCCAACACCCTGAAGCGTAGTCTCGTCACTCGTCGTGGCAAAGACGCCAAGTCTTACGCCGAGTCTGATGATCCGGAGCAAGACGATGGCCTTCTAGGTGACATTGGTATCACTTCTGCGCAGCCAGAGAAGGACGGTGCTGACAGCGTGATGGGGGATCACGGTCTGACCATTGCTCGCTCGAAGAAAGCTCCCCTCTCCAAGAGGTACGATCACTTCAGCCAGCTGGGTGGAGATGATTCGGACGATAGCGACTTTGGGCCGCTGTAATAGATGCGGAGGTGGGCTCTTATGGTTAGCGCAGCGAATGCGGCTTGTCCCTTGCACGCTCTGATCGTAGCGAAAAGAGTCGGTCCATAGTACGAGAGGTCATGCGCTGTGCTGACCACTTCATGTTGCCATTCAGAGGATGGTGTTGGACCCAGGGCATCTTGCACTTGAATATGAATCGAGCCAGAAACGGGTGTTGTGCACATGGGGTATCATAGTTTCATCAGCATCATCCACACTTCACTTTCTCACGCCTCAACTCAACTCAACGAATTGATTACCGCCCAGTCCTCCCCAAGGCAATCTCTATTTTCCAGTATTGTCTTCCCACCCGGTCCTCCCTCAAACGCACATCTAATCGCCGTTTTCGCCAAGCGGTCCACAGCAATACTCGGGATCACCGCCTCAGTCAACAGTGTCATGGTATCCTCACTCTTGCCCCTCAACACAGCTCCCGGCCTCAACACGATCGCCTCAAAACACTTATGCCCCTCCTTTTCCTCCGAGTTCGCAACCACGCCCAAAATCGCCTTCTCCGCCGCCCCTTTGATCTTCCTCGTGTCATTGGCAATCCACAATTTCTTGAACTGATCCTGTTCCGCACCCGCGGCCGAAACGAAGACAAATCGGAACGGAAATCTGCCTTGTCCCGCCTTCGGAGGCGTCTCGGGATAGCCCTCGTACGGCAGCATTCCCGTCGCCAAATCTGCCGCAAACGCTTCCGCCGCCGCAGCGGGATAATTCACGCCCACCTTCCTCGCTTCGTCCAGGGTCGCGAAGGCGGTGGCTTTTCCCCCGAGCGACCAAATGCATGCTTCGACGCCCTCGGATCGGAGGTGGGCAAGGAGGTCGGAAGGGTAGATTTCGAAGTCGAGGTGCAGGTGTTGGGTGACTTTCCGATGTGAGAAGGCAGAGTCGAGGGGGCGACGGGTTAGGACGTGGATGTGGGAGATGTAGTTGTGGGAGATGCATTGGGAGAGGATTTCGTGCCCGACGAGGCCGGTGCTGCCCGTTAGGATGATCTTCATTATTGCTTCGGTTTCCTTGTCTGGGTTGGCGGAGGTCGTGTGGGATGATCTGTAGGCTCAAGTGAGGTATGTGGATGATGAGGTGTCATTGCGGTATTTTGCGGGATGGAGCAAGGAATCGACGGCTGTTATACCTGCCTCTCTGAAGTTCTTGTGCTATGCTCGCGGCTATGATAATTACTGCGAACTCGGTCTTGTGGCTCAGATCGATCTCGCGGTTGCATGACAGGCAGCAAGGTACAGACCGCCCGTCTGATACTCTTGTCGTTGCTGAGAGTGTTCCTCCTCGTACCTTTCGCGAAAGGTTCATGCAACGGCTGGTTAGCTCCGGCTAGGCCGGATGTGGTATCGCCAACGTGTGAGAGACCGTCAAAACCCCATCTAGGTAATCTTGCGTTCTACAAAGCCGTCAGCGAAATGGCTCATCGGTCTGCATCCTCCGTACGACAGTTTTGGCTGCCATATCTAGCTACATGTATAAATTTCCGGCTCCCGACTTGCACGCTTTGTGCGACTTGCTCGGTTAGTAGAACTCCCAACACAGAACAGAGTCCATGAAAGCATGATTCGCAGGTCTTTGGCATTTGGCTCATAGTAATTGACCCTACCTTCGGCGACGAAATGGCCCTTCGCGACCAGGCTGCCGATGCCCAAATGCTCTACGACAGTCGGGCAGCCAGCTACGATGACTCCTGGCACCCACGCTTTGCGAGGCACATGACAGAGCATGCCAATTTGCAACCAGGCGAGCATGTTCTAGATCTAGCCAGTGGCACCGGTCTGGCTACATTTTGTGCAAGCACCGCTGTAGGAAAACACGGATCTGTCATCGGCGTCGAAATCAGCAGCGGCATGCTAGATCAGGCAAAGCACAAGTCGGCGCACCACAGTCTTCAGAATATCGAGTTCTTCCAACACTCTATCACGGAGCTCGATCAACTCGAAGCTCTTAGAGGCAAGCAATTCGACGCAATCTTCTGCTGCTCAGCGCTGGTACTGTTACCAGATCCTGGGACTGCAATCAAGCAATGGGCAAGGTACCTCAAGTCAGGAGGGCGCCTCGTTGTTGATGCCACACATCCGGCAAGCCAGATTGCAAGAATCACGCTGGAGAAAGTCGGCCGAGGATGCGATCTACCTCTTCCCTACTACCGCGCTCCATTCACCTCACCAAACTATTTAGTAAACCTCTGTGAAGCCGCTGGACTGACTTGCATTGATGTCCTCGCCATGTCTCAAGAAGGAAGGCCGGACATGCGCGACTTGCACGATTTTCTTACCGATCTGGATAATCCAAGATTGTCAAAAGAATACAGTGTCGATGAAGCGGAGAACATCTTTGACGCCTACGTCGATGGCCCTGCAAGTGCCAAGCTTGGATCTGTAGAGGTCAGAGAGACAGCCGAGACACTCTTCAAAGCAGAGTGGGCGAAGCTCGCCGATGATTACGGCAAAATCAGTGAGGTTGACTGCGTTTTTGTCGCTCTAGCCTATCAGCCATGAGAGCATGTGAGGTCTCGGGGTCGCAAATTTTGGCTAGGTGCTTGACTGGTTGGGCCACTTGCATTATCGCAACCATGGGAAGAGGCGCGCAATGCTTGCTCACATATGTCGCTTTCGCGTAGGGATGCGGATTCAGCGAAAACGCCATATGACAAAGCAGTTCACAGCAGGACCCTGCCGCCCTACGAACCGCCACGGGTGTGAATACATGTACTTCCACTGAGCAAAGAAAGTTGCGTGGAAATTCGGATGAATTCGGTTGCCCGAATCTTTCGACCGTATTGCAAATCAAGAGTCCAAGCGGTGTTCTAGAAAGATTACAATAGAGAAATGTAAGGCTGATTGATGACGTCGATGCCTTTCTGCAGCTTCAGCCCTGCCTACATGATTACTGAACACTCTACCCAAACGGGCAAACACGATACCGGAAATTGCGAGTGTCTCGCTACGCTGACTACCTCAACGCAGGGTGAATAGTGATAGAGCGCTGCGTGGCATCTATAGCCGGATCTCTGCATACTGGCCCGGATGATTCGCTACGACATATCAACCAGAACTATCACCTTATACGACGCCAAGCGATGTCTATGCGCTCTGCTGACTATTGCTTTATGAGAGCAATGGACCATGGTAGAAGGTCTGTGCAGGCATGCGAAAGAGTCTACTGTACAACTACTTGATAAATGGTATCTCTTATGCCGTCGCAAGGCCATCCATTGTACTACGTTCGAACACACTCAACGAGTCCACCAAACTGCCCTCTGTTCGACCAGACTGTCCCACTCTCTTGATACATCTCACAGTATTGTGGTAAAGACTAGCACCAGTTGCCATGGAAGCTCTTGTGAGAGATGCTCCTATCGGGCAGCTCATACGTTACATCACAAACAACCGTGTCCTGCTGTATCCCGAGGAGAAGCCAGACTTCCAATGCCCGACATGTTATACAAACCAAGAAGCCGCGATGAAAGTTCAAACGGAACAACCAAGATCAGCAACACTACCACTACCCTATGACGAGAAGCCAGGGGCCGAGAGTCCAGACTCAATCGATGTCGCAAAAGAACACCTGGAAGAGACTGAGCCCAATGTACCGCCTTTCGCTCTACATACCGTCCCAACAGCGCGTTCTGGAGACTTTGAAGGAGGAATTCCGGGCGACGGCCTTGAGAAGCTAACCACAGTGCGATCTCAAATGGAAAGAGTCGGAACCAGAGCTACTTTGCAGCAGATTCACACCCAAGCCGAACTCGAAGCAGCCTTCACTGCATCTACCATCAAGAAGGAGCCCACTCGTCCTATAATCCCTCAGCGGACAAGCGAAGGTGATATTTTGATTGACTGGTACACCGAGGTCGATCCTGAGAATCCTCAGAACTGGTCCTTCGGGAAAAAGCTTCTCGCCAGCTCAATGATCTACATATACACCCTCACAGTCTATATGGGGTCATCAATCGTCACATCATCATTCCCTGGCATTATGGAAAGATTCGACGTCGGACACACAGTTTCCAGCTTGAACCTGGCACTATACACGTTGGCGTACGGCATTGGCCCACTCATCTTCTCGCCACTGAGCGAGATACCAGCAATTGGGCGGAACCCACCGTACATGATAACAATGGGCATCTTCGTTATCCTCTGGATCCCTGCTGCCCTAGCAGAAAACCACGCGACCTTACTCGCCATGCGATTCCTGCAAGGCTTATTCGGGTCTCCCTGCCTCGCAACAGGCGGCGCCTCCCTCCAGGATATGTACTCACTCCTCAAACTCCCCTACGTCCTCTCGCTCTGGGCCTTCGCGGCGACCTGCGGACCTGCCCTCGGTCCGCTTATCTCAGGGTTCTCCGTGGCCGCTGAGAACTGGCGCTGGTCATTCTGGGAAATGCTCTGGCTCAGCGGTCCAGTTGTCATTCTGATGTTGCTCTTCCTGCCCGAGACCTCCACCGCAAACATTCTCCTCCGTCGAGCCCAACGACTGAGGAAATTGACAGGCGATAGTAGACTCAAGAGCCAGTCCGAAATCGATCAAGCCAACATGAAACCCGCGGACGTTGCCTTCGAAGCGATTGTTCGCCCAGTGCAACTCATGGTCTTGGATCCCGCCATAGCTTTCACCTGCTTATACACCGCCCTCTGTTACGGCATCTACTACTCCTTCTTCGAAGCTTTCCCCTTGGTTTACGTCTCGATGTACGGGTTCAACATTGGTGAGCTCGGACTGGCTTTCCTCTCGATCCTCGCTGGGGTCCTGATCAGCATCGCGGCGCTGTTCTCTTACTTCCATTGGATTCAGGAACCGGAAATTCTGCGCCATGGCTTAGGGGCGCCGGAACGACGACTGATTCCCGCCCTCTTCGCATCGTCCCTCTGCCCAGCCGGGTTGTTCATCTTCGGCTGGACCAGTGATCCCGACATCCATTGGATCGTCAGTATAATCGGAATCGCAATCTTCACCATCGGCATCTTCGTCATCATGCAATGTATCTTTGTTTACGTACCGCTGTAAGTCGTATCCCTACCTTCTGCTCGGGCAGACACAACCCAACAAATCGTCTGTCAGATCTTGCTAACCTCGGGACTTTCTCAGTGTCTACCCTCAATACTCCGCCTCGCTCTTCGCAGGCAACGACTTCGCACGCTCGACCCTAGCTTTCGCCGCAGTACTGTTTTCGCGGCCCATGTACGTGAACTTGGACATTGGCCCGGGCACGAGTTTGCTTGGCGGCTTGACGGCAGGGTGTGTTGCGGGTGTCTTTGCGCTGTATTGGTATGGGGATAAACTGAGGGCGAGGAGTAAGTTCAGTGCCAAGTGAACGTGATGTGGAGAAGATGATATGGAGGGGCTGTGATTGGGGTGTGGTATGACACATGGCGAAGATCGGAGACTGCTTCAGTATGATCCTGGATGCTCTGAAACGCTTCTTCTGTGTCCAAGGTATGGGACCTAATCAGGCAAAAAGCAGTACGCCAAGCTCGAACCTGAGGCGCAGCTTTTAAGTTGCGGTTGGGATGATGTTCAGCTGGACATGGTGGAGGGGCCGGGTGGAATGAGATCAATAAACGTCACCACGATTCAGATATGATTGGGGTGTTGGTATACGCGTTCAAGCGATGAGCGGCTATGCGAACAGCAGGCATTTGACAAGATCGTCGCAGTTCGTGTACTAATTATATTGGACTTTCTTGGGTTGACCAGATTCTGCTGGCATCAGTCTTCACATCTTGTTTGTGATCCTCACACGATCTTCTTTGTCTTACCAATTGCCAGGTACTCGATCAGTGGAATCTGGATGTTTACGCCTTATGCTGTCCCTTCCGATCACACAAGCGTGGATGAATGCGCAATACATATTTGTCCAGATTTGACGGTTTCGCCCGCCATTCGGGGAAACCATTGCGAGTCTCGGGCTATCGCAACAATTTACCAATCCGTCCAACTCCAGTACTGGCGGAACACGCTCGCTCGACTAAAAATTATGTTTAGGCTAGCCATCGTGTGCGTGCTGGATCATGGATGAGCGGCGGCGCAACGAGCGTCTTCGCTCACTCTACCATAGCATAAGCGTCGAACAGAGTTCTCTGAGTGCTGATCGTTCAGTTGTCAAGGGTCTTTTGATCGACGAGAACCATCTCACGTTGTGTAGCCAGCGAATGTTGTACGTCGGCCCGGCGGCGATGTTCATATCAACACGTGACGTTGCCTAGCGCTGCACACAGTCATCGCAAGGGCATACCATGTCATCCAAGCCAACAGGGTTAGCTCGGATCTCCAGCAGAGTACGCCATGTGCCCAAGGCATCTCTTCCGAGTGTGGCTCTATCTCTGACATAACTTTCTTGGCATACATTTCCTCCATCCAGCCAGTGTCACTCATATCTTCTGCTCCAGACAGATAGCCTCCCATACCTGGAAAGATAGAGTAGCTTCTCTCGCAGTTCAAGGGATACTTGGTCCAATCTAAACTGTTAAAACACCACGGAGCTAGATGCGTTCGCAGAATGTGAGGAGTCTGGATGTGGCAGTGCGGAAGGTAAATTCCTCAATTCTCTGATCTTCACCATGTCTCCAAGACTTCAGGATACCATGCCCAAACATTCTTGGCTGCGTGAGGACGTTGTGTTGTTGCATGAGGGGAGAAGATTCGCTGAGCTTGCTGGCCTTTCCCGCTTCTTGTTCTCCCATATGGGCATGTGGTTCAGAATGCTTGTCTCTTGGCGGATGGCGATGATGAGTTTGACTTCAGATGTAGTCAGGTGTGGTAGAACTTGAGGCTCGCGATGAAACGCGAGACATAAATAGCAGTATGACGGAGGAGCTCGTGGTTGGCAAGAAGGAGATATAAGACCGAGAGAGGACGCTGAATGAGAGCATATTTCAAGCAAAGACGAAAACACTTACCTTTCAAAAGATTTCAAAACCAGTTGTCGTGACATAGAATGAAGATACAATCGACTTTGATACTGCTCACGGGAGCTGCGGTCCTTACGCAAGGTCTGATTATCGGCAGGAGGGACGAGGCTACTCATCTCGCGGTTCGCGCGTCACACCTGGGTAAGTGAATTCATACTCGTCTGAAACCGAGAAAGTGTCTCCGTATTTACAGGTCACAGGCAGTCGCCAGAATCAAGCTTGTGTAGAGGTAGAAGGTCCAGATGATTGCCCAGACCAAGAGGATGGCCTGGACAGATACGATCGTCCAGAGAGAGAAGAAGGGGACGATGATGATGACCGTCGAGCTCCAAATAGAGACGAGCCTCAAGATTCTCCTAATCGAGACGGTAAGTCAAACGAAGATCTAGTCACGGGTGGACTTACTGACTTCTGGCAGGAGATCGAACAAGTCCTGCTTACAACTCCAGCTGTGTTGAAGTAGAAGGCCCAGATGACTGCCCCGACCACGATGACGGTTGGGATGATCGCCAGGAAGACCGTGGGAAAGGCCGCGACGGAGACAAAGACTTCGATGGCGTTCCGAACTGGGAAGACACCACGGATGACCGACCTCGTCGTCCTGATGGTTCACTATTGCCACCTCACTGTTGGGAAAATCCTCCGCCACAGCGAGAGGGAGACCCGCCACGTCCAGTCTGTACTGACGAAGATCGCCAAGGTACAGGCCGCCGACACGACGGGGACGATGATGACTGGGATGAGGAAGACGGTTCAGGCAGAGGAGGCCGTGATGGAGACCGAGACTACGATGGTATCCCGAACTGGCAGGACCCGACCGACGACCGACCACGACGAGCTGATGGTTCACCGCTTCCCCCTCAGTGCTGGGAGAATCCACCACCCTTGCGAGAAGGTGAATCATCACGTCCAAATTGTACTGACGAAGATCGTCAAGGCCGCGCTGGCACAACTGCTGTAGCCGGGACAGCCGGGACCACTGGTGGAACAGGAAGCACAGCAGGTGCTGCTACGACCAATGACGGTACCGCGGGCAGTAGTAACAGTGCATCTTCTGGGGACCGTGCGGGAGAGTCTGATACATCCAGTCAGGGTCAAGCTCTCCGTCTGACTGACCAAAATGCAGCTGGTCGTACCTCAATTGGAGTCGTGTCCGGAATGGCTGGGCTTGCCATTGTGTTCGCGGCCTTGATGTAGGAGGACTTCACCTTTCCGAGGCAGACGCAGAGCTGCGACAGGTTGTACATATGATCTTGGCGCTGGGCAATTGTGATTTCCAGTTGGGGATGATTTCCGGTTTGCAGTCACGACGACTATGGTTTATGGATGACGACCTTGTGTACTTCGCGACGGTGTTGATACCAAAAAACCAATATACGTTGTCATGCCCTTTCAGTCCGAGTGATGGTCGAATCCTGGACAATCACTGCAGCCTGATCTTACTCAGCGGATTTTCGGTCCTGCAGGATCTACCCTGACAAGAATGCTCTGTGATTGAGGACGGTCTCTTTGCCCTACGTGAGAAGTTGGCCCAACCGTGTTTGACGTGTTGCGGCCAAGTCCTGTGATGTTCTTGAAAACGATTCAAGACAAGGTTTGCATTACTCTTGATTGGGGGGTTGCGGCTACTATCTCTTGGTTTCGCGAGAGTATTTCAGCTTCAAGGAAGGGCGAGTAGGCAGCCGCTTTCACAGCTGTCGACCAATATACTTGTCCCGTTTCCACCCGTGGTATGAGGAAAGAATTGTCGTGAGGCACCAGTGTCTCCATCGGCAGTGGCGGATGTTGGGTTGGAGTTACGTTGTTTTACTCAGCCACACGTGTGCCCAGCCTTGGCGCCATAGGAACGATGCCAATGGCAAGAAGAGCGAAAAGCGGGCATTCTCGGCGCCGTCAATGCAACGCTGTTGTTTTATAGGCAGATGAAGTTGGAACCAAGGTCTCTGCAGCGTTTGAAACACCTGATGCTTGGGTTTGTCGTAAGTGGGGCGTGCTTGATCCTCATCTCAGCTTCGTCTTGCGTCCGCGGCACTATCTAGATGGTAACGACTGGGACCGCCTTGAAGTGGGCTTGAGTAGTAGGCTTGGTCGTTATGGCGGAGCAGGCTCGCGTCCGTCTGCAGACATACAGCGATGGCCTGGGCTCCGGGGATTGTCAAGGCACACAATATAAATTACATGTCCTGTGATCCCCGGTTGCTGTTGTGCTCTCAATCAAAGATTCAGCGCGTCGGAGGACATTCACGTCGGCACCAGCTCATCCAAACTCTTTCGATCTGTAACTGTCACTACTAGTAAGGATGCATAACTCCAAGGTTCTCTTTGTCGTCTTAGCCACGGCTTTCGCAGTGGTTCGCGGACAGGATCTGGACAACAACGATGTCCCTCCGGAGTGCAGAGATATCTGCGAGTCAGTCATCCAGCTGGAGAATGTATGTTCGGATTCCCAACGATTTTCGTAGTCTGAAGTTCCAGTACTGATGTGACAAAGCAATGCGACGACCAGTACGACGACGACGATAATGGGAATAACAACCAGAATCAGCAATACCAGGACTGCGTTTGCAATGCATCAAATGCGAGCCAGGCTCTTTCCGCTTGTCAGGATTGCGTTGTCCAATATCCAAATTACTTTGTAGATGATGATGACCAAAACGACGTAGACGACAATGGTACGCGCTTCGATCCCTGCTGCCGAGGCTGCTCCAGGCCTCGATACATCGGCATTGCAGTGCCGGGAGCACTTCGATAGGTGCGGGACTTTTGGAGAAATTGATGCTGACCTCTCTAATAGAAATTGAACAGTGGATCACGAGGTGCGGCTTCTCGACTACTAGCAATGGTACTGCTGGTACCACAGCATCGCCTACGCGTGGCCCAGGTGCCACTGGAGTATTCGTCGGAACCCTGACCACTGCGACATACACCTACACGGAGACTGACGATGATGTAAGTCATCACTAAAGCGTTTCGAGACGCAGAGTCACTGATGTTTCTAGGATGGTCAACTCGAGACGGAAACAAGAACCACTGTTTTCCCGGTCGGCGTATGGACATCTGGCACTTTCACCGGCTCATACGGATCTTTGACGACCTCGACTGCCACATACACTGTGCGAGATGATGACGATGATGTAAGTCAAACCTGTATATCTTGCCAACGCCTCGTTCTGATTGCCCCCTAGGACAATGACTCCGAGACCGTCACTCGCACTCTCGTCTACCCAATCGGTGCTACACCGACTGTGCCAGGTGCAAATACCGCCTCCACCACAACAACCACGGGCTCCGTGAGCTTCACCACAGGCACCACGACCGATGCTCAGGGCAATACTCAAGTCGTGACCTCTGCAGTTACGACGTTCGATGGCGCTGCGGCAATTGCGACTGCCGCACCCCTGCTTGGTGCTGGTATGGCCATTATGCTGGCAGGCATGGCCCTTTAACCAATGATCCAGCTTTAGGGGCGAAAAGAGTCGAGAGTTCTCAGAGGTTCGCCTGGTGCCAGAGACGTGGATGTGGTCGGTGCTTGTGCTTGCAAGCAGTCACTGTCGTTTTAGCTGAGCGTGCATGACTTGACGACATGGTAATGATTGATAGCCAGAACATATAACCATGAAAAGTATCACATCAAGCTTCTCATGCTACAGTGGAGCTTTCTTTCAGTCGACAATGAATACCTTGTTGGTCCATGGAGCTCAAAACAACAGTCCCCAGTCGCACGTGTTCGATGCGATTGCGCTCTCACGGCAATCGAGGAAGCCCAATGTAGACCTACAGCAGGATGGAAGAAAGCGAGGCAAGAGGCTGGAGAAGGCTAGTGATCAGATGGACCAATATCCATACGAATCGACGTCTTCCTCGGGGAGACTTGAAAATGTCGATGTAGATCTTCCCAGGTCCGGTCCGAACTCATAGGTCTCAGTTGTGTTCCCCATTCTTTTGAGCATAACCCGATCTGGCTTTGAGCAGTACTATGGAGTAGGTGGGGGAGATAGCGCAAGCCCGAAGTGCTCCAATAAAGCGGGAAAGGGTACGGCGGGTGTCAGCACGTTAAGAAATGGATGAATGAAGTTCGCAGGTCCCCATTACGTGGGCTACGCCGCTCTACGTTCACTCGGGTATGCATCCTAGGCAAATTGCGGCTTATAGTCGATGAATAGTTGATAACGATGATGGTGAATTGCAGTGTCGTCCATGAAGACGCGATTCGCGTTCGCGTTGATGGCGCTGACTTGGCGTCCCGTGATTCAGCTCCGCGTTCCCATTCCCTTGAGTTCTATATCGTCTCGCTTTCTCCTCCACCCAACAACCTCATCGTGTCTTCACTTTTTTAGCATAGTATCGTCGAGTCTCGGACTCAGCTATGGCCACTATGCGAGGCTTCCACCATCGCCGCCCATTAGCCTGGACCCAGGAGTTGGACATATTGGCGCTCTCCAACCTGCCGGCAAATACATGAGATGTCGCAGTAGAGCGATCGCAAGCACGCTTGTGTCGTCTTGAGCACTGTATTCAGCCGGTGGCTCGCCGATGCGGCAGAAAATGTGGTTCCGAGGGAATGACTGGAACGCGTTGAAGCAAAAGACCACGCCAGCGGTCTTCGAGCACTTTCTCCAGAAAGCTTTCAACTAGTTTGAAACGCTACCCCACCTCGAACTAACCCCGATGTCCATTATACTCTTCTACAGGGGTTGTAGGAACGAAAGGCAAGAGCAAAGCCAAGGAAAAGAGAGGACTACCGCCAGATCTTGCTCACTATCCGCCAAAGCGCGAGATATCTATGGACCTTGGATACTCTATGCAAGGAATTGAAGGACAGCGCGCCGCAACGCTGGCCTGGAGCCCAGATTCCTCTGCGCCAGATCCCTCATGTTGTGCCCATCCTCATTCAGATGGCTATTCGTATCCCAATTACAACCTTTCATCACCGCCAAGACCGCCGTGACCTTTTGCGGATCATCATTACCGGGCTTGGACAGCCAGCGCTCGTTCAACAGCCACAGCGGAGGAGCAGAGTATCTCTGTCCAGCGGGCGCTGCTTGACGACTGAAGTACCCTCCTTTTTGGGCGAGGTACTGGATCATCTTTATGTTCTGAGCGCCAATGGCAAGATGCATCGGTGTCACGCCGTACACGGTTCGACCTGCTTTGGAGCTATTGCAAGCGCATATGTCGTTGACTTTGGCGCTGCCACGTTCGATGAGGAGCTTCGCAATCTCGACATCATTAAAGAGCGCTGCAAGATGCAGAGCAGGTGGTCCAACATGGTCGCCGTTATCGATCCGAGATGCAACGTCTTTCTGGTTGCCGGTGACAATAGCCTGCTTGAGCTTTGAGGACAGCGCTTGTCCAGGATTCGTAGTCAAACAGAGCTCGGTAAGCAAGCTCTCGCGATACTTCAGGTCTGCTGGAAGATGCGGATGCCGTGGTGTTGACGGTCGCGTCTTGTCGTAGTGCCGGTCCGGTATTGGTCCTGGCTTCGATTTGGCTGCTTGCAGACTCTTGCTGGACATATGCCATACTGGCAGTAGCTGGCTTGCGAGACCCGATTGTGCCGACACATCGCCGCCTCTCATGTTGTCTACTGTCAGTGGCGTGAGTTTTGAGTACTCTCGGCGTAACATCAACCTGGAACTCTCCGGAACCCCATATCTTCTTAGATTATCGGCGTCAATCCTCAGTTTCTGGTACTCTAGCAATAACGCTCGCAGTTCTGTAGTCTGGTGCAACCGATTCGAATCAGCACGAAGCTTCTGCCTTCTGGTCTTATAAGCGTCATCGCAGGCATCTACCGCTTCCTGCAATCTGCCGAGACCAATGCATACTTGCGCCAGTAGGTGTTGTGCATGCGCGACTTGCAATGCCTGCTCATCACTGTTAGGGGATGAGGTATTCCGTATGAAGTTCAGCAGCGAGGATCTCGCTTGGTCGATGTCCTCAACGTACGCACTGCTGACAGCTAACGCATAGTGGAAATCCTGCTTGTTGTATTGGCCACGACGGCTCTGGGCCAGTTTGTCAATATTCCGCTTTGCACTCTGGAGTTCTCGCCGCGCTACGGAGAAGTTGTTGTTCTGAAAAGCTTGGTAGCCCTGCTCTAAGGCCTGCTCAATCACGCCCCCGTTCCAGTCTCGGTTTGCTGTCCTTTCGCCGTCTACGAGCCCCTTCTTGTACCCGTCCCGATACTGCTCCTCCGCGTTCGTCTGCTCCTTGGTCAAAGCCTCTTGCAGAGCCTTGATGCTCTGGTCCCTGGACTTGAGTTCTTTCCCTTGGTCCAGGATCGTTTTCTCTCGTTCCTCGGCGAGTCGATTTCCTTGGCGTCTGGCAGTCCTTTCCTGGTCCAATTCTTGACGGAGCGTTCTGGTGTACGCATCCTTTTGCGCAAGCTCGATCTTGTGGTTGTGAGCAATCTGCTGAATGCGCTCTGCATGGCGTGGTTTGATGCCGTTGAGATCGTCGATGACCAAGTCGATGTTGCGAGCTAAGTCTTGTCGTCGGAATTCAAGGTAGCGATAGCATTCGTTGAGTCGATCAGTGCATGTGGCGATGACGATGTCGATCGCATTCGCCATTCTTGAGGTCGGTCCTCCCAGGTATGACAATCAAGACCTGATCAATAGTGTCCTTGTCAAGGCCGTAACGTCTGATCGAGGTGGTCTTAGACTTGTCTTCGGAGAACAAAGAGGCTGGGTGATGCAAGGAGACAGCAATCGAAACATCTCTTATACAAAGTCAATGTTTCCCAGACATGTCTACGTACTACTGCGGCCTCTTTCGAAGACTGGCGGCCACATTACAATACATGATGTTGGCCTGGGGCCTCCCAGCCAGATTTGGTATGGCGTGTGCACCAATGCAGTTGGCGGCTTGCTGCGCCATTCGCTGGTCGTTCAGCTTGCAGCACCGCCGCGCTTCTGCCTTCTTGCTGCCTTCTCTGCCTGCTCACCCTCCCGAAAAATCTTTCACAAAAATGCCTGTCACCACCATCAATGAAGCTAACACTGCCTTACCCAGTCTACCACACCCTGAGTCCTTCACCGACAGCGGTGTCCTGCGCTCTCGTAACCTGCCCCACTGGTTAAGCTGAGGGTAATGCAGATGGCGGACGGAGCTTTGTCATTCACACACGACCGCCGTACAAGGCACACGTATCTTCTGGATGTACGAGCGTCGAGCCTTGACCTGGTATTGTCCGTTGTCGACTTCAGGCTCCTGTTTGCGGCTATACATCGTACCGCTAGCGAAGTCAGAATCCCACTCCCCCTGCTGCGGTATAGAATGCATGTCAAAAGCGGCGTTCGAGCCAGATAACTGATGTTCACGGTCGATTCCACTTCATTGTACGTACACTTCTGAAGAAACCAGCACAGTCTACCCAGCACAAGAAACATGACACGGCCGGTACTTATGCAGCTCCTCCTCGATCTGCATGCCTCCGCCCGTTGATCGTGAATGTACAACCGACTTCTTCCGTATCTATCAGCGTGGGCACTGACTTGCAAACTTGCAATAGTCCGGCTTCCAACAGCCCGGCTCAAGAGCAAGCGCGAAGAGGCCGCCAGTCTGCTATGGCAGTTCTGAAACATGTCACCACACATACGTTAGACAAGGCTCCAGGACTCGTGCATTGCACAAAGCTGACAAAGATTCGGACGGGCCCGCTAGAAACTGTCGCGCAAGCTGCGCCGCCTATGCATTCCCAGTGAGTTTCCTGGAGCCTGAGATCTCATGGAATGCTGTGGTGGTTGCCTTTTTTGTAAGTTATGGTCAACATCATCAACGATATCCTTCACGAACCTTGGCTCGCGGAGAGCTCGCTTCTCGTTAAAGTCTTCTACCTACTCATCGAAACAAGTCACACAGGCCGAATCTCTCGTCGCTGACGCTGTATTTCTTGACAATTGCCCAACTGCAAAGGTTATGCTAGCAACCTAGACTGCAAGATGAAGGACTGGTGTTTTTCGATGAAGAAGGGAAAAGGAAAGCACTTATGGAGTAAGTTCCGTTCGCAGTGCTTAAAGAGAGATATACATCTATCCTATAGCAGCGGCTAGTGTATCCTAGCTGTAGGGCTAATTGGATTTGTCTAGCGGGAGCGATACTGGATTGTCTCTTCGAGAGCGTCGAGTGTCCAGAGCCTACGTTAAATCCCACTCTGAGCTTTCAGGTCACATGCAGCTGCATGCTTTGCTGAATACTGGACAGTTGCGATCCGACAGCGCCGCTCCATATGTGGTGTAGTAGCGTGAACATGACAATGTCAAAGAAGCTTTCAGGATTGTTCCGACGGCATATGCGCGAAGGCAGTGCGTGTTCCGAGAGTACCAAATGTCGATATCTGGCGATATTCCCTAACGCAATACAATTGTCCTGCCTCAAGCCACCCCACTCAACCCACTCAAAGCACTTCCCAGCCCGAGATTCACCACGATATGCCAGCCGACGCTCCAAGCCATGGCATAAAGGTACTTGGGACTGAAGACCGTCCAAATGAACAAATGGGCTCTCAGCGCCGTACAGGCGGCCATGACGGCGAGTAATGCGGCAGCTTCGAAAGCGGTCATGTGCGCGATATAGCTCGACCAGGGACTGACTACAGCTTGTGAAGCAGCGGTCGATGAGGTCGACTTGGAGGATCCCATCGTCGCAGTCAAAGCTTCGGCCTGGAGTCTCTGCCGCTCGGCATCGATCCAGCTCCGGGCCCCTTTCTGCGGCTCTGATTTGGTTGGCGAGGCGAAGATGGAGGGCTTCTTACTGTTGAGGAGAAGAACCGCGGCACTGACCCACCATATCGCACCAGCCCAATTGCTCGCAAAAAGCAGTATGCCTACGGCGACGATGTTGTAGTCTGCGACGCCGTTGTAGGCATTGCTGAGGTCAATTGATGAGATTGAGTTGCTCCCGCCGAAAGCGAAATACGCGGCGTGGGACAGCAGGAGAGTCGTCGTGGCGACGGAAGTGATAGGAGGGTCAGATGTGGTTGTGGTTGAAAGCCGAGGATTAGTAGTGGACTGCTGGGTCGTAGTCGTACTCTGGAGGATGAACGCTAGAGCTTCTCTCTGGAGTTCCAGGCCCAGGAAGAGGGGAACATTCGGTGCTCGAGTCTGGGTCATTAGGAAAAGCGTGAGGAGAACGTGCAGTCGCTCCGCAAGGCTGGGTAGGAGGCCGACCCATCTAGTTCCTTCTTTCAGACTCTGCCTGAAGCTCATGACGGCCAACGTCGATACAAGGATTGTCGTTACCGTGAGACCAGTAAAGACGATCCGAGCTTGCAGGACGAGATCGAATGGCTCCACAAATGTTCGGATCCCCATAGCCAGACCCTGGACCAGCTCCGGCGCATCGGCTTGGGTGAATGTGAGCTTGAAGACCACGGCCGGCAGGACAAGTGCTGCAGAGGAGATGGCAGCAATTTCCGGTGCTACAAGCCCTGCGAATGCACGCTTGACCAGACTCCAGCCATTGTAAGCATAAGTTGCCAGGATGAGCAGCCACATGAAGACGTGATGCTCGGCGAAGAAATCATGGACGATGTCGGGTGACCCTGCGTGCTTTTGTCCAGTCTGATTCCAGCGCACGCTGAGGCGGTGGACACCAAGCAAGACGAACACCGCAAGTGCGAGCCGAAACCGCTCCGATGAGGCAGAAGCCGTTGGTAGACGACGTATAGCGAGAGTGATGAACCATGCCGGCGCACACCAGTACCAGAATTGCTGCTCCTCTTCCACATAACTGGAAGCAAACATCATCACGCCGTAAAGGAAGCTGGTCAGAGCGAAGAAAGTCCCAGGTATGGTGAAGGGCCATAGTGCTTGGAAGCAGAAGAAGAGCGTCAGAGTGAGAACGACTGCTGCCAGCACCATTCCAACGACCATGCGTGGGATATTGTACGAGCTCGCGGTACCGCTCAGAATATCCTGAGCCGCACGCAGAAACCCAAGAATCGCCGTCTTCCCTTGGCTGGCCTGATGCGGCGTGTTCCCGTCCTTGGCCTTGAGTTCGAAAGTGGCCCACAAACACGCCAATCTCTCCAAGTCCGCAGACAGGCTATCGCAACCTTCACTGCTCCTCTCCACCACAGCCCGGTACTTGTTGATCGTTTTCTCCCAAAGCTCTTCTCCATAAGTCGCTTTCACAATCTGTGCGATCTGCCTCGCGTTCCTCTTGAGGTGCATGATCGTCTCATCCGTGGTCCAAAGCAGATTCATCTCCGGGATACTCACGCCCAAGCTATTCTTCGAGATCGGCATCCCCATCAGACCCGCCAGCGTAGGCACCAGATCACTTTGCTCCACCTTCGTGTAGTAATGAAACTCGGTCCCATCTTTGGGATGTGTAGGAGCCCAATACTGCCTCCTCCTCGACCTCTCGACGCTCTTGAACTTCGGGCTGACAAACACGAGCGCTGGCTCCGTCTCACCAGGTCCCGAACCACCATGGTTGCCTCCATTGTTCATCCCGTGATCGCCAGCAAGTACCAACAGCGTATTCTCATGATGCGACTCCTCTGACAAAGCCGTATAAATCATCTTGACAATTCCATCCATTTCCTTCTGTTTCGGCAACATGTTCGGTCCACTCGGCCCTGTCTTATGGCCAATGTGATCGAGCCCGAGGTAATGCATGATCAGCGCATCCCAATCGCGCCTCTTCAACTCTGCTGGAACATGACGCGTGACATTGTGATCAACTTCGGTAAAATCCTTTTGGAGAATACGTCAACTATGCTGCACACCATCACCTCACCAGGGCCAGTTCTACTGACCGAAACGAAGAAACTGCTCGTGCCATCCGCACGCTCGAAAAACGGCTTCGCGATTTCCCCTTCCTCAGCCGACGTGCCCGGGAAGAGTTTGAGCCAAGTATCGTCTCCCAAAAACACAATCTTGCCTCCCCGAGCTTTGATCTGGCTCAACCACGTATCCTGCGCCGCGAGGGACGAACTCGTATCGCTCTCCGCGAAGTTGAGGATCAAGTCCAAGAAACTCGGTACAGAGCCGGTAGTCAGAGCCTTGACTCTCGGCATGGTGACGGTGGGAGGCGTGGCATGGGCGGTGAACGGGATGGCGGCATCGTCTCGAATCAGACTATGTAGTGCTGAAGTCAGCGCCCGATCACCTCTGGCTGATTTTGCGTCTCTCCGTAGGTATCTCACCTCTGTGTAAAGTCCATGCCACTGCCATGTCCAAAAACAAAGTCACTCCTCAACGCATCCACGACCATGAAAATCACCTTGTCGAATTTCTTCGCGTTCTGTGCTCCGCCTTGTCCATGCTCTGGGAAAGTCGCCAGACCTGGTAAGACGGGTTTGTAAGGAAAAAACCCAGACGCGAAGACCAAGACTGCGATGGGAAGAAGAATATTGGCGAGGGTCAGACACGCGGTACGCGCTGTGTTTGGGCGCGCCATAGCCAATGCTCACTCGAACGGTTGCAAGACTGCCTCTTCTGTTCATCGACGCATCGTACAATTTGCGTCTGGTGGTCTGCAGAACGCGGACGACGCGATGCAGCGCGGAACGAAAGTTGTCAAATCTCTGGTTCGGAAACTTTGAGAGCCGAGGCGGGCTGAAAAGGGATGGCGGCGACATCGACATTGAGGCGTTGTCCGGTAACTTTCGTTACACTCACTCTTCCCTCTTCTCCCACTGCCTTAGTGTCCTCACACTGATTGCGTGAGAAGGAACATATGAAATAATAAGGCATACATGTACTCTTCGTGACATAAAACACACTATTATTACCAGTATTATCATTCTATTCTGCGCTGCAATACTTTCGCACCAGCTGAAGCTGCACCACGACCCGCGGTCTCAAGCGTCCCCAGCAGAACCGAAACATAGAAAGCAAAAACTATTTGGAGAGGCCACGAGCTCTAATTGAAGCCAAAGCTACCCAGATCGGCTATCAACATGCCGTCCTATCCGCTAATGCCAGTCTGCCTCGACATGTGCAAGAAGACATCCAGGCTGTCGATGCTACTCAAAGCTGCGATCTGGGAAGAGGGAGACTGATCTAAGAGTCTTCGTTGGGGTGTGACGCCTCAGCATTGCCTGGAGAGACGTCGCCATCACCGGAGCCACGACGACCCTGGTGGTTGTCGAAGTACTCTTCGTTCTCTGCGTCAGCAGTGAAGGTGCGTGGGACGGCACTGATGGCGTTGGCTCTAGCATTGCGGTCGACATCGGAGTAACCATGCTCGGCGATTGTGACGTTAGTCGGTCGACCACCAAGACGACCACGGGAGATGGTACGCAGACGCGATGCCGGCGTGACCATAGCATACGCACCGAAGCCTTGGGGATGTGGGACGGCGTAGCCAGCGGGACCGTAAGTTCCTGGCGGTCCAGCGTACGCGTACGGGTCGACACCGTCATGTTGAGGATATGGCATGGGGTATTGTGGGTAATATCCCATTGGAGCGTAGCCATACGGCATGTACGGGACGTACGGTGGTGCTGGAGGACCGACCGGAGCACGAGCCGGTGTCAGAGCGTAGTTGCCATTGAATGGCGACATCGGTGGCTGTTGGCACGCCGCATCCTCTTGGAGTTGGTAGGACGTACCGCGGTCGTAGTTGGAACGGCGAGTACGCTCACCAGCATGGTTGTTGCTGCGTGGTGCATAGAGGCCGATGGTCCCAGCATTGTCGAGGCTTCGCTGGTTCTTGGACGCGTTGTTGACGCCTGGGAAAGGCTTCTCGGTACCAACCTCGTCTGGAGTGCAAGTACCAGCTGTAGCATCAGAGGTCACGTACCACAGCTTTGGGCGGTAGTCCGGGAACTCGAACATCACGGCCGAGTTACGGAACTTCTCGATCAGGCAGTCCATACCTTGGATAGTTGCGTACGAGATCTGTGCGACCTTGCGTGGGTGGTAGCCTGACTGCCAGTCACGGCCAACGTAACGCTCGTAGAATGCGATGATGGCATCTGGATCTGTAAAGTTCACGAATGCGTAGCCGACGTTGGTGTTCTTCTCGAAGTCAATGCGCAGGTACGAGAAGTCGTACTTGCCCATGCAGACAGCGTCGAGGCGCTGCTTGATGTCCCGGAAGTTCCAGGCGTTTGGCAGGTTGCGCAGCATGATCGTTGTGCGCACGTCGGTTCCGGCGCGAATACGCTTGAGACACACCTGCTGCGGCTCGACATCGTCCGGGTTACTGCCAATGCGGCGTGAGCGGCCAAGGTCGACGCCGGTCCAGGAGACGCTGCGCACCATGCTCCCGTCGATTGAGCCGAAGAACCGTGAAGGGCCTGGCTGTGGTGCAGACACGAAGCGCTCACGCATGTTAGGCATGACGCTGCCCACTGGGTCCGAGGGGTTGTTAACCTTCGGCACGCAGACAGCAGGCTTCTTGGCGATGATGTTGCCATCGGGGTCAACAGCCCAGGCAGTGCGGCCCGTCGGACTCATGGTGGTGCCGTCTGCGGTCTTGCGTGGAGAAAGATCCAGATCTGCGAAAGCACCAAGAGCGGAGACGTCAGCGTGAAAGGGCTGCTGAGGTATCCTCTTCGTTGAGACCTCCCAGTCCTGCGACATGTTAGCGGCTGTGAGGTGACAAGGTTGTCGATCAACTTACATCGAAGCGATACGCGTTGCACTTCTGCAGCCCAAGAGCCTTCTGAGCCTCTGAGATCTTGTAGTACTCGACACGGAAATGCCACTCGCTGGAGTTGGTCTGCTGTGGCTCTGAGAAGGCAAGCACCTTGCCGAAGTGGCCAGCAAGGGTCTTGACAGCGTCTTGGACCTTGCTGGTCTCGATCTCACTCAGCGCGCCAATGAAGACAGCGACGAAGATGACCTGGCCGTCAAAGTAGGACGTCGAGAACTTGTTGGAGTTGTTGATGGGAGCAGCAGCGAACTCGGTCTGAGTCACATATTGGACCAGCCAGTTCGGCTGGTTGGCCAAGTTGACATCGTTGGCAGCCTCAGCGGCATCACGAACGTCGTCGAAGCTCACGATGACGGAGATGTTCTTGCTGTTGGAGCCGCTCACACGTCTCTGGTCCCTCACCTTGTCCTCCCATCCCATCTGTCGCTGGTTAGCCACGTGACTGATGTGCTGGGAAAGGAAAACTCACCTCTTGACCGAGGCATCTCATGCCTTCAGCGAAGGTGTCGTTGGTGATGTGGCTGATGCGAATGTAATGTCCACCGACCCAGCGCGCGTCTGGGCCCGTGTCGGTCGTGTAGTAGACCTTTGGAAGCGGTGGCTTCGAGGACTCATCACGAGTGCCGATTGGCTTGGGTGGGTAGCCGGCGGCCATCTTGCCTCTAGCCTTGTCGCTCAGGTCTGCGCTCGCAGCCGTGGAGCTGACGATGAGAGGGCCTGGCTGCTCGTTGTCACGGTCCACTGTGCTGCCACGGTTCAGGAAGTTGATCGGCGCAGGCTTGCTGGAGTCGAAATTGGTGGCCTGACCGCTGATTCTCATGTTCAGCTGGTCAGTCTGGAAGATCTTCTCGTCTCCGCCAAAGGGCGTCGCACTGCTGCCAGTGACGGGCTTTGGTCCGCTCCAGCCTGGCTTGCTCTCTGGAGCCTCGCCGTTGGCCGTCTGCTTGCTGCGATGCCGTCAGTACGCTGCGGGTGAAGGGGGCGCGCGTGTATGAGGTGCTCACCCTGCCGTCTGCTTGGACAGCGGAATGGCTACAGCGCCATTCTTGGCCGTGCCCTTCGCGGCGTCGCCCTTGCGACCAGCCGGGGTTGGCGTGTTGGAAGACATTGCGCAGTGGGGGCTTGTGCTGGAGAGAAAGGTTGCTGTTGTGCCGGTGGGCGAGTCGCGAGGAGCTCGCTGTGTACGGTGGGTATCTCAACCAAAGGCCAAGCGCCAACAGCAACAGTCCTGAGGGTCAAAAGAAATGAATGATTGACGCTGATGCTGTCCAGATGCTGTGTACTGAAGGGGAAAAGAATGGGGAGGATGGCTGTGTAGGTGTACCTGCGACAACCAATGTCTTTGTGCGTGTGGAGTGGGAGAGGGAGAGGGAGAGGAGGAAGAGGAGGAGGGGAAGGCGAGAGCTCGAAATCATTCGATTTGGGAAGCTTGGACAGTCGTGCGTGGGTGAGGGGCCTGCTCTTGCCAGAGAGAGGGCAGAGGGAGTAGGAAAGGCAAGTGGGTCTCGGCCAATGATGATGCACGCGAAGGCAATACATGACCTTTGGCTGAGCAACCAGCAGGGCAACCAGACTTGCAGCGTGGTGTACCGGGTGGTGGGAGTCGACGTGTCCACACCAGACCTTCTCACCCGCTTGGCGACGAGCATGTGCTGCTGGGTAATCGCATGGTGTGGTGGATGTGGTGTGTTGTACATAATGCTGTCTTGGCAGCCATCGTGTCTACGCCGGGTGTGCAAGAACGACCGGCCCATCGTCGCTGGCCCAATCGTCGCTCTGCTTTCTTAGCCCTTAGAACGCGTCGGGATCATCTATGCACCGTGCAAGTTGCATCATCACTACCGTGAATCATCCCACATGATTTTTCCTCGTCCGCGGACACCAACAGATGCGTGGCGGGCAGCATTCATCTCATAATCGATTTCATGACGCTTTGACCATTTGATAGACTGGGATATGTCGGGCCCATCCGCGAGATGCGCCACTGCCGGCGCTAGACCAGGATCATTTTCGGCCTGAGGCTGGAGCTTGGCAGGCGCTGGGGATGAGGGAGGAGCGCTCGATTTGGCTCGGGCTGGATCGGATCCGCCGTGGGAGTGCGACTTCACCTCAAAGAGGCAGCGTGAAAGTCATCGATACCCACCACACACCCCATTCTGCCCTCGCCGCCTTTGACCCGATAAATCCCGCGCGCTGCCATTCTTTGTCGTCGCGACAGACTGAAGGCAAGCAGTTCGTGACGGGCCGATCTGGCTACACACATACATGTATGTGCTTTCGCGTCTTGACCTGGATCCCTGCCGCAAAGTCGCATCCACGCGCCTTCATCTTGCTGTAGAGACGGATGACTAATATACCGACGTGTAGTGCACCCTCGGGAAAACACTTAGAGTACTTGAGACCGGTCTGCGCGCTGCCATTGGGGTGGTGATCGTGCAGTTCCCGACTGTTGAGCCAGAAGGCGCCACCGAGTAGAGGAAGAGACTATAGCTGGACTTCCAGGTATCCAGGTATCTCCGCCGCCTTCTCCTTGAGATCTCTTTCAGCTGGACTGACTCGGATCGTCGTCTGCTTGGAAAGGACCGTGGGTCGGACTATTCCTTGTAGTGTCGGTCACACTCGTAATATCCAGTTTCATCAGCATACTCAGCACCGGTTCGCGTCACCACTGGAGGGCGGATTTGCATCGGAGTTGGTATCAAACGAGGCACAGAGCCGAGCAGAAGGAACTGTTGTGGGTCGACATCGCTTTTGCTTGGACTTGAGTCTTGAGTGTTGAAGACGCCAGCGCAGCTGCTGTCAATAAAGCGTGTTTGTGGCAAGTGAGCTCGAGGGCGTGGCGCAGCTTTGCGTTTCCGGCAACGACGGTGAGGATGCCGGGACTCATTGCAGGCGATCAGTACGATGACCTCACAGGAGCTGTACAGCAGGTGCGTCTCAACTTCCCCTCCCTTGTTTCTCCATCACATTGTCAAAATGCAATACGAATCCAAATCAGTCGCGGAGCCCTCCACGAGCAGAGTTCAAAGGCCCAGAGGGCCTCGGCCAAATGTTCATCGGGATTGGAAGAAGAAAGCTGCGCGTCTCGAATGTGTGGCTCGATGGTCATCGTGCAGCGCTGACACGCACGCTGCAGATCATCCTATCGTCTTCCGAGTCCGACTACCTTGACCAACTCATACCACTGCTCAGGAATGCCGAGACCCAGACACAAGTCACCCCCCTCATCCATGCGCTCAATCATGTCTCGGCGGATCGCGAATCTCAGATCGAGTCGATTTGCAACTCCAACCATCAAGAATTCATCACGAGCGTCAACCAACTCCAGTCCGTTCGGGAGGAGACCGTCAACCTGACGTCGGAGATCATGGAGCTCAGTCGCAGCATAGAGGCCAGTACGGAGAAACTCGCGGAACAAAAGAAAGCTCTGGTCGACTCTCGCGGAGTACGGCAGAACATTGACGACGCCACCCAAGCTTTGAAGGATTGCCTCGAGGTCTTGCGCCTGGCGAACCAGGTCCACGACCTACTGGGCAAGAAAAACCACTATGCCGCGCTGCGAGCGCTCGATGAGTTACAGAACGTGCACCTCCGAGAAGTGACGAGATACAAGATCGCAGAGATGATCGAGCGCTCTGTGCCGGCCACGCAGCGTTTGATCGCCGATGCTGTCACTCAAGACCTCCACACTTGGTTGTACCGCATTCGGGAAACGTCGCAGTTTCTGGGTGAGGTAGCCTTCTATCACACCGAGATGCGGAGGGCTCGACAGAAAGAGCGTGCTGAGAAAGACGATTACCTCGGCGCGTTCAAGCTCAATTCTGCCGTGGAACTTGTTGCCGACGAATCAGAAGAGTTTGATGTGCTCAACAATGAAGAAGTCCAAGTCGACTTTTCGCCACTCTTTGAGTGTCTGCACATTCATGATGCTTTGGGCGAGACCGACAAGTTCCGAGCAGACTACGCAGCAACGCGGCGACGTCAGAAAGACCTCCTCATCCCACAAACCATCAATCTTCTTGATGAGGAGAACAGCAGCCTCAGCGGCTTGCTCGAGGGCATCGCAGGGTTTGCCATCGTGGAGAAAGCGACCATGCAGAAGACCGACAACTTTCGTTCGCAGAGCGATGTTGACGAACTGTGGGACAGCATGTGCCAGTCTTCCATCTCGCTGATCAGCAGCGCACTCCACAATGTTGAGAATGACGAGAAACTGCTGAAGCTGAAAGGCGTCCTGGCACTGTTCATTCAGACCATGGACAGCTGGGGTTATCCTGTTAGCGGCCTGGACAGCTTGCTCCTCACACTGTTTGACAAGTACAGCTCGTTGCTGAAGAAGCGATTCAGCGACGACTTCCAAGAAGTACGTTTTGCAATGCTCTCCTCCAGATCCGCTCTTACTGACTCATGGCATAGATCGTCAGCACCGATGATTACATGCCAATGCCAATCAACAACGCGGACGAATACACCAAGGTCATTTCCGTCTCCTGGTATACACCACCTCCCGACCAGGAGGATGCTGAGTCAATGGCATATCCTTGCGTGCTGCCGTTCAGTCAGATGTACCCGCTGGTCTGCATTGACATCCGCAATTTTCTCAATCAAATCTATCTGTTCTCCGACGACCATTTCAAGCACATCACCGTCATTGATAAGACACTGAAGGAGAGCCTGGACGAACTGTTGGTCGACAAGGTCTGCCGTAGTTTGGTGGAACGTCTATCGTCCCAGTATCCTGGCCAGATCGTGCAAATCCTGACAAATCTTGACCACTTCGAGCAGGCCTGCAAGGACCTGGAAGATCTGCTCCTCGAAGCGCGATCGAGCAGTAGCGCTGCTGGTCCGATCAAGCTTCAAGCGACTAGCCAGTTCAACTCCGCTAAGAAACGTGCTGAAAAGCGGATCTTCGAACTGGTCAATAGCAAGATCGATGATCTCATTGAGACTGCTGAATATGACTGGACAAGCACGTACATCCCAGATGCCGCAAGTCCGTACATTCAGGAGCTCACACGCTATCTGTCTAACATCATGAGCTCTGTCCTGCTTGGGCTCCCAGAACAGATCAAGGAGCTCATATATTTTGAGGCCTTGAACCACATCAGCAACTGCCTGCTCTCCCTCCCTCTGGATTCCAATGTTCGCCGCATATCGCCACAGGCAGTCACGGCGTACAAGCTGGATGTGGACGATTTGATCGAATTCGTGGAGGCACTACCTGAAGCCCCGATGTTGTTGGAGAGCATGACAGGACTACGACAGACTGTTGATCTCATGGTCCTCGCTGCTGAGGGCAAAGGCGAAGAATTCTTTGATTCGTCTAAATCACAGCAAAGGTTCGCCAAGGTTGACAAGATCAAGGGCGCTGAGCTGCTTGAGAAGGTCTTTACTGCTCCCGCAGAGCCAACGCCTGGCAAGCGACATTCACTCATGCCGGACTTCCAGGAGCTAAGCAAGAAGCCAAGTATGCCGCACTTTGGCGACTTTAGAGATCGATTCGGGCAATTCACGAAGCGGGATCGATCGTAGGGCGCTTTTTACCTCATGCTCTAGACCATGCGTCTTGAAATTACTGTGCATGGAAGCATCCTCGTCCACCATCTGTTTTCGCCGCTCCTAGCGTGTTCGGTTCAAATCAACTCCACAGAACATGCACCCCATCGATTGGCGGTGCACACTGAAAGTGAAGTACTAGTGGGAACTGAGGGATGGTGATATTGGGAGCAGACTGCTGAGAACACTAACAAAGACCCTAAGGCATTCCCTCTTGCAATATTCCATGCGCCTCGCTTCCAGCTCACTTCGTTCACGACATGCGGTTCATCTCTTGGAGTCCATTTGATTGGTGACGGGCACTGCTTGTGAAGCTCCGTATATGCCTGCGTGCTTTGACTGACATTGCTGTGTCGGTGCCACTTCTTTCGTTATCTAGTTCATCACAGCGATATTCCCAGGTCGTCGGCGCACCTGAAGATATCAGACAAGCTATTGAGCTTTGACACCTCCCATCATGGCCACTCGGATCAAGCGTGTGTAACACATTGTCACGGTGTTAGCGACAACTGACAATGATCCAGGCGAATACAGTGTCCCTCTTCTCAATCAGCGTCGCGGTGGTGGTGGCGGCGGCGGCGGGTCCACCAGAGGCTCGCAGCGTAGCCCAGAGGGTAACCGCAATAACGACCAGGTATGCCAGTATTCTTGCAATGGTGGCTATACAGCGCCGACTAATGACTTTGGTAGCCTGTTCAGTGGCCAGACTGGGTCTTCTACAGTGACAGCGACTTGCAACATTACTTCAAGTGCGATGATCTCGAACTCCGAAGTATCAAAGCGCACCTCAGAGACTACGTGGAGCGCGAGGATTATGATGGCCTACCATTTCCAGAAATAGACCACCCTGACCGACGACATTTCCGCGACCTTTGGGACCGCATGACTGCGCACAGCGACGATTTCCATGACATGCTTACGGGTGCTCGCTGGGTCGGAGACGACGAGGCGCCAAGAGATCTAGCTCAGAGACTGGAGGAATGCAAGAAGAAGCTGTGCATTCCGTGGAAGAAAATGCAGAAGAACAGACGCCTGAAGGAGGAAAAGAGATGTGCTGAGGCGGAGAATGAGGAGCGCAGAGAGGCCCAGAGGGAACAGAGGAAGAGGCAGAACAGAGCTCGTAGGGCAGCTGAGGCCAGACAGATTTCCGAGCAACCGGGAGACAATGTCCATCCGACATACGATGCTCGCCCCCTGACCCCACCAGACTATGAGGACCGCGCATATCCGACATACGAACGCACCAGATCATCGCCGACCTATCTTGAAGAAGGCATCTGTTCAGCAGGAAAGGCCAGCAGTCCGCCCGACGACAGCAATCAGCGCTTCTACTCAGCACGTCCTAGTGTTTGCCCATCCGCCAAGTCTTCGAGCAGCAGGACTATGAGCCCGAGGAGAGTCATCGACCTTGATGAGGTAGAAGAAGTCAAGAAGCCCACCATCTCAAAAATTACTGGAGATATCGTTGACCTGGATGAGATGGATGATATCAAGCCGTTCATTCAGAAATTCCACATCACGCAAGGCGTTGGAGAAGTCATTGAGCTGGACTAGCTTGAGAGTTAGGCGTCTCTTGCTCAGGGCGACAAGTGGATGGGGCATTCGAGCTGGACTTAGACTGCACCGCACACGAGCCGAGTCGCAGCGCTGAGTCGTTCAGCAGAGTTTTCTTGATATGAGCGACGAGGGAGCATATTGAAGCATTTAGTCACTCATATCAGGCTGACTTGGAGCATTGAAATGGCGTCCACGAGAGGCAGGCTGCTGGACCGCTTCGCAAGAGCATTTCATGTGTATAGTAGGACGAGTTGAGCTGTATCGCTACGAACAACCTTGGCTAATTCCACGTTGGACCTTTCAAGCTCGTATTCGCAGACAGCTCTGTTCCTTTCTCCCACTCGCGCGCAGTCTGCCTGAAGCTCACTTGGAACCGCTCCTTCCTTGATTGGCCGTTTTCGCTACTATCTCTCTTCCATCAACCTCTGCTTCCCACACACCCACAAACCAGCAGATATCGAGGTCGCGACGCCCATCATGGCCCGCACGAAGCAAAGCGCCCGCAAGAGTCCAGGTCAGCCAGGTCAGTGACATATCGATTTCCCACCCAGGATCTCACTGACAGGCTCACAGACAGGATCAGAAAGTACGCAGACCAGTTCTGTCACGTCGCCACCAACGAAAAGATGACACACATTCTGCACTGCGATCCCGATGAGCTCGCTCGACTCAAAGTCCTTGTCCAGAACGACATGCACGTCCACGGCCGCACCACTAGCAGGAACAAAGCTCCGCGCGAGGACTTCGATGCTCTAGACATAGATCTAGGATCCGTCAAGAAGATGTGGCGCCGCATCGGTCAGAAGGACGGTATCTTCAAGGATATGCTTTACGGTGCGCGCTGGGTGGCGGGAGAGAAGCCGGACGGTTTTGAAAAGCTCATTCAAGTCGTCAAGGCAAAGCTGGTGTACGATTCCCAGACTACTGCTGGGGAAAGCCGTAGAGCAGGAACCTCGCCAGCTGTAAAGAAAGGAGAACACCAGGACTTACCAGAGATCATGAGGGAGTCACGGGATGACGATGAGCATGATGTGCTCAACGAGGAGGCCAGCGAGAAGCATTCGGGAGCATCGGACGATGATCAAACTTCGCAAGCTGTGGACAAATTGCGTGACGACCTTCCTGGCCCTCGAGCTTTAGCGCGTGGATTTCCTGGAACCACCGCTCTGCCTCCTCTCGTGCACACGGCGCCAACACATGCTTCAGCACTCAGCCATGCCAGCGGAGAAAACGTCGATCAGCTGATGCAGCTTCTGATGAAGAATCAGGACTTAATTGCGGAAAACCAGCGCGTCATGTCTGAGATGATGGCGGAGGTCAAGAGACTCTAGAAAGGGGACCAGTAATTACAGGCTGTGTTCGCCCAGCGGGAGGACTCGCTGCTAGGCAGTGGATTTCGAGTCTGAATATCTTTGGAGAGAAGATTTCAGAGTTGAAGATTTTGCGAACGGAATACACAGC
Organism: Pseudocercospora vitis; assembly: GCA_026120125.1. Classification (NCBI taxonomy): domain Eukaryota; kingdom Fungi; phylum Ascomycota; class Dothideomycetes; order Mycosphaerellales; family Mycosphaerellaceae; genus Pseudocercospora; species Pseudocercospora vitis. Next base: position 45,913 of record JALRML010000033.1, on the reverse strand, counting down.
AGGACAGACAAGCATAGGTAATGGAGCTTGTGCAAGAGCTCCCTTGTGATATACCGTAAGCGTACCCAAGAAGAGGTACTTACTTGCGGGTCCAGAATCGTGCGCATCCCTTCTCGCGACGCTCATCCTCACCCGCCTCTCCCTCCTAGACTCGGATCCCACAACTCGCGTGCCCAAGATTCGTAATCCCACACTCTCCAGATCATTCAACGGCTGGTGTACCAAGTGATAGAGCTACCTTCCTGCGTAGTCACATATAATCTACCCAAGCCCCTGTGCTCCTGCTCCTTGAGACAATCTGGTCTACTGGCCTTTCCAGACCAGCGTGATTCACAGCGAATGTAAATATCCAGAACGAAACCTTGCGGTAGCTCTTTGCATAAGCCATCAGACCATACGCATGGTAATTCCATCTACACTGAGAGCGAAGCAGGCGCGACCAGGGTCAGCAGCGATTGAGGCCGACCGACTCGATCCCGCGAGATAGCGGACACGATGAATTTGATGATGGGAGGCAATACCCCCAAGAGCACAAGCCGTTTTCCCAGATAGCTCGGCCGACGATCGACACGCGCTGGAACCGCGCTGAATAACGGCAAATGGTTGCCGAGGCCTGCGAAGAGGACGTGGAGGAAAACATCCATGTCGAGAGCGTAAGATTCGGAGGCCTCCTGTCCAGGACGGTGGTAACCAGAATGCTGGTCGGAAGCGCTGGGGAAGGGTGAAGGTTCGAGTGTTTGAACTCGTGAGAAGTGAGAGCAATTCAGGACATGCGAGCTATAAAGAACGACGGACTATCAAATCGCCCAGATCCGAAACCGAAAATATCAACTGTGCCCTTACCAATAAAGCAATTCTCTGAGCCTTGTGGGCGAAGTTCTTTTGCCGTATCGGAGTGTGAAGAAGGGAGAACCACTGGTAGCGTGTGGGTCGCTGGAGGACGAAAGGTGGCCACATGGTAGAGGACACGGGTCTTTCCTGCAAAATCTCATCTGTTCAAAAACTTAGTGGTCAGCAGGTCGATTGTTGCTGACACCGCCTATGTCTTCGCGGGGGAAAGCCTGAATAGGCCAATTTCGATTTCCTCAACCGATTTCGAAGAAGCGGAATGTTCCTCGTGGCATAGCTTTCGATGAATAGACAGGTCAGATGGTGCGAAAGCAAGGAAGCGTAATCTCGTTCGTATGAAGTGGGAGTAGAAGACGTCGCTCTGAGAGGCTGTGCACGGTTCGAACCTCGGTGTGGCAAACGGGCTGTGAAATAAAGCACTGGGACGTAGCCTCAATTCCTTCGTAAGGCTGCGCGGGGCTCATTGAAGGACAGAGTCGAAATACTATCGATGCCTGAAACCGTGAGTATTTATGACCTGCATTTCAGTAAACCGAAGCCATTCGTGACCGTTGTGACTGCTGCCAGATATCGATATGCATCAACTGGAGTGGATTCTGGGTAATATCCTCATCGACATGCAGCATCTCATGTTGATGGTGCCGGCGATTAGTCATGGTTGAATGAGGATATGCAGAGGCGCGCTAGCCGTACGGTGTCGACTCAGCATCGGGCGCTAAGACTGCCAAAGACAAGCTATATGATAAAACGGTAAGTGACCTCTGCGCAAGAATTGCTGGAGAAGTTCCTGAATAGGTCATTCGCTCCCCTGGTTCCATGATGGATTTGAGCACTCTACGTCGCAGGCATTAGCTCTGTCTGGGGAGGCTGGATCGGAAATGGGACACTTGCTAGTGCTTACACGGTTGAGAATCCAGGCAGGGCGATGTGAACCCTCGTGGAGGATCAGCAGAATAGAGCAACAAAAGCGCCCTGGCAAGTAATACAAGATTTGAGTTCTTACAAAATCATCGCTCCACTTCGCTGCAACGCACAAAAAGGTATTCACCGAAAGTACAAAGAAAGCTGCATCGAATCAGCTAAAAACCACGGCCTTCTTATCCAAGGGCCGTCCATCCGGTCCGATCCCCTGCGCAGCAAATTGTCTCTCGGTATAGAGTCTCCTTGCCTCATCGAAATCGACACCATGTCTCCTCATAAGTCCATAGATCTCCGCCTTGGCTTCTCCACTAAGCCCGCTCCTGCTGTCGCCGGCTGTGATGTTCTCTGATATGTCGAAGTCTCGGGAGTGCATGCCTTGTTCCGCATCATTTTGGAAACTGGTTGGCAAAGCAGAATAGCGCCAGCGATCGATGTAGGCGGCGCTTCGGTCGTAGATGTTGTAGGCCCAGTCCGGGATCTCGCCAGGCGCAGTGAGGTAGGGTATGGGAGGGGCGTAGGGTTTCCAAGCGTTGCGAGTTAGGTAGAGGACTAAAGCGACATCAGAGGGAATGCTGTGCGAAGTGGAAAATGATCGTACCTGTGGCTACTACGAGGAGGGAAAAGCTCAAGGTGTAGAAGTAGAAGCCCATGATTGCCTGATGATAATGGGGACGGGTTTGTGGGAGCGGAAGTGTTTGTTGAAGTCCAAGTTGTAAAGTATCAGAAAGGGAATATTCGGTGAGGAAGGGCAATGGCGCCCTTGGTGCTGCTATCGTCGCATGCGCATTGAAGTGTGCGAAGCCTGTGGACGCGACAGCGATCGACGGGAGGACGTCAGCGCCGCGCCGAACATGCCGGCGAATGGAAGGGAGGCGGACGGAGCTCCGGTGGTCGAAGCTTGGCCTGCATCTCGAAAGTCTTGCATGTGAACCTCGACTTTGCGACATAACACCTCCGCCGACGACACTCTTTCGAAACAGTCCGACAACTTCCCAACACCGCCGAAATGTCTGGCGCGCGACACTGGGAACAAGATAAGGACAGCACTCTCTACATCGGCAATCTCGATGAACGCTGCACCGATGCATTAGTATGGGAGTTGATGCTGCAGGCTGGACCTGTGATTAACGTACATCTGCCGAAAGACCGAGTAACGCAGTCACATCAAGGCTATGGCTTTGTTGAATTTGGCAGTGAGGAGGATGCCGACTACGCGGTCAAGATCATGAACCAGATCCGACTCTGGGGAAAGCCGATACGAGTCAATAAGGCCTCGGCCGACAAGAGAGGCGGCGAGAATGGTGCAGGGCTTGGAGGAGGCGCAGGGGTGGGCGCGGAGCTCTTCGTGGGCAATCTGGACACGATGGTGGATGAGAAGGTGCTCTACGACACGTTCTCGAGGTTCGGACCACTGGTTGCAGCGCCAAAGGTTGCTCGAGATGATGCCAACCTGAGTAAAGGTTATGGGTTTGTTTCGTACGCCACCTTCGAGTCCTCTGACGAGGCGATCGAGCACATGCATGGCCAATATCTCATGAACAAGGAGATTACGGTACAATACGCCTACAAGAAAGATGGCAAGGGGGAGCGACATGGAGATGCGGCAGAGAGAGCTTTGGCTGCACAAGCAAGAAAGCACGGCGTGGAAGTCCAGATCCCAGCTCTACCTGCTGCGCTGGTCATGCCGAACAACACACCATCTGCACCTGCTGCTATGAACGGCTATCCAATACCGAATGGCATCCCACCACGTCCAACACCACAACCTCCGCCCGCATACGCAGGTTATGGCTACGGCGCACCACCGACACCCACTGGCTTTGGTCAGCTTCCTACGCCCACCATGACAGGCACAATACCCAACGGCTACCAGCATCCCCCACCTCAGCCACCACCCCCAAGCAGACAATACAATCAATCTCCATTACAAGCACCGCCTTCCAACGCAGGCCTTCCAGCGCGGCCTCCTCCCTCACAAGGCGGCTACGGGGGTCCTCACAACCTGCCTGGCATGCAGCAACCATTCCAAGGCCAAGGCGGACCACCTGCTCCTCCACCAGGGTTCCCGGGGGCACCTCCTCCCTCAGGTCTGCCTCCGATGCCAAACATGCCGCAAGGCTTCCGACCGCCACCGCCCCCTGCTGGCTTTCCATCGGGTGGATCACGGTAGACTCGTGGATCTCATTCTAGACAGAGCTCACAGGGTAGCAACCACAGCGTTGGTGGTGGTGGTGGTGGTGGCGGATATTGAAACATCGACCGGGTACGCGACCTTGACATTCGACGCAGAAGTGGAGTAATACCCTGTGGGTCTAAACTCCAGACATGACAATATCGTTACGGACTAAACGTCGGTCCGCGACACCCCACGGGCGCTTACACCTTGAAACCGGTTGTTGAATAAACTGCCGAGCCCTCAGAGAAAGTCTCCAGGTCATGTCTCTGTCATCGCAAAATCAAAATCACATGCAAGGAGCTCGAGAGGGTCTAACGAATTCATTTGGAGTGACCTAATGCTCATGAACCAAAACTCTCGGTTTTGCAAAGGCAGAGAGAAACGAATGAAGAAGTTGAAGAGATGAATATTGAGGCGCGGAGGCGTCTGTGGAAGTATGCGCGTGAGATTCAGCTCGCGAAGAAGGTCAAACACCCGCAAGGAGATTCTAGGGTACATTCTGAGGTCCGGGTCGATTGAGGTGTTCTTGAGACTTAGCGAGGCGTTGGAGAGTGTAACAAAAGTGTAATGGGAGTGCGCAAGAGTGACACTCCTTGCTTCGCGTTCGCTTGCTTGGCTCCTTCAAAGAAGCATTGCTGTGTTCATTCGGTCATCAGAACAGGAGATCAGAACCAGATATCGTAGTGAAACTGAACACGCGGTCATAATCTCTGGTTTCAATCCATGCATGGTATGGTTCCCATTTCGGTCTTTTATCTAGCAATCGAGCACATGCGATGCATCTCCACGTTGCCCTACCCGCTCAAACATGCCCATTTCCCCCATGCTTTCAGTCAGACTTCACGGAGCTACCACCAGCGTGATTCAGCCCCCGACTCGCCCAAATCTATGCCTCGACTAAAAAGGACGCATTGTTAGTACAATTCACGCCACAAGCTTTTTTCACAAAACATCACATCCCGAATTCCCAAAAATCTTCAGCTTTGATACCGTTCTGCGAAGTTTCCGGTGCTGGCATAATTTGGATCGTGGTGTTGTGACGGACATGTTTAATTGTCTGGTGTCAGTTTGAGGAACTCACCCTGTACCCCACGTCAGTGATCAATACCGAACAAAGCCCTTTCCATACGAGTTGCCTCATACCTTCTGGCCCTTCGCCTTCGCGCCTCTCGACTTGCTCACTCTCTCCTTCTTGTTATCCCTCTGGCTCTGCTTGACGGCACTGGCGCGCTGGACAGCCTCGGCCCTCAAATCTGGTCGGTAGCCCTTCTTGGCAGTGCTGTTCACAATGCTCTTGTAAAGCTTGCGGGAAGGTGTGGAAGCAGCGAAAGACGAGGTCTGGTAGCTCTTGGCGGGACGGTTGGCGTTCTTGGGCAACTTGGTGGTGAGCTGGACAGTGTTGTCGTCTGGCTGGATGCCGATGGCCTGGGAATTGGCGAAGCCGGAGTACTTGCGCGAGTGCTTGTTGGTCAGGTTGAGGGGATCGCGCGAGAATTGCACGCCTCCGGATTGCTTGCGCTTGACGAGGAAAGCATTGGAGGAGCCTGGAGGTGTGGGTTAGTGGGAGGTGGGATGCCTGGGTATGACTGAGGTCGTCTGCTTCGAGGCTTGAAAACGAACGGGAAGGGAGGGGAGAAACATACGGGTGACCTCCCAGATGAGGTCATTGCTCAAGTTCTCGTAGGTGGTAGACATGGCTGCGATGTTGGTGGCTGTATCTACGGTCGATGCTGGTTCAATATGGTGGATTTGGAAAGTGCGCCAAATCGCTCCCGCTTTCGGAGTCGGACATGTGTGCTTGGCGAAGATCTGGACGCGGAGCGTGCAAGCGTCTGTGAAGTTTGATCACCCACACAACTTCGTCTGTCTTATCGCCGGCAACACAATTGCTAGACAATCCATCCAGCACGCATACCGAAACATAATGGCGTGGCTAGCGCTGTCCGAAGAGAGCAAGGTATACCATGCGCGCCCGTGAAATTTTACAAGAGGGATGCTGATTGATGACCAGGAGCGCATTGCGCGAGTGATCGATTTCTCGAGAGTAGCCGTCCATTAGTAGGATTCGTAATCCACATCTGATGAAAGAACTTGATATTGACAATAAGGTAGCGGCTACCTGCCCTTGATCATCTACCTGGGTTACACACGAAGCAATCCGAGACCTTCTCTTATCCGGTATGCATGAGATGGCAAGAGCATGCGCAAGACCAACTGACTAATCGAGTACAGCCTCTTCTCTCCTCTCGCCCAATAGAAGATGGTAACAGAAGCCAGAAGCAGTGTATAACAGATGGGTTTGGGATCAAAGGCCAGGAGCTGGTCCTGTACTGGAATGATGCATAACAAGGCGTTACGGAGCCGCCATTTGTAGAGATACCGCAAGAATCGCCGCTGTTGATATGTGTACTGTCTAGCGTTCCGGCTGCGTCTAGATAGGCCCGACGTATGGAGGGAAACTCGTTCGTGGCACTGAGGGAGACCAAGGCTTCGACTCCGAACCTTTGGAATTTGTACGCGCACGCTTTAGACATGTCCAACGCCGACTAAAAATGGCAGCACTTATGCCAGCACATCATGAACTACAAGTTGGAGGCGATTGGGCAGACGTGCAGGAAGGCGGGCCAGCGTGAAAGAGGCCGCCCTCGTAAGGCTGGACGGTCTTGCCTTCCCTTGTTAAGAATCCCCGACATGACATGAACTTGATTCCCTGCCACTTTCGAAAGAGCCTCGCTATGTGTGTGGCATCTCTCGGCCACCATGTTACTTATACACATTGCTACGCTTGCGAACGATGGAATGCTCGTGCTGGAACCAGTCCGAGTTGGGCAATCTGCGCCGCCGTATGTCATCGCCTCACATAGGTGGATCTCGGCCCGTCGCCATGAATACACATACAAGGACTACAAGGCAAGAAAAAATACTCATAAGCCTGGATTCAAGAAGATCAAAGTATCTGTACTTTCATCCAACGTCAACCAGAGCTGTCGCACTTGCACTGGCTTTGGTTCGACACTTGCTGCATTGAGAAAACCAGCAGCCATGAGTGGGGTGAAGCGCTCAAGAACATGTTCTTCTATTATGCAAATGCAGCAGTATGTATCGCACTGCTTAGCGATGTTACCATCGGGGCGAATCGCGGCGAGCTTCAGCATAGCGAATGGTTCAAAAGAGGATGGACGATCCAGGAACTTGTCGCACCGTCTACAGTCATATTTGTGGACCAACGGTGTCATATCATCGGCCAGAAGCAAGGGACTGACCCACGTGGTCTCCGCCGTGCTCCAAGATTCCATGCCCCAAAATTGAATTCGGCAATCTCCTGGATTACGGGGATTCGAGAGGTCGTGCTGGAAAACTACTTCAACACGTCACAAACTGGAGTCATTGGCATACAAGAGAAGCTAGGGTGGCTCTCTGGACGAAGAACTTCGAAGCCGGAAGACCGGGCCTACTGCATGCAAGGACTACTTGGGGTAAGCATACCTCCTCGGTATGGAGAGGGGGAGGCAGCCGCGTTCGCACGTCTGTTTGCCGTGTTGGCAGAGGGGGACCGTACTCTGAGTTACATAAGCGATGTTCCTGACCCGGCCAGTTCGTACCCCGATGGTTTGGAAGAGAGCAGCGACAGCGACAGCGATGAAGAACAGCAAGAAGGACGCCACGCACAACTCAGCATTCTTCCTGTGACAAGACCACAAAATGGTATTTGCAGCCTTTACCAAGGAGACTGTTGCTTGCTGGCCGTCGAGAGTGCAAGTAAGCACGATACTCGGGCAGCTGAGGCACGACAAGCGCATGCTGCTTACCAACGTATGATCACCCAAGGCTGGGGCCCTGCAGAAGCGCTCAACGCCATTGCTCGGATGCTTCGTAGTCGCTATCCGCGACTTTCGGCAGAGGATGCACTGGCTGGCGCTCGAGCTCGCATCAATTATGCCGAAGGACTCTCTGCTCAAAGGAATTAGGTTGTGAGCCTCCGGCACTGGGGGGCCATGGGGCCAAGGCATGGGGCCTACTCAGGGCATGCCCCGTGGATCTGCTTCGTCTATAGCACATCCTGATTTGCGTTATGTCCAGCTTGGACTCCCCGAAGATCGTGCGCGTTGCTTCCTTGGCATCTTGGACGTCTATCGCGAACATGAATAGCGAAGATGCATTTATTGATTGCAATTCTGGTCAAGGATAATCGACGCCAGACCTGACTGAGGGAAGACAGGATGAGGACGCGAATGAGCGAGATGAATATGGCGAGGGAGCTGACCGTCCAGGAGCAAGCCGTACAAGTGGCAAGTTATGTATCGCGATTGTCACGGCAGGGATGTGCGCGAGAGAAGGAAATTCGTAGGTTAGCAAGCAAATGGTAAAGCAGATGGGGTTCCGGTAGAGAGAGCTTTTGTAGACGTCAGGCAGTGCTCCATCCGCGTAGGACGGGTCACCATTTGACGGCGACTAAGCCGCCCGTGAAGCAGATGAAGGATCAACAAATGAGACAGTTCAGGCAGCTACGACATCATTGAAGCGTCTGCCAGCCGCGCGCAGGAGGAAGTGTGGCAAATTGTAAGCGTGCGTGAAGATCCTGAGCAAGCACCGATGCATGCAACAGACAGCACGCACTGCGTCGTTCCCATCAAATCGCAACAAGCTCAAGATCGTAACACCCTGCTTGACAAGCAGCACAAGAAGCAGTACCTCGCGCACTTCCCGTTCTCTTGCTAATCAATGATGGAGTCAAGCCACAATCACAGTCCACCATATGGTGTCTTGGAATGCTAGAACATGAAGAGATTTGAGAGTCTGGGACGTTGTCCTTCGAAGTAGGATGCTCATTATCACGAGGCCTCTGGCGACATAGCCGCGGAGCCACTCTGCTGCATACACGATACCGCAGTCTGCTCCTTCGCGGCTGCATGCCGGCCGCCACCTCGCACGCGCAGACGTACTGAGATCTCGAGGGTATGGTACTTGCCCACGCCTTCGCCGCCGCATCCATACGCGTCTGCGACGTGTTGTAGTTCTGCCATGGTACCAATGCGGGCATACCATTGAGCTTGTCTTTGATGCTGACCTCCACCGCGTGCGGGAATGGCTCCACCAATTTCTGCTCTGCTTGCAGAGATTCCTAGTTACGACTCAGATCATTGTATCTTAATAAAATGGTGTGTGGCTCGTCTCTGCTGTCCTGCACTCGCTGTGGGCTCTGTTGTGCTGCTCATTAGCATTGTCCCATGCAATCCCAAGCACATCCCGACCTCTCCCGACCGATCCTCTGCTTGCTCTCATCACGTGTGAGTGTCTCTCAAAGCGGCTAGAGCTGGCCTGCAGCCACAACTGCCAGTGCCGTCGCCCGCAGCCGGAGACTGGGGCTTAAAAGGACCTCAGGCGCTTGGATCACTTCCGACGCCAAGCCTGCCAGATGGTAGGGCATGCCCAGTCCAGAGGGTCCTCCTTTGGTCCAGTACGGACAGTGAATGGGAAGGATGGGTCGGATACTCATGTGAGGAAGGGACAAAGTCCCAGCCTGCTTTGCTCAGGCTGTGGTCTTTCCTGATGACGATGCAGTGAGCTCCGGTTGCAGAATGCTCTAGGTAGGGGCCATTGGAGTCGGATGGTCCTTCCACTCAGCGCACGAGTCAAACCATGAGCCGCCATAGCGAGACAGCGTTTACCAGTGACTTGATAGCACTCGATGGGCTAGCCATATCATGTCGATCTCCTGTCGCGATACTGCCTTGGTTTGGAGCTCTCGTCTTCGGCCCAAACACGCAGCACATACACCACCACAACACGCTTTGCACAGCCTGTGCGATGAAGCCCAATTGCGCATCAGAACAGCCAACATAGCGCAGCGAGTCCACCGAGGCGCATACTGCGCGAAAACAGCAGCCTGAACAATTGAATCACCGTCAGCTACGACCGCAAAGGAGCAAGCCAACAGCCTTCGAGCCTTGACTCCTAATGGACAGCCTCGAGCTGCGTGGCAACACGCCAAACTCATACTGAAGGTCGTTCTCGCAACGCTCCTCTGTGCGCGCACGAAGCACTATCACTGAGGGTGGTGCAGCAAGAGTCCTTGTCGAACACGCTGAAGATCTGCCTGCGAACTGGGTAAGGACGTGGATAAGCAGATGCTGGAACCAAAGTCTTCGAGCACCACATTAGAACGGAGATCCTTCCACTCATGGGGCAGAGCGGGCTGGAGACGAGCCAGTTTAAGAAATGCATAACCACGATATGGTTCGTCTTTGCCATGCAGCAAGCCCGCAGCAACGGAGGGGTCAGGCACCACGAGCGTCCTTGACCAAGACACATGACTGAGACCATGCTTATCCGAATATAAGATCTACTGGCTTTGTCGTTGAGCACCAGAGCAGAGCTACAGCGACGCTTGAGGTGGTATCGATGCCACATATGCCGTTCTCCACTTTCCCGCCAAGAGCAGAATTTAAGTTGGCTTTCACACGTCCCGGAAGATCCTCTCCTGGTTTGTGAAAGCGACATCACGCCCTTTAACGATTCGATTCAGAAAACGAGACTTGAACTGACGTTCGTGTGTCGATTCGTTCTGGCACCGGAGCAGACGCGAAACCGATGCGGACTGTCTGGGCCAACAAGCAGATGTCCTTTGCACCGTTGCTGGTATAGCTGCACTCCCTCGGCTCCGTGCTATGCCATCTCAATGTGCTCTACGCAGCAAATCCGATTGACGTTCACCGATCCCCATATCCACGCGGGTGGATGCGAAGGAGAAGTGAAGCCCACGGGCATGATAGCAGGTATCGAATCAAGGCACAGCATCTGGAGGCCATGCTACGAGTCTTTGAGACCTCGGAGTAATTCACGGGATCACTGGACAAACGCCGTGTGCCAAATCTTCAGTCTCCACCCTATCGCGAGCCACCAGGCCGCCAGCAAGGCACCCCTCTCAGAAGGGTTAGGGCTCCGTACAAGCCACGACAGCTCTCTGTCTAGGCTCGTGTATGCATATGGATCCTCCTCTTACTGTAGACGGCGGTGCCGATAGTTGCCATACACAAAATTGGCCACCAGAGGAGCTCATGGTCCGAAGGGTATCGTCCATAGCTCCAAGCCGAAGGATTCCGCAAATACATGCCTGGCTTAGCACTGGTGCCATGAAACCGCCTCTCAGCCCTCCGACTCCAGCAGCGGACCAGGACATCCTAATGTGACGGCACGACTGCGTGTTCTCAATGGGGACGAGCTTGTACCCGCCGCTCTCTGTCTGGGACACGTGCTGCAGTCCGCCTCTGCTTCGAGACACACGCCTCAGCTTGCGCAAGGTGCTTGAATTTTCCAGTGTGGTCGTTCCACCTTGGCTTCCATTCTCTGCGTCCGCGGTTGTCGCCGAAGAGACTTTCGAGCTTTAGTTCCTTTGCGGCTTGTCGCTCTCGAGGCCGGAGCAACACAAGTTGAGACATGCACTGATGGCGCTGCTGGGCCCGAATCCCCCCTCTTACGGATAGGCCATGTGCCTCCTCAGTCTTAAACGCTCTCAATGTTGCTGTCCTGCCATGAGGATGAGGTTTGAACCCCATGCCCACGAGAAGCATACGAAGGGAGATTCGACTCCTCCACATTGGCAAATGGCCAATCCTTCTGCCGGTCTGGTCTGTGGTGTGGACAGGCGCGCAAGCTCGACACTACTGTGTTGTTCCGGCTGCTTTTTTCATGGGATTCTTGGCCATCATGCTTCTCGTTGGCACTTCCTTTGCATTCTCGCATGCTCTTGATGAACCTTGCGAGAAGACCGTCCTCAGCCCGAACTTGTTGAAGCCCACGCTTGGGAGTTCACTGCTGCTGCTGTTCAGGCTCGTCGCAGCGGCGACCATTGGTCTCGTCTGCGTTGCTGAGCAGTGCTGAGCCTTGTCGTCGGCCTTCCGTTGACGGTCGATCAGACTTGGCTGCGGTTAACCCGGTATTGGCGAGGCGTCTATTCGATATGAGAAATGCGATGTTTGCTGTATCGTTCCAGGCATTGTCACGAATGCGCTGGTAGCCACTCGAAGGGTGTGCGCTCGTAGTCCTATCAGCGCCAGCCCTTCAAGATGGTCGGAATGCCAAACCGCTACCAGAGCGGAGTAGTCAGCAAGGAGAATGCCTCAACTGCAGGTCGATACATTCTCTCTGTATCGGTAGCCGCCGTTGTGGTGCCGCGGTGCTAGCGCATCCGCGTCGCATTGCAAGGATAGCACCAAGAGCCAGTGAAGTTATGGGTCGAACATGAGCCGCATGTGCAGCAGACGAACACGGCTATGGCTGTGCTTACAGTTGTCTGTCATTCAACGAGCAGCTCAAGATCCTTGTCGTTGCATCTCGGTGGTGCTGTCGCTGGGCGATGCTCAATCCATTACATCCCCGAGAAACCTCCGCCACGTACATCCAGCTCTATGCATACCGCACCAAGCACACCTTACCGCCAGCAACACCTTACCCACACCGTTGCTGCTCTACAAAAGTTGATGCGGAAGATGCATACACCTTCCTGTCGAATCTCCGACCATCACGATGTTTGTGCCTGACCTAGAACAAAAGATCTGGTCGTGCGAGGGAAATAGTGTTCCTGGCCAAGACACGTTCAACCAATTTGCAATTCATATACCCCAAGAATATGAGCACCAGTACCCAATGTCGAAAGGACTACACATTCAATTGTAGACACCTCGCCATTGTGGACCTGCTGCCGCCTGTCTCGCCTGCTCTGGCCCAAAGCCAGAGCCAACTTCGTTCGTGTGGAACCCTTGCTGACATCCGTGTAGAACAACGTTGTTGCTCCCCGAGTCATTCAATGTTGTCCTCACAAGAGCATTACTCAATGCCTGATTACTTTTTTGTTCCTTTTTGCTTGGCTTGCAAACTGTCTCTCGTTCGAAACTCCTTGGGGGCATAACTCTTTTACGTGCAGCTCTTCATATTGAAATGCTTAACAAGAAAGTTGCGCGTTCGAGAACGCCTAGATATTGCCACCACGGCCAAGAGCTGGCAATCGAGAATATCAAATGGTGCAGAATCATGTTTAGCAAAGCTAGTATGCTATTAAGATTTCTAGCCATTGTTGTCAATGAGAGCAACTTTTTGCACGTGGGCCAACGTTTGCTGTACATGTAGCTAACATAGCTCTTGTGGCTGGCTTGGCAGTGCCAGCATTCTACACTCCCTATTTCTTCGAGCGCTCTCGCCATGTTGATCAACGCTGGGGTCGCCTCCAGTGCCTCTCGCTGCGAGGGTGTCAAGACTTCTACGATACAAAAACGTTTGAGAAGCGCTTGGGAAACTACTTGTGACGGGTGAGAAGCTGGCCGTACACACTCGCCTTCAAGGCCACAAATTCCCTACTCGCGGTCATATTACAAATCTCTTTGGTCTTCAGATCGCTTCATTCGCGGGTCCGTAGAACTAGAACGCTAGTGTAAACCGTTCGGTAGCTGCGAAAGGAGCGGGAGAATTTCATCTCAGCGTAAAATTACATCTGCAGATTCCTGACCAGAAACCGCGGGCTCAGCGTGTCACAACTACATGCACATCCCCCTCAGAGTCTCAAATAGTGAGAACAGTCTAGTGTGGCCCACAGCGAAGGCACGACTGCGGACAGAAGACTGCAACCGAAATCCAGGCAATCTGCAACCCGTCGATAAAGGTGGTAGCGCACATTGCCGCGGAAAGTGCTCAGGATTTTATCCGGCCGAGGGGATGAGGAAGCAGCACCGGTGCAGTCCTTGGCCCTGATGATATCGAAAATGTATATGCCTCCTACGAGGTTATGAAGAGGCTCGAGGTCAAATTTAGAGGCGAGGCTGCTGATCCACTTGCAAAGTTGCAAAGTGAGTGGCGCTCATATGCCCGTCCTTCTTTACGACGGCCATGGCCTTCATCGCATTTCCGCCTTCGTCGCTCTTCCATTTGAGGAGACCAAGCGGCATTTGTCTGCCATAGCCTGCCTTCCAGTTCAACCGGTCACCGAGCTTGGCGTCTGCTGATGGCTGCTCATTCACTTCGCACTCTAGACGACCTCCATACTTCTTCGGAATGTTCTCGACGTCAATGTGTTCGCTAAGTATTGCAAAGGTTTCGTTGGGTGACAGCACCATGAATTTTAGAGCGGTCTCTGGATCTAGCCATCGCTTGACCAGTCCCCATATCGTTGGAAAGGATCCAGATGCACCAGTGATCTGCTTCCGCGTCAGCAACTGGCATCTGGCTCGGGCTGTCCAATAACACTCACAAAGACTTTGCCTAGGGTCTCCGGAAAACTTGTTGTCAAAGTCTTGCTGAAATCCTGCAGATAGCCTTTGAGGTTGTACGTCTGCCACATTCCCAGACCAGAAATATCTGCGATCAATACCATCTTTGAAACCTGCTTCCTACCAAGCATAGAGCAGAGCGGCATAACAAAGCCTGTCAACTCATCGAAAATGGCGAAAGAACGTAGCGCCTCCATTGAAAGCTTGTGAGCCGAGACTGCTTCCGCAGAAGCTGGATGAGTCAATTTTGCAGAAGACCGTTTGTACGCAGCCATTGTTGCAGCATCTAGCCTTGCAGATTCGAATGTGTATATTGGTTGGCCCTTCTTACAAAGACGCCCGGTCCATTGGGGATACTGTTGGCGCGAGTCATCAGCAAAGAAGGAACACATTGGTGGCTAGCAGAACGAACCAGGTTCCTTGTCTCTTCCAAAACCCCCAGCTCCATCTCCTGACAGAACCTGTGAACATGGTTGACTCGGCGGACTTGACAAGCTTCGTGGTATTGTCTGAGCGCCTGTTGAATGTTGAAATTCCGAGCAGAGAGGAAGCGACTGCCCGAATATCAGACATCCGAGCCGGAGTTGAGTTGGCCTTTGACACTCACAGTAGCGTCGTGTCATCGTTGATGCCATGGAACAAGTCGGAGGAGTCTAACTCGGGAGGATGGCTGGATAGACCCGCTGCTCGGACTCGATCTCTGAATCTTTGAAAATCTGACCACTGAGTCTCGGAGAGATAGGAGTGCAAGCCTTGATCATCACACATGTTGATATTGATTCGGGCATTCGAGAATTCACGAGGTTTGTTGTCTAGGCAAGGTAGGCTCGAACCTGGGACGATGACAGGGGCTTCCACTATGGTACTGTAGTGCCATCACGAGCCGGCATTCGTTGCGTGGCATCGATGAGAAATGGGCCCAACCACACTGCACAGCATTCGTGCGGATCTGATGGCATGCAGACGGGGGGAAGAAGCCGTTCCCCGTGAGCATTGGGATACTATGTCGTACATTTCCCGGATGCGCCGTCCCGCGCACCCAAAAACAGAAAAAAACTTTCTGCTCCCAGCAGCCTACCTGAGACTCATCGCAGTAGCGGACAGCTGTCCGCAGATGGATGGACATGCGGTCAAGATCTGCATTGGATACTCTGTGCGCTCACCTTCATTGGTACATCAGCTTGCCCATTCAAATAGAGCGCCAATTGTTGATTAATTCCGAGCCGAAGTTCGGGGTGTGTCTTCCAAGCTCTCCAAAACCTAAGACCCTCATGTATCCACCCACATAGGGCTATTCAAGAGCAAGTACACCATCAATGCCTTATCTACATCATACGTCACGGCGACAATGCAGATCATTTGACGTCTAGCATTCCACACTTACTCACAGCATATCGGTATGGATACCAACCCGAACATGCTTTGGAAGTGGACTATTCAGACAGAGCCAGTGCCTGGCTGCGATCTCAACCATTTGACTCCACCTGGGGCAGCTTAACGCAGTGGGATAGCTTGCGACATGCCCTCTCGATTTTTCTGAGTCTGCGGTTGGTCTCCAAATCTTGCTGTGCTGGGCTGTGGCCTTAACGCTATGCACAGTCTTCGAACTTCAAGTGTTTGATCCGCTCTTTCCGATGAGTCTTCACAAGACAAGACGGTCATATTG
Organism: Pseudocercospora vitis; assembly: GCA_026120125.1. Classification (NCBI taxonomy): domain Eukaryota; kingdom Fungi; phylum Ascomycota; class Dothideomycetes; order Mycosphaerellales; family Mycosphaerellaceae; genus Pseudocercospora; species Pseudocercospora vitis. The sequence goes on along the minus strand of JALRML010000033.1, from coordinate 30,042 downwards.
CATCTTCTCGCTGGTACGGGCCAACTCGATGCTAGTAAACTTGCTTGCTCTCCGTCCCGTACACAATCTCCATCAGCCTCCAGCACCGTGGGCCACATCCCTGCAGCCCATCCTGCGAGGTATTTGTGTCAATCCCTGGATTGGTCCGTCTCACTCCTGCCCGTAGTCTCGGCCATTTGGACGAAATATCGCGTGCGTAACGGGACAACACGAAAGACTGAGTGGTGCTCAGTTCATGAATATTCGCGGCCGAATGCAACACAGATCAGTCAAACCGGGTGCATCACAGATGCAACGTATTCTCATATGCAGATCGCAGCTTGTTGTGAACAGAACAGTAGAGCAGCATATCACCCACAAAGCTCCTAGCTCCCTCTCCACTATTTGCTTCACTCCTACCAGAAGAAGTCAATGCAGGAAACTGCTGGTATCACGTCGTAGCAGAGCTCCCCATTAATTGAAACCATACGCGCATATGTACCCACATCATCGTTGATCACCAGCATCCAAGTCACGCTTAGCCTTTGCTGGTGGCATCTTGCAGGCTCAGGACCTAAATTCTTGCCTCAGACCGCCAATTGCTGGATAAAACTTCGTGAAGATCATACGCAGGATCCTAGTTGGCAGCAGTTCTTTATCGCCAAACGAGGCTCAACGGATTCAGCTATCGACCTCGACGCAAAATTATATATAGCAACAGATTCCATGTCCCTCAGCTTTTGTCACTGGCGTGCCGCACGATGGAGCAGCTTAAAGGTTTCAAGCCTGTGATCACCTACTCTGTCCCTCTTCCGGAACATCTTTACCAAGATGATGAGTATTTCTGCAAGTTCGCACCTCGCATACACAGAGATGCTCATCTGGCCGATGAAGGATCTTGGCAGTGTCAAGTTGACTTCCTCGACGCTACTGGACCTGGTGAAACGGAACGCAACAAGGCGCACAAGAGCTATGCTGTGGGCTGTATCAACCCGATTGTGGGAAATTTCACGGCACTTTGCGCTTGCGAGGCTCTTCCAGAACGATTGGCAGCAATCACATACATGGTCGAGTATGCCTACATTCACGACGATGGTACGACGACAGCGATGCCGGATATTTCGAGGCTGACGAACTGCACCAGTGATTGAATATGCCGAGGACAAGTCGACTTCTCAGGTTTGATCAGGACAGGTCCTACAGATTGAAGACAATCTAATGAACCTAGCTCTTAGAAACGAACCGCGAACTTGTAGAAGGCTTGGACTTTGACGAGAAAGCGTCTAGCGGAACAAAGAAAAACATCAAGAGGAAGCAACTCCAAGCAAAAATGGCTGTCGATCTTATGGAAATCGATCGAGAGCAAGCAATGGAGTGCTTGCGTCTTTGGAAGCAGATGGCCGACGTAAGCTAACGGAAAATCTCGTTCGTATAACAAGGCGTCTTGCTGATTTCCAACTTACAAATACAGACGTTCGTCCAGATACGTGATCTCGATTTCAAGAGTCTAGACGAGTATCTGCCTTTCCGATACGTGGACGCCGGTTGCCCGTAAGTACACCAGAACACTCGCGCGCTTCCTGTCTGGTCTGATCCCTGCTCCAGCTGGACCATGGCACTACTCTGCTTTTCTATGGACTTTTTCTTGACGAAGGAGGAGGAAGCCGACCTTTCCGAGGTGACCATCGCAGCATACAACGCGTGGGTACTTGTCAATGACTATTTCTCTTGGGAAAAAGAGCTAGTCAATTACGAATTCAATGGTAGTACTGGTGAGATCGTCAGCGCCGTCTTCCTGCTGATGAGATGGCACTCCTGCGGGGCTCAGCAAGCGAAGCAGTTACTCAAGGCGGAAATCATCGCGCGAGAGGAAGAGTTCGCAAGATTGAGAGACAGGTACGTCCAGAGAGGTGGTGTCACAGAACGGAAGCGACTTTGGCTGCATTTGCTCGAGCTCGTAACCGCGGGCAATTTTGCCTGGAGTATGACAACTGCACGTTACGATCTCGATGGCCTTGACGCATACCCAGCTCTACGATTGAAGCATCAGGAGAACGAACGCCTGACTAGATTGAAGAAAGACTCTGTTGTGGCTCTGGACAGTTTGGATCAACCAGTCGCCTGCGAAAGTCAGACTAGAACTTCTACGCCAGATGATGGAATGATGATGGCTGTGCGAAGAGGACCACACGAAGGTTTTGTCTTGCAACAGGATGGCGGTCGTTCAAGTGCTGAGCTCAATCAGAGCTCAGGTGAGGATATACCGGACAAACAGAAAGATACACCGAATGTCGATCCACCCATGAGGGTGCCTGGTCTGGACCTATACGAACACGTAAGATAGCCCCGCGCTTCTGGCCATATTCGAAGAATCTTCAGAAGGCTAATCAGCTCCAGGTCGTGAAAGAGCCTCAGAGATATGTCGAATCGATGCCATCTAAAGGCGTTCGGAATTCGGCGATCGACGCCCTAGATGTGTGGTACGAGGTCCCTGATTGTTCTTTGCAAATAATCCGGACTATTGTCACCAATTTGCATAACTCATCCCTGATGTATGGCTTCCTTCATCGATCCCGTCTCGCTTGTCTGACAAATTCATAGGCTTGATGACATCCAAGATGGATCTTCTCTGCGTCGGGGATTACCTGCTACGCATGTAGTTTATGGAGTATCGCAAACCATCAACTCTGCAAACTGGTTGATGATGAAAGCTGTCGAAGATGCGCGAAGTCTGTCCAATGAAGCCGCTAACGTGGTGACCTGTAAGAAATGCTTCCTGGCCTCATGCTAGAGATTCATAGACTGACTCAATAATAGCTCGCCTGCTAGATGCGCACATAGGGCAGGGCATGGACCTTCACTGGAAACACCACACCACAATACCAACAGAGGAGGAGTATTTTGCAATGGTTGATGGAAGTAAGTGGTGACAAAGCTACGCTAGCACTTCTGATCTCCGCATGTCTGACATTTTATTGCAGAGACTGGTGGCCTCTTCATGCTGGTTGCTGAACTCATGCGCCTCGAGGCCACAGTTAATAAGGAGGTCGACTTCAATGACCTTATGCTTGCAGTTGGTCGCTTCTTCCAGGCCAGGGACGACTATCAGAACCTTCAAGCTGAAGAAGTAAGCCATTCGCTCATCTGACTAGGTGGTCTATGCTGATTTGGGACAAGTACACCGATCAAAAAGGTCTCGCAGACGATATCAATGAAGGAAAATTGTCTCTGCCATTGATCCATGCTCTGCAGTCTTCAGAGCATCGCCTTCGCTTGCTAAGCATATTAGAGCAACGGAAAGCACTTGGTAAGCCTAGCACTGAATGGAAAGCGCATTGGTGACGTTGCGGACTTTGTGTCTCTGAGCACATCGTTTCTCGGGCATCAGGCCGTACTCACCGTCGCTTCAACCGAGAAATCTGCTGACCACTGCATCCTCCGCTTGTAGGTAGCCTACCAATCGAGGTTCGAAAGTTGGCGGTTGATGAGATTGAAGCTGCTGGGGGCCTACAGTTCACTCGGGAGAAAGTTGTACGTTTGGAGGCGGACATCAATAAGCTGATCGACACGTATGAAGCCAGGACGGAGAAGAAGAACTGGATTTTGAGACTGCTGCGTCTGCGTTTGCATGTCGAGTGAGCGAGCTACAGTGCTTTCGATACTACCATAGTGACTCGCAACCGTGTTCGGAAGCAGCCTGCATCGAAGTCTCATTCATGTGCAGATATAACACATGCTCACTTTTCATCACGATACTTCGCTTGCAAACTGTCCATGTTTTGGTCTGAATCTCGCGCCTCCGAAGTAGATGAGGATTGTGCGCCACAACAGGAAATCTATACTTGGGTTGAACCTCGTCGTCGGTGGGATCGTGCTTCAGTGAAGTTCTGTTTGCTTACCGACTGCTGTAGTAGCCATATCTACTTCAAAGACTGCATCGCTAAACACATGTTCGACATGTCGGTTGACATGTTTACTCAAAGACGGTCGGACTTCAAGCCTTGTGGGTTGCTTCGAACGGTTTCAAATATTCATAACACAACTCAGCAGCGACTCTAAGTGAACAGTTGAACAATCTGCGCTACTGTGCTGTCGAGGCAGCCAGACGCACAGCGACCACTTATTTTATGCTGTTGCAATCCGAAAATGTGTAAGCTGTCGGACAGTTGGCTACACTCTCATGGACAACGCTGCCGAAGTCCGTCTGAGATAATGGTTCAGTGTCCAGCTCTTCAGACACTTATTGAGCCTCACTGGAAATTACCACCAGCGCAGATGACAATAAACAGGATCCAACTGGGATCATGGTTATCTAGCTGCGAACTGCTCTGATGCTGCGAGTGACATGTGCCTTCTTAGACTTGCTTCAGTGTCCTTGTCGTACTGCGGCGAAAAGACTAGAAGGTACTCGGCTAGCTGCATGATTTCATGTTGTAGATGGGACTGGTCTGAACCATCGTTGTAGAGTTGGAGGATGTAAAGATTGCCAAACGACTGTGCCCAACATGGACCTGCGTAGCTGATCAGGGGCTATCAAGGTTGACATTCCTCCGACGCTTTGGAAAAGGTTTAGGGACGAGCTTCGAGTCGTAGTCGCAGATGCTATGCAGAATACCGCGAAGCAAACCTTTCATGGACTGCTACATCGGTGTTTCTGAAGGCCAGAAAAATGTGGTGATCTGCACGACTGACGGCTTCTAACGAACTGCCGGAGACTCCGATCGATATCCTGGCTAAAACAGATGCAAAGTGACCCGTCAGTGTCAACCTCCCACTACCAGCCTTACCACAATCCAGAGCAGGTTACTTTCAATACCGGAACAAAATCGCTCCATCAACAAGTCGGCAGAACTCCACTTTAGGTTCATCTGAAGGACCGTGGCTTTTGGAGCAGCTATTGATATGTGCATGGACAGCATCGGCAATAGAATACCGACGATCCCTCGTTTACGGAAATGAAAGGCGACACAATATTGCCTTTGACTTGACAGTGAGTTTGTCAAGCGTGTTGAATACATTGATCGTACGGTCTCCATGGATGCCTCCATTGTGCGACCACCAGCCAGGCATCTCATCCTCGGGTGAGCACTCTTTCTCAACTCCCCCGGTCAGCGATCTGCCTATATTAGCGAAGGGACAGCCCACAGGGTCCACTATTTCAGCATTGCAGAGTCACAAGACATAGCTCAAACATGATGTCCGCGAAGACCTCAGATGTGCACGCGTTCAGGCAGGGCGCTGCGTTCCCTGAGCATAGTTGGACAAGACATGAAGTGACAGATATACAGCCACAGAGATGCACGCATTGCATGAGGGCAAATGTAGTGTGCGCATCTGCACAGAGCGTGGTGTCAAAGACCAAACGAGTGCGGTGGGCAAGGAGGAAGTCAAGTTTGGAAGTCATTGGTGTGTGCTTAGTCACTCACATTCGACCGAAGTTTGGCCGCTGCCAAGACCTCACTGTCGTAGCTCTCGAGCAGTTGAGCTTGCCCTTCTCTGGCCCTCATACACAACAATCTCAGTTGTGAAAGCCAAGTCAGTCGAGTATAGACTGACGGCCGCCCACTCGTAAGTGCGATATCTCTTTGCGCTCCCTGCTCTCCATATAGCTTCGCAACATTTCCACAGCAAAAATGGACGACCAGGAGCCAGAGATTGAGCAGGACGATGAGCTTCAGAAGTTCTTGGGAACTGCGACATTCGGCAAGCAATCGCGACAAGCAAATGTACAGAGGCAGATCGATCTGAGTAAGCGACCGGCTCTGCCAGCAATTTCGGGTCGAGAGAATGGTAGTGGTAAAGAGAAAGGTTCGGAAGAAGACGAAGACGATGACGATGAAGACGACGACGACGACGACGACGATGATGACGATGACGACGATGACGAGTACCCAATATCCCACGAGATGGTGATCAAGACACACGAGCGAGCAGTGACGGCTACGACACTGGATCCTTCAGGTGGTCGGCTCATAACAGGATCGATGGACTGTACGCTCAAATTTCACGATTTTGCTTCCATGACTCCGACAACCATTCGAGCGTTCAAGTCTGTCGATCCCAATGCGACAAAGAGCTCCGCTACTGTAGAAACACATCCGGTGAACCAGGTCGTGTTCAATCCGCTGTCCGCTGGACATGTCCTCGTAGCAACAGCCCTACCACAGGCCAAGATCCTAAGCAGAGATGGAGAGACAATATGCGAGTTCGTGAAGGGCGATATGTACTTGCGAGATATGCACAACACGAAGGGTCATATCAGTGAGGTCACAACCGGATGCTGGCATCCTGTGGACCGCAATCTATGTGTCACGGCAGGTACGGACAGCACACTGCGAATATGGGACATCAACTATCCACGGCAACAGAAGGAAGTAATCGTGCATAAGTCGAGGGCGGCTGGCTCTGCAGGTCGGACGCGAATGACAAGCGTTGCTTGGGCTTCGCCGATGCAAGGTGGCAGTAATATCCTGCTATCTGCTGCGCTCGATGGTAGTCTGGTGATGTGGAGTGGCGACGGTCCATTTACACGGCCAGCAGCGGAGGTGCGCGATGCACATACTCGTGACACCTGGACCAGTGGGCTAGATATCGATTCCGCAGGCCGCATGGTCGTGACTCGCGGAGGCGACGATACGATCAAGCTTTGGGATACGCGCAAGTTCAAGACGCCGGTGACGACCATCTCCCACACTTCAACATCATCACAATACCCCACAAGCAACATCCGCTTTTCGCCAACATCAACTAGCATCCTTACCGGCTCCGCAGACGGCAAACTCCATATCCTCAATCCAGGAACATTAAAATCTGAGCTTGTGACACCAGTAACACCGGGGAGTCCCTTGATCACAGTCCTCTGGCACCCGAAACTCAACCAAATCATAACGGGCTCAGCAAACTCGGAAACCCACGTCCTCTACAACCCCAATACCTCCGTCAACGGCGCCAAAATGGTTATGTCCCGCGCCCCGAAACGCCGACACATCGACGACGACCCCAACTTCACCACCGACCTCTCGCAAGGCGTGTCCGGAGACGCAATCATCACCCCGGGCGGAGCAGTCCCCAACACCGCCTCGTTCGCCTCGCGCCATCCCACCGTCGGGCTCACGGCATCAGGTCGGTCCAGAGATCCGCGAAGACCTCACCAACCTGCCACGACACCTTTCGCGAAGAACAATCCGGACGAGGAGTACGTCAAGAAGCAGATCCCGCTGTCGAGTCTCCGCGACGAAGATCCGAGGGAGGCTCTACTCAAATACGCGGAGAAGGCGGAGAAAGACCCGCTGTTCACGAACGCGTGGAAAACGACGCAGCCCCAGACGATCTATGCTGACATTTCGGACGAGGATGAGGAAGATGGTCCCGCGAACAAGAAGCAGAAGCAGTGAACCCTGACGCCTAGAACAGTGTTTTCTCGAGGAATCACATGCCAATGTCTCAGTCAATCCTGTGGGCAAATCTTTCTTTTCTCTCCCACGTGGTTCTAGCCCTCATCCGTGGCTGCTTACGGCTGGCTGGTGGGATGGAGGTGGCGAAAAAGGGCGATAAGAAGTTCCTGCATTTGTGAACCATGCTCACCCCACAGAAAAAAAAAGCCCCCTCTCTTGCACAACCAAGTCGAGAACCATGGGTCGAGGGTTGCATATGCATTGCACGCACACGGGTGCTGCAATGCGGCAAGGATGCGACACGAGGTCAGCTCGGGTGGAGGAAATGAAGAGGACAGCCTCGGCAGCTGCATCCTGCGCGAAGGATCCCGAGTTTTTGTTCGCAACGAGCTGAAAAGGAAAAAGATACTGCGCTGCGATCATCAAACACGCTGTTTTCGCGTGAGTACCTAGGTTCAGGTGCGAACTCCAGGTGGTAATAGCAGAGCGAGACTTGGGTCGCTACCACTGTATGCACGGCTCCTTTCCGCGTCTCCCATGATATTATCTTCGTTCGGCCGTGTGAATGCCTGCCAGTCTTCCCAACGCCACGCTATGCCCAAGGTATCAGTACATGAATAAGTCGTCTCATCAGTCTTATGTGCATGAGTGCGTCACGCCACTTCATTTCTTCTTCCGTAGACTCTGGCCCTCGCCCGAGAAATTCTGCTTCTTCCGCGCCTCGTCCTCCGCCTGCTGCTCTTTCGACTTGAGCGGCTTGATCTCGTACCCAAAGAACAACTTTCCCGGCGGCAATCGCAGCGGCTGAGGTCCGTTCAGCCGTGTCCTCGTCTTGGGTGCAAGTCCCGGAATGTTGACAGATCCACTCTGCCCACCTATCGGCGTGCTCGCACCAGATGTGCTCGCAGGAGTAGCCGCCGCGCCCTTCCCCTTCTTCGCCACCAGTCGTTGACCGGCACCCGAGAACGCTGAAATAGCCTTCGCGTGGCCCTTGGCGGCCGCGTCCGAGTCAGGCTTGATGCTGTTGTAGTTGATTGCTTGCGCCATGCTCCCTTCCGAGTGTATCAGACCGCCTTTCCCAGCCATCGTGGACCCCACGCTTCGCGGTGTGCTTGTGCCGCTGCCTTTCACAGGTTCTTGGTACCCGACTGGTGGGGCGAAGTCGACTTCGAGATCCGTCTCTTGTACACTGATCGCTTTCTTCTCGCCCTGTGGCTTGACTTCTAGGACCGCGATTTCGTAAATCGTCTTGTTGTATTCGAAGGTGAAGACGTCGCCTTGTGTCAGACAGCTGAAGTTCCGGAATGCTTGTTCGAGCACGGCTTTCGGGTCTGTGATGTCCAGGAAGTTGACGTCCTGGGGCTGGAGCTTGATGAAGTTACCCGGTGGGAGGTCAGTGCTCTTGCACTGCAACAGGTCGCCTGGCTCCAGACCCAGCACCGTCATGATCCAATATGGGAGATAGACCCGTCCCTCCTCCGCGGTGAATTCGAGGACACCGGCGTGCGTGCTCTGTCCTTTGGTCCCATTGATGATCTCGAACAGCATAGGATATGTGATGTGGAGCTGGGTGAGCTTGTCGAGGGCGGAGGCTGGTAGGAACATTTTGCCGCCGTGGTTTGCTGTTGGTCGCTCGGGGCCGGGCATCATGGCGATCGGGTAGCAACGGTAGTACTCGTCGAAGCGTCGTGGGCGTCCGCCGCGCGTCATGGCCTGTCGGTACATCATCATCGGATCTGTGTCGTCGTAATAGTAGGACTGGTGGGGGAGTGTTAGCTGGAGGTGTTGGTTTGAAGCCGGAGCGGGCATGTACTTGCCATTGTGGCGGGGTGAAAAGGGACAGGAGGCGACGACGAGAGTGAATTCCTAGATGTGAGTGCGAGGTCTCATTCACAAGCACGAGGACCGCGGTGGTGATGAAGACAGCAGCAATGATGAGGGTGCAGTACTCCAGCATGTGACAGCTCGGTCGCTACGTAATTATTGCCTTGCGTCGGTGCGAGAGAAACCGCAACGCCGACCCTGTTGAAATGAACCAGCAATATTTCATGAGAGAAATTGATTGGGAAAAAAAGGTTCGGGTCGGCGATCCCTGGTCGATTGACTTCTCACCCCAAACCGGCTCACGACGTCTGAATTTGATACCGTATGACACGGGCATCGGTGGCATGGATGTCGCCTTGGTTCTGAGGGCAACACAAGCGCAAGCGACGCTCGTCCCCGTCTGGCCAATCCTCCTATTCGGGCAGCGCAGCCCTCCACAGCCGGTGGGGTCTGGCGCTGTGGGTTTTTTGGTACAGAAATATGCCGTGCCACGCCCACGTCTCACATAACGAAGCATCACAATGGTGACTGTGTGTTCTGCGCTGCTCATGGGACTCATGGCCTGCTGTCCTGTATACCATTACGACGTCCTTAACCAGCAGTCGGAGGCTCGGTGGACGGCGAAGGGGCACTCATGGGTGGCATATGGGTCGGCGGTGGGCAGAGACCGGCTCTCCAACTGATTCTCCGCACATGCTGGTCCCGTCACCACCACATGATTGGCAACATCGAACAACACCCGCCTGCACGCGTGTGCCCATCATGCCATGACGAACGCGACGCCGACGTCGTTGTGCGCCAGACCCGCATCGCATCGCATCACATCGCTTCCGCCAGCAGAGTGGTGGCTGTTCGTCTCATTCACCGGATGCATCGAGAAGGCCGATCCCAAATTCCCCGTTTCACACCAGCCCTCGCGATATGGCCTTCATTTCCTCAGAGTGTCGCCAACCGCATCCTGCATGCTTCACATCCATCATCAAACGGGGCAGCAATCACCATTCGGCGGCAGGTGTCCGTTGCCCGCACATCACCATCGCCGCCGCCGCCCGTTCGGATCACGGCTGAGGCTTGAAGATCATGCCTCCATCGGGTCCAAAAGCCTGATGCTTATTCGTAGCAAGCATGAAGGCCAGTTCGCTGCTTCTGGATGCTTGATGCATACCCTGGCCACTTCGTGCATGCGATGAAGCAGCAGTGTCCATAGTGGCGCCGCGCTCGGCCTGCAGAACAACCTGTCACCACAGACGCCGCCGTCCCGCCTGCTGCTGCTAGCCTTGCACGCATCGACCATCGTCGTGCCTTACTCGCTGTGCTCCGACTACTGCACGGGTCAACCTCGTCAACTGTAGCGCCAATGCGAAATCAAGCTGCAGCTATGATTAGGATGCGCTTCTTAATCCTGACTGTAGGATTTGCTGACTTACCACAACAGTACTCCCACCTGCATATCCTCAGCTCCCCTGGTGGAGACACTCAGGTACATAAACAGTGACGCTGTCCCCGTCGAGCCATCTGTTGTTGATCATCCCCTTCCAGCGCCGTATCCTCTCCAACTACACCTCAGGTCAAGGCCAAGCATCGACTCCCAGTCAATCGTTCAAGACTTCCAACTACCACCTAATCCAAGATGCGAGCCACCCTCTTCGCTGGCCTCCTCGGCCTTGCTACCGCTGCTCAGTGCTCCACACTCGGTCGACGACAAGCTTCGTGTATCGACGACGCAGCCGCCCAAAAGGTCGCTGACAACTTCCGCACCCTCATCACCAACTACTCCAACGCATCGGCGGAAGCCTATCTGACCGAGGATTTTACTGATTACTCCGACTCCGTCAACGAACTCATCAACAGCGGATGTCCCAACGGACCCCAGCCACTCGGCTCTGCCACTTTCGTTGGTCTGGAGGCATTCGAGGCTGGCCAGGGTTCGCAACCAAACATCCCATTCGAGACCCTCAACGTGTGGCACGGATGTGACTTCGTCGCTCTCCGATGGAAGTCCAGCGCACCAGGGACCGTTCAGCCCGAACAACAGGTCACTGGTATCATCATTCTCGAGACATGCAAGGGCAGCAACAGCAGCGAGCCATGGTTGATCGACACTGTCTACTCGGAATTCAACAGTGGTGCCTGGCTGTACGATCTTGGTGTCTTCACCCCATCATGCAATGCCACCGCCGCCAAGATCAAGCGAACCATCAACGGTCTGCCCATCCGCATGCTGTAGATACGAGAGAGGGAAGCATTCTGAGGAATCGATAGAGCGGAAGAGGGAGTTTTCCTTACACGTCGCTGAGCCGACCCATTTCGTATGCTGCTGTGTATCAACGTCGTCATCGCAAAAGATGTGCGATTTCCCTATTGAAAGCGAAGCGCGCGAGTGCTCGAATCATTTAGCAGCATTAATGACCACACTGTACAGACCTCCCAAGTTGGTTGCGTCGACGCCAAACCCGTTCCCGTCTCCCACGTCTCATCTCTTGTCCATCGACAATGTGTGCGCACTCGCAATCCTCCCTCCCATCCGTCCATGATAGATTGCAGTCCAAATTGCGTGCATTGCATGAACCATTGCGTCCGGCCCGCGGAGGACCCAAACTTCTCCGACAGCACGGTCCAGAAGGCCTCGCGGATCGGGGACGTGAGAGATGGGGAAGGGATGTGGAGATATCAGGACCTCTGCAGCTCTTCGTTCCTGTCTCAGCTTTCATGCAGGGAGACGCACGCCTAATAACACAAACAAATAACCAGTTCCCGGGGAACAACTGGTGAATTGTTTTCACAACAGATCTGTGAGAAGCGCGCACGGGGCGATTCCTGGAGGATGGATGTCATACTGTAATATCGCTCTGGTTTCGAACACGATTGTCGGGACTCGATGTGCTTTGACTGAGCAAGCTGGTTTAGTGCAGCTATTGATGCCCCTTCGTTGTCCGTTGAAGTCCTAATGCCTGTCATGGAGGCATCTTATTGGCTACTTGTGATCACTTCATGCTGCTGCTCGCTGCCGGACGCGAGCAGTAGCCTGGCTGTCCAGGTGATATACAATCCGTCAGACTCCTGGTATCATTTCCTTCTGCTGCGGTTAGAATAAGTGACCCAATGCAAGACACGAAATTTATTGGGCACAATACTTTGGCCCTCCTTGCATTGATACTTCTCTCCGCATTACAACCAAAGGCCAGACCTGGCGCGTACGACGAGACACATGCGACGTGACTACACGCGAACCCTACCCGATCTGCTGTGTCCAGCCGCGTGACTCGCCTCATACCACATCCAGGTCCAGTCTGATATCTCCTATATCACCGGATCATCTGACCTATGAAGCAGCACTTTCTCCGTTCTCAGCTTCATCAAATCTTTTGGTGATTCGAAGGTGCGTCTGAATTGTAAACTCGGCCCGGGACTCGGTGATACAGAGCATAGACCAGATGAAACCACTGGACACCAGCACGAACCATACTGTGACGCGGTTGCACAATCTCTATGGGTGAATTTCACCTGCGCCGACGCAGTTTTCGTAGATCGCAAGGATATCTCTATTCGGTCCAGATTTTCCAGAGTCTTCTAGGTCTCAGCACTTGGACGGTCCAATTGTACAGCGTTGCCCAGGCATGTAACATTATATTCTCAATACTGGCAACGGCCGTGTCGTGGAGGATGCCCTTGGACTATCAGATAGGATAATGTAAAAACCCATGGAAACCATAGGCATATCAGCGACAACAATGCTAATGACGGCTCCATTTGAGGCGACAACTCTCAAGCATGCGGCCGCATGCACAGCAGTATAGGGCCAAGCTGAGCAGGATGGTGGATAGGGAGAAGTTCGGAAGAAGCAAGGTGCAACAGGGGTCCGTCCGATTGAATGCAGCTGTGGGCAGCCGCTGGCTTCCGCTCCTCTCACGCCAATGAGCCGTCGCCTGAAGAGGCCACCGCCTTTGACATATTTCTTGGAACGTACTGATACATCTCGGAATGCTACATAACATCGACGTGAGCGTGATTCGCGGGTGCATACAATCCTGGTAGTAGTAGCCTGATCACAAATTTCCCATTCATCAGCCAAACAGTCTCACAGGGTAATTTGGATGATGAACGACAGAAAATGGAATATGCGACTACCCATGGCGGTCGACATGATTTCAGTTCAAAGACGCGGGTTTGCAGACCTCGATGGCTCTTTCACGGAAGACCAAGGGGGTCACTTGTTGGACTCACACAAGTCCACACCCCTCTTCTCAACGTTAGAGCCTTGTGGAAGTTGCGGCCACTCCGGTGCGCTCGTACTGATTGAAATGCCCACTCCAGTCTCCTCGCTCTTGATTTTGAGAAGCAAGGATAGCACATCAGGCTCTACGTCTCCTCTGAATCGTCAGATCATGCAGCAGTCTTCACAGCCTGCTGATCTGTTTGCGCCAAGTACGGCGGTCGTCAGCATAATATATCCATCCAGATTCACACCCTCACCTTGCCTTCCACTAGACCAGAATGAATTGCGGCGGATGGGACATTAGTGCTTGTTAACTGGACGTAGAGGACTATTGTAGTTGCCATAATACCATATGCATACAATGGCAGAAGTGGTCTTTTCGTGGATAGTTGCTTTAATGAGGATCCATTAACAAGATTGAATACATAGCTTGCACGGCCCAGTCAATCACATTTCCTTGCAAGAATCGGACCTGATGATTCTAAGAAGGCGGTCTCGGAGGAGTCGGACATCCTCGACGTCCTGTGCCTGAATCAGAATTTTTGGGAGATTCTTCATGGAAAGAAATTCATGTAGACAACAAGAAGTATTTCGAGCATGAGGTACACTGGATAGCGATTATCCCATGTAACAAGATCTTTGAAATATTCGATGACTCTCAAAAAATCAATAATAAGAAGATCTTTCAAGATGGTAGTTATTCTCGAATATAGAAACTCTAGATGGTGAAACAAAAAGATTCCTAGCACGAACATAAGCTAGCTCCGGATGCTGCCGAGCCATTGACAGATGCCCGTCTTACTCTTCTCGAATCACACTTTCCACTACACTATCAACATATGGGACTATCTCAAACGATATGAATTCCACGCTAAAACCACGAGAAAGACGCCTGGTAGAAGCCAGGGAAGACCGAGCCGCTCCAACCACAACCCTTCTTGCATGACACAAGAAGCATCAAACAAGAGCATCATGGCACCTTCATCACGATCCAAAAAGAAACCCTCCTCCCTCAAATCCGGTCGTCCCCCTACAGCAAAGCCAGCCCAAAAACATCTAAACTCCAAAGCCACACAAAAAACCATCGTCTCCTTCCACCAGCTCAACAAAGAGCTTGCCAAAGCCCAATCCGAAGGCAACACAACCCTCGCATCATCCATCCAATCCCAGATCGAATCCCTAGGAGGTCTGAAAGCATACCAAGCCGCCTCAATCCAAGGCCAGAGCCACACTCGCGGCGGCGACTCGTCCATCGTCATCATGTCCTGGCTCCGACCTCATCTCGCCTCCACCTCAGCCACCGATCCGAAGCTGCGCATGCTCGAAATCGGCGCCCTCTCCACCCGGAACGCATGCAGCAAATCCTCCTGCTTGGACATCGAACGTATCGATCTCCACTCCCAATCTCCCGGGATTGTGAAGCAAGATTTCATGCTCCGACCCTTACCCACCACCACCGCGTCCTCTCCATCGAACCCGGACGCCGAGAAATTCGATATCATCTCCCTCTCGCTGGTCCTGAACTTCGTCCCCACGCCCTCGGCGCGGGGCGACATGCTGCGACGGACGACACACTTCCTCCGACACACGCATCCCTCACGGTTCGCGGCGACGCTGTTCTTGGTTCTGCCCGCGCCCTGCGTGCTGAACAGCAGGTACTGTGACGATGAGAAATTAGGTCACATTATGGGGAGTTTGGGGTATGTGATGTTGGAGAGAAAGGTGACTAATAAGCTTGTTTATTGGTTGTGGCAGTTGAGATCGGATCGAATAAATCATGAGGCGAGCGGGCAGAGGTTTGGAAAGACCAAGGTGAGGGATGGGGCTGGGATGAACAATTTCTATGTCGAGTTGCGGTCGGAGGGAGAGGTAGCTTAGAGCCGATTTGGCAGGGCGTGGAGGTTCAGATTGCGGTTTTGGTAGCATGCGAGGCGTTCTTTGAGGGGAGATACCCGGTATATCAGCACGGCGTGAGCATGACTTCATGAAAAGCCAACGTGAATTGAGAACCTCATTCAGCAGACAGCGCAGCAAAGCACAGCTTTCAAACACTATCTACGGCCTGGCTTGAACACTTGCACAGCACGGAATAGATTCAGCACCGGACAGTTGCAGCGCAAACGAGCATATAACCTCCCATCTCCCTTTACTTGTTGCCGCCCATGTCATAGTTTCCAGGTTCACCGTCTTCCCGTTTTGTTCGGTCAGGCTACTGCCGCTTTCTCCTCGCATGATGATTAAGACTCGGATGGTAGCAGAAAAACAAGAGAAAATCAAACACTGTCGAACACCGGCCCATGCAATGACAACTTTCGGAATAGTGTTGGGTCGTAAGGAACGTGAACGTCGTTGAGTCTTCGACGTGATGGGTGTTGTAGTCGAAGAAAACGGCCGTGGGAATCGGATGTGAGTTCAATGTACAAGCCTCCGCTGGGCTGGTCTATCGCTGGTCGGTTCCATGCTGAGGATTGCGTAGTGGGAGGTCGAAAGTACTTCCAGATGGGTTGTGCTCAGACGGGGTGGTGTGACAAGCAGGTCCACCTCTGGCTTCATCAAGCATTGCCTGCCATCGGGCTTCCCGCTGTCGATACTCTGCCCGCCGTCTTTCTTGTTCCGTGCGCAAAGCAGTCATCTAGCTCTGTTTGCACTCGGCAGTCTCTTGCTTGGGCTTACCACCTTCCTCCTACTGCGATGTTAGTGAGCGAACCATCTTATACGTTGAGTAGGGTGCACATACCTCATCTTCTTCCTCATCCTCATCGTCTTCGTCCCGCTCATCCTCGTCGTCATCCTCATCGTCTTCATCCTCAAAGTCGTCCTCATCGAAGTCATCAAGGCCTTGCTCAAACTGAAGAGCCTCGCCGGTGAACCAATCGATGGCACGCGGAATGAGCTTCTCCTTGATATCCTCACCCAATTGGTAGTCAAGCTCAAGCTTGGCCTCAATCTCGTCATCAATTTCCTCATCGTCGTCTCCCGGAGGTGTGGCTGGGTTGAAGAAGTCAAAGAATGACGGGGTTGGGATAGTCTTCTTCACGATGCGAGTCTGCTTGGTGTCTGCAAGGTTGTTAGCCATGGCCACATGTCGAAGCGTGATTGATCTGCTTACTCTTGTTTCTCTGCTTCTTAGACTCCACCTTGACGGTTAGGTCCTGGTTGGGCTTCCAGTCAATCTTGTCGCCCTCAGCGTGGTCGTAGATGAAATCACCGCCGTATCCGTTCTCTTCTTGGTAGTAGTATGTCTTCGAGATTGTCTTGTTGGTGAAGAATGGGTTCTCGGCGAATTCGAAGATCAAGCGGAATCCAGGACGATCGAGGTACTCCATACGGATGTCAGTGAGGAACTTGAGAGCCTCCTCGTCACGATCGGTGATGGTCTCCGCGAGCGAAGAGTTTTTCATAGCGCTCAACCAGAACTCGGGGATACCCTTCTCGTCGGCACCCGATGCATCAGCGTCGGCGGCAGGCTTGTCGGCCTCGGCCTCCTCATCCTCGTCCTCGTCTTCCTCGCCGGCCTCGATCTCTTCTTGGGAAGGCTCCAACTCGCCGTTGATAATCTTGGCACGCTTCTCGTAGAGTGGGGTGAACTTGGCGAAAAAGCGCTTCTCAAGCTCGAGCACCTCTTCCTGAAACTGTGCCTCGAGCTTGGAGTGCTCCTTCTGCACACCCTTCAAGCCGGCCACACGCTTCCGTACGGGCGCGGGCAGGGACTCGACGTAGCCGGAGGATTTGCCCACGAGGCTGCTGAGCTTGTTTTGCATCATGCTGACCAGGCGCGGGTTCTGGGCGAAGATGGATGCAGCGGCCACGCGGTCGAGGTCCTCTGCAGAGACTTCGTGTTAGTTCTGGCGGGAGGTGGCGAGCGTGTTTCTGGTGGGCGGTAGCAACATACCTTCCTTGATACTTGACACGCCCGGTGCCTGGGCGTGCGAGGAGATGGGGGCATTGTTGGCGGGCGTGTTCTGGGGGGTTCTGGCATCCATGGCAGTCAGCGGGCGTGCTCGTCGGCAAGGTGTTTCAAAGAGACTTCGATGTGCGGTGTAGGTGATTTGTGCTGCGAAGGACTGAACTTACGGTGCAGTCGGCGGCGCTGCTCGATTCCGAATTGGCTCTGCCATGGCGTGGAGCGTGTGTGCGTTCTCCTGCTTCGTTGACGGTAGGAATGAGCAAGATCGACACTTGGCGGGAGAATACAGATGACAGAGTGAGCTGGTCGGGAGCGTGGGTGAGTGGTTGGGTGCTTTGGGCAACCGCGTTGAGTTTTCTAACTGCATGCTTTGCCCGCACATTTGCTTCGTCACCCCCGCCAATCACCGCCCGCGACTTGCTCTGCTCCCAGCTGTCGTCCTTCCCCGAAAAGCTCATCACCACCCAGAACCATCTGCATCAGATCTCAACCGCCTCTCCCACCCGACTTCCCCATGGATCAACTGAACATTTCGCCCGAGACCGCGCAAGCCCTGGGCAGCCTATCGGCAAAGGACAAGCAGGAGCTCAATCAGTTTGTCGTTAACGAAACCCAGAAAGCCCAGATCCAGCAGAGTGAGCAGTACCCTTGCCAGGTCATCGCTGTACGGTTGAGGTTGGGGACTGATGGATCTCGTAGCCGTCCACGCATTGACCGATACATGCTTCCGCAAGTGCATTACTTCCAAGATCTCCTCCGGCCAACTCGATCGATACGAGGAACCTTGTATGCGCAACTGCGTCGACAGGTTCATGGACTCGCAGATGACTGTCATCCAGCATTTGGAAAAGATGAGGCAGCTGTAGACGTGACTCCGGGACATGCATGGCCACGTCGACGGAGATGCACAGGTGATGGGTGTACGATACGCATTGGCGGATAACATTGGCGAGGCGTTACGGACAACTATAGCCTCAGCGTCGCGCAGTAGTACGAATCTTTGAGGAGCGCACGACTGCAGACCAGATCCCACCAAATTACGGACAGGCATAAGCAGGAACATGTACAGATAGAGGAGGGTGTAAACGGTGCCGAAGCCACAGTTCGCAGGCTCGACAATGTACAACAGAAAGGCGCCACTCAACCCAGAATGGTTTATGGGGCTTTATCAATGACCTTTGTCGAAGCAAAATATACGCTGCAGACATCTTCTGCGTCACCGTCTTCGAACGAAACCCAAAGCCCATTTGCGAAGGTCAGCGCGATGCAGAGGCAAGGCTGGACTGCATTTTGAATGATAGTCCGAGTTGATTTCTGACCCCGTAATCGGTCACAGCAGAATCATTGGACACAAGGATAACACGCGATTAGGGTAGAACGAGTGAAGTCAAGCATGATAGCATAAAAGTCGTATATGATCTTCTATACGCTGCCCAGGGCTGGCGCTCTGGTTGTGCTGCCAAGTCGTATTGGCATGCCAGCTGATGACGGATCCTTTCCAGCCCATTCTGTAGGCAATGCGCCGAAACGCCAATGCTAAATGCGAGACTTCGATACTTTTCATGCGCCAGCTTAGACGATAGCGAGCTTGGTGGCGGCAATGTCGAGAGCATCGACATCTGGTGTGAGACGGGCAAATGCCTTCTTGGAACCGTCGGGGCTGTGAGTCTGTCAGAAATTGTGCAGCGATTCTTTCTTCATATGCACGTACCGGATGAGGGTGTTGATCTTGAGAGTCTCAACATCATACAGCTTCTTGAGAGCCTCCTTGATCTGTCTCTTGTTCGCCTTGACATCCACGATGAAGACCAGGGTGTTGTTCTCCTCAATCTTCTTCATGGCGCTCTCAGTGTTGAGCGGATGAATAATGACCTTGCCGGCATCGAGGCGTGGCTGCGATGGGATGGACTTGCGTGGGTACTTTGGTGCCCGCGAGAGGGTGAGGGTCTTTGGGAGGTGGAAAGAGGTGCTCTTTCGGACCTTGGTCGTCTTGTGCGAGTTGACCTGTAGTGAAAACAGGCCGTCAGAATGATGGGTTCTCTGACACGCCTCAAGATGGATGGAGGGAGCTTACTCCACGAAGAGTGGCCTTTGCTGCCGCGGAAGCCTTTGCGGATGGCTTGCTGGACTTGCCGGCCTCTGTCCACATGTCAGTCTTTTCCTAGCAATGCAGAGTGTTCGAGGAATGCGATGGGTATGATCACATCGCAAGTCGCGCCTCGCCAGTCATTTCTACTTACTGCCCTTGCCCTTTGCTGCGTCCTTTGGTGCCATTGCGACGTGATTTATTCGTTGGGCGGTAACGCGACGTGCAACTGGAGATTCAACGACGAAGCCAAAGCAGAGGTCTCGAAAATGGGATGTGCTGGCTTGGCGCACCAACCCCGACCGCGGCAGAACATCGGCAGGTCCCCTGCCGCCATTGCTTTCTTTGATGCGACATATCCTACGATGATAGCGCCGCCCACCCAGTAACATCCCGAAGAGGCATTGCTCTCTCCTTCGGAGGTTATCTCGAGATTGAATCCGGGTTTCGATGCGATGCTCAGCCAGCATACGAACACTTCGAAATGTCGACCAAGATAATGGGGAGGCACTTGGGATCACTACCCTCCAGCTCGACAGCGTGAAATCTTTAATTCCAGTCATTGATCTGCTGTATGCAGTGTCACACTACTAGACGACATCCTATCGCAGGACCGTAGAGTCAACTTCCAAAAAGACCTCTTTTGGCTTCCTGGAGAGTCGAACACTGCGACTCTCTCAGCAGCAAGTCCAAGCACATGACAACTTTTCGAACAGCCTCGCGGTAGTCATCCGGCTTCTCACGCTCGTTGGATAACAGACGGCATCAGGACTGTCTGCTGACCCACTCAGGTCGTGGTGAGAGAGTACTAATACCGAGTAAGGTCTAGCTCACACGAGGCTCATTGCGATATGTCTTCCCAAATGCTGTACGACTCTTCGATTCGTTGGTGGTGGTCAAAGATACTTCGTCACTGAGCGTGGCTGCTTCGGGCTGGGTTCTGCTGCAGTGGGAGATGGAGACAGCATCGTACTGCGGCGGCATCAGACCAATGCTATGACAACCCTGGGCGCCAACGAAGGGAAATTCACAGGCCTAACATACGTGGTGAAAGCACGGAAGGCGTAGATGGCTATCAACTCAGACACCGCACGTTTCCCGAGATGGACCCTCCGCTGAGCTGAATTTTGTCCCACAGAGTAAAGCAAGCGAGTTCAATTCTTCCAATCCGCAGAGTGAAATTACGCCACCTGCTCCTCCACTTCACGTCCCATGATGTTCACAAACTGATACAACCATATGGGGCTTCGACGTACTACCCATCACCATCCCGACAGGGCTGTACGAGCCGTCTGCCATTCTGACTTTTTCGTGACACGACGGCGATGGCACTTGAACACGTACCTCATGACCACAGAATCCTGTCTCGGTGCCCAAATACACAACACTGGAGGTTCGCCAGTAACGTATGTACACAACGAACAGTGCACGGCCCTATCTCACCCTCTCCTCTTTCTGAAGCCTTCGGCACAGCCATCGTGAACCACCCATCCACCTACAAGGCCCGTGCAGGTCAACTTGCCCCAGAGGATCTGAACGCACGGCATGATCTGACCCTCTGCACGAACGGTGAGTCATGTCCAAGGTGTGCGTCCTCGAGACGTTGGGCGGGAGGGATTTAGATAACGCTTGTGCCCAATGCGAAGCTAGCGGATGCTACGAAGGCGCAGGGAATCGACACACAGGTCGAACCCGCCGGTGTTGATACCTCAAATTTCAATTTCTAAGGTTCTCCTTGAATCGCTTCGTTCAAATATACGATCAGTGTGTCGGATTGGGGCTCAGCACAGGAGAGCGTACCTCTATGTCGAGGAAGCCAAGACTTGCCGTGGCTCTGCTTGCAGTGATCACGATCGCGAACAGGACGGAACACGCTTTGGCTGTGTACACAGCAGAAGTCGGTAAGGAGACACATCCTTGTTCATCGTCGTTCCGGTAGAGTGCCAATCTCGAGAGACTATTGCTCACCTGCGCCTCTACCAATCCACTCTAAATCCCTAGGATCCAGTTCGGTGAGCGTACGGGCAGAATGTTCTTCGAATGACTCATTGAGATACGCACGACTTAAACGGAGCACGTGCACTGGAGTCGAGAAGACGACTTGCCTGGTCGCACTCACGCGCACTGGTTCCGGAAGATCGTTCTGCGAGACAGAGATCGTGTGAGCCTTGTCGATCTCGTCGTCACCCAATAGACACCAGTCCCGCCCCTCGTTGCGGAGATGTTGTATATCTGCTACAGTGGGCCTGGTTGTGAAGATCATTGCTCTGAAACCGCACTCTTGCTGCATGCGATGCCCAATGCGGTTGCGGAACATGAGCAGCACGTAACGGTCGATGGTGACGCGTCGTGCCTGGTCGAACCACAGACCGTGCACTTTCGTTCTTTCGTACTCGGTAGTGTATTGCTGCAGGAGAATGTGGCCCTCGCGGCCCGTCGCGCTGGGGATCATTGTGCTTGACCAAGAGAACACTCGTGATTCAGGGTTCCATCGTCGACTGGGCGATGCCTCGATGATTTGGAAGATTTCAGAGCAGCGGCGATCCATTTGGAACCATAGTTTGAGGCCATGGCTGATGCCGCCCATCTCAGGATTCGTTGCAAAGTCGTGTGATACCAGTAGCAATGGTTTTCGCACTGCTACTGGCTGCTGCAGCAAACTTTGAGCGCTGAAGATTCTGTATTCGGAGCCAGATTCAGGCGACTGTGGCCTGTGGCGTCGCAAAATGGCGACCCCGTCTAGAGTCTCCGCGGCAGGCTTGACCATTTCCATCGCGAGCCCAATAACACCAGAGAAGTCGTCTTCGTATCTGCAATCGAGAAGCACAAACCATCGGCCCTCGTGTTGTAGGACGGGCAAGCTTATACGTAGCCCAGCGTTCGTGAGCTCATACGGACCAGGCATATGAGCGGCGTGCTGCACAACGCGGCCACAGTGAATGTAGTCCGCAGGCGATGACGCGAGGAAGTCTCTACTGGAGTAATCCGACTTGGATGACGGCCGCCACATGAGCAAAGTGTGATCTGTAGAGCGGTGTATGATTGCCTCCTGCAACCTTCGAAAAGCCTGCTGGCCTTCGCCGTACAACATCGGAATGTGGACATCAAATATCCCCAGCAAGCAATACGCCAAGTCCTCCGGCCTGGTGGTTTCCCTCGTAGCTGCCCATGACATCTTCTTCGCAACGCTGATGGTGTCGAGATACCAGCAGTTCTGGAGGACATATTCCGGAATTGTGGCAATGAGCTCCAGCTCGGAGCATAAGTCGTCTTTGCTCCCTATCAGACCCCAGTCTTGGTCGTAAAAGTCCATTCGTAGAGGCGCGATCAGCTCTTGAAGCGTCCAGCCACGGCTGAACCAGCGACTCTCCTCCAGAGACGAGTGTGCGGATGCCGGCACGTCGGCCAGATAGACGTAACAAATCGCGGAATCTCTATACCACTTGAACATCGAATTGATAGCCTCGGAAAGCTCTGCACTGGAGGTTTTATCGATGCAGCAGGTGTCGATCCAGACATATGCCAGAGAGTCGTTGATCGCTTGCTGGCACATCAATTCCACCTTCTTGAAACCCTGCTTGCGGTGGGCAGATGCGAGACAGTGCATGTCCTGAAAACTGAGCTCTTCGTTCTCCCAGACATGTGAGAGAATCGCGTACTGCTTGTGTGCAGCAATGGCTTCGGTGAACTGTTCCAGTTTCTTCGTATGGGCGTCGAGGAGCCACATTGCTTCGCCTGTACGGTGATGGCCTTGGCTTGATTTGAATGTTAGAACTGTCCTTGCTATCGCATATTGGACCCATCTCTTCCCAAATGAATGTGGACGAACATGCTCGACTAGAGGTCAAGTCTCGAGGCCGCCTGCTGCGCCACCACTTGGTGTGCAGACTTAGCGCCTATCACATGATCTCTGGTGATCGTCGACTGACACGACAGCGAGATATTCTTTCTCGCCGGCCGCGTCACACAGCGGCCCCCATTTCGATCCACACTTCAAGCCCAGGAGGCGGGGGTCCCAAAGACACTATGCATTATTAAAGATACTCGCTACAACGTATCCGCTAATTCATCGCCATGACCTCATTTTCTATGCTTTGGTATCACTATCCCATCTCATCCACGCAGAAATGCTGTCAGCATGAACGACCAGAAACCCACCCTCTTTGTGCATGTATCCAACTCCCGAACGCGCGCCATGTCCAAAAATCCCAACAGCGTCCGACGCTCGTCAAAGGGGAGGATGGTCAGAGTAGTCTCGCGCTCTCCGGCCTGCCTCTGCCGTCCTCAGACAGCTCAATACAGCCATCCTCACTTTCGTCGTCCACATTCGACCTCGGCAATCCCAGCCTCGAATCCATCATCCTGTCGCGGTCACGGTCATGCTCCCACATCCCATCCACCTACGAGTGATGATGCTTCCCATTCACCTGCTGCTGTTGTCCATTCCCTTCGTTTCCAAGATACCTCTCCATGAATGTAACATAATCATATTTCTCCACCTCCCTATCCTCCAACAAATCCGGTCCACTATGCTTCGGCATGCTCTCCACCAGCTGCGCAACAACGTCATCAGGAATGAGCGAATGCGTCAGATCCAGCTCCGTGACATATGGTTTGCCGTCTGCAACCTCACGGAAACTCTCAAAGACCTGCTCCGCGGTGTTCTGGTCTTCTGTCACGTCGACCATGAAGCGGATGAATTGTTCGAAGGACACGCTACCGCCACGGCCCGCGACGTCGAGGAAACGCTCGTGCATTTCTTGTTCGTCGTACACGAGACCGAGCGAAGCGAGAGCGGCGGAGAATTCGAGTTCTTGGAGGGAATTGGACAGGTCACGGTCGAAGTGGCGGAAGACGGATTCGAATTCTTCGAGTTGTATGGGTGTCAGGTTGGTCATGTTTCGGGCGACCATTTGGTTGTCGAGGAAGGCGAGCTTCTTCTGTACGCTTGAGCGGACAAGACTGAGTTCGTACGCTAATTCGTCGTAGGTGTATGTGGTGTAGTCATTCTCTTCGATGTTGGCTTCCTGACATTGTCTATCCAAGTCCGCGATGATATCGAGGTACTGATCCATCGGTGGAAGATTGCGGGAGATTTGCGAAGTATGCTCGAGCTGATCTTCGACGTCGCCCTCAAGCCCTGATATACTAACGCTGATGGTCTTGAGGGCAAGCGCAAAGTCATTAGCTTTGTCGGCAAATGACTTTCGAAGATTGTTCTTGATGTCGCGGATGGTGTTGTTGATGATTTGGCTTCGATGTCGTTCGGCATCCATTAGCCCGTTCCAGGCATCATCCAATGCTTCTAAGCTCAAATCCGCAGGCGGCTGGTAGGGCCGGAGGCGGTAAGTGTTCAGCTTTGTCTTGATGTTGCCGAGCAGACCGGCCAGATCACTCTTCTCCGCGACCCATTCCCGCTTATTCTTCTGCTTGTATGCCGTAAACTGCCGACTCTGCTCTTTCGCGTCCGCATACGTGCCATCAAAATGCGCCTGCTCCCAATCCAGCCTCTGCTCCGCAATGGCGTGCAGCAGTGCTCGCATCCTCCTCTCATAGTTGTTCTGCATGTCCCATGCTCCCTGCATATTCGACACAAACTTCTCCACTCTCCTCCCAGCATTTTCCACCTTCTCCATCTGTGAGAAGGCATGAAACCAGTATGCGATATAAGTCATGAGCGACCTCTCATCCGGCTTGGGCACGTCGGCCACATCCTCGACATCCAAAAGCTCGGGGATCCCGATCTCCTTGCTCGCAATATCGAAGGCCAGCTTCATATTGCCGCGATGATCACTCTTATCCAGCTGATCGTAGTCAATCAGATCCGGACGATGGATATCCAAGAGCGCACAAAACGCCAAGCCATCGTTCCAACTACTCGAGAAGTCTCTCACGTCCACCTCATCGTAGCACGCTGTCTTCCGCTGACACCATAGCAACAGGCCCTCCCTGGCGCTCAGTCCCTGGTCGTTGATATCACTGATGGTGAACCTCAGGATGAGCGTCCATATCAGGCCCAATATGATCTTGCGATTGCCATCCACGACATCTTCCGCACCAATGTTGGTCAATTGGATCTTGCGACTCTTGATGAAGTCGAGCGCAATGTTGACGTTCTCGAATCTCTGGACTCGAAGTTTGGGGCGCGCGGCATATCGGCCCAATGATTCTTGGGACAAGATCTCGAGGAGGTGGATCAGGGCGACGCCGTCGGACAGATCGCTGGTCAGGTCATTGATGTGAAGCTCGCGCACTTTGAGTTTGTTGTTGAGCCTGGGATGGGGGCGTTAGTGTTTGGTGTATGGCGAGAGTGGTCGGGCAGGGGGACATGCCATTTCCCAAACGTCTTTTCTTGTACTTTGATCCTACGCACGCACGCACGTCAGAATACTGTCCAGCCGGCGCTCCAGATGCGTTTGCGTGAATGTCTCCATACCAAGACTGCTCAAGCACGGCCATATCTGCTCATCATCAGGCGTCGGCGGGGGTTCGGTCGCTATGCAAATGCTGCTGTTGTTGATTGTACGGAATAGAGGAGAGTCGCCGAGAGCGCGCACGACAAGGAGATACTGTACTGTAGTGAGATCTGAACTCTGCAGATCGGTTTGCAGGCAATAATCAGGAGAAGAGGCCTGTGAAGGGTGGATTACGTGCAGCACAGCAAGCGCCGCCAACCGCCAAACCAAAGTTCGGCCAAACAGAGACCCTTCGCCCAGCAACAAGTGCATTTTAGAGTTCACAGCCGAGAGACCCCGTCAACTACCCTCATCTCCCATTGCACACTCGCTTCGGCCCTTCATCTTGCACAGTGACAGCATGGGAGAGTGTGTAGCCTGTAATAGTTGCATATAGCGCATACGCTCTCTCGCTCGCCTTCCCGCTTGTGCGCAGCGAAAACGCCATATAGTACACACTCACGACAAAGAAAACAGCACAGCAAAGCCGCCATCCCCTCCACCGGCTGGATGACTTGGGTATCTCGCCCCCTGATTGAGAACCATAAAACAACATGCAAACACGCTCGCAAGCGATCCCCCCATCCACCCATTTCCCCTACCATCCGATCCCTCCTTTAGCTG
The DNA here is from genome assembly GCA_026120125.1 of Pseudocercospora vitis. Classification (NCBI taxonomy): domain Eukaryota; kingdom Fungi; phylum Ascomycota; class Dothideomycetes; order Mycosphaerellales; family Mycosphaerellaceae; genus Pseudocercospora; species Pseudocercospora vitis. The sequence goes on along the minus strand of JALRML010000033.1, from coordinate 3,557 downwards.
CCTATTCCGCCTGACCACTCGCTCCACTTCTGTCGATCCGAAGAAGTCGCAAGATAGTCCCCATCTCCCCGAATACATAATGCATCTCCCATAACAATCACCTCCGCTGTATATATCGTCCCAATCGTATATCGTATCATTATATTTTCCCGCTTTTCTTGTTACTTTCAAGGAGATGGTCTTCTCGGCTCACATACCGATGGTGTCGAACTGGCTGCAGGAGAGGCTTCCGAACTTTCTAGATCCATCCACCTTCCTGGTCGTGAGCCGGCAGGCTCTGGATTTGTGCTCTTAGTGAGGGCAGCATGCTTCGTCCTCTCTGCACCACACGCCCAGACTGGAACAACAGGGTTCGATCTCCTGCGTTCGTAGGCCTCCTCATCATGATGGCTTCATCAGAGGGAGAATGGTCTGCCATGGAGGTATGCGCGCTGGGCGGGACAGTCTTCGCAAGTGACTCATCAGAATCGTCTGGAGGGAGACTGGGTGGCATCTCGCAATCTGGGCTATGAGGCACGGATTCAAGTGGCTTCGAGATGCGCCGGCCCTTCTTCGCCATCTGGCTGTGTAGCAGATCCGGCATCGAAGCTGTCGAAGCAGATGACCATCGCGTGGTGTCGCTGGTGGTCTTCAAGGACCGGCCGCTGCTATCATATGAACTGTACGAGCTCGACTTGCGATGCCTGCTGCTGCTCGTCTGCGCGCTTTCGGGGTCGGACAGATACTCAGGAATAGAGCTATCCATCACCGGGAAATACGCCGAAGATCGACACGGCGAATGCTTGGCCTCGTCAGCGCCCGTGAGTGTGAACGTGGGAGGGTGGGAGGTGCTCACTTGAGAGCCATGGACCACTTCCAGCATGGGCGGCGTCCTGGGCCCTTTCTGCGAGACAGCATCGCCGTTTGCGTGTCTTGCGGCCAAGAAGCCACGATGTCCGACGGAAGAGCCACGTTTACGTTGGATGTGACCAGAATCTGGAGTGCCGACGCTTCGTGCTATCGAAGGTTCGGAGCCGAACGCTGCAGGTTGTTCGACCCAGCCGGAGAGTCGTACACCGCCGCTGCCTGCACTATCTGGAGTGCTTTGATCTGATAAGGGCGGCGAAGCTACGGCCGCTGTAGCGACATCATTCTCCATCTCCTCGTTTTCTTCCCGGAGTGGCGTCGGCAAGCTCTCCCAGTCGAAGTCACACATGGCCTCTGCGCCTTGCTCGAAAGCGAAATCGATGTCATCTTCCCAGTTCGGCTCGTCCAGGATGTCTGTCCGTTTTGATCCCGAGGAGATGGACGTTCCAAACGATTTGGCCGACAACTTCGATTGGACGGAAGCCGCCTTGTTGACAGCCATGCTCAATGGTGCTGGAGCAAGCCCAGTGGCACTACTCGCATACGATCCCACCGAACCCTTGGAGGGTTGCTTCTTGACCCCATGCCGGGGTGGCTTGATGGCGTGGGCGGGTGGTGGTCCAGGTACTGGAGGCAAGGGTTGGCCCGGCGGTCTCCGCTCCGGCATTCTTGTTATCTTCGCATTCGACAATGTTTCCGGTGGCGGGGTGGGATCAACCATCATACTCTTTGAATGTATCCTCTGGTGCTCAGTTGCGCGTGGATGGCCACGCATGGCTTTCAATGACCCATTATGCAATCCCTGACCCTTCCAATGATGCATAGTGTGGGCCGCAGTGCTGTGGTTTGTGGAGTTTAGCGCTCCCATTGAAGAGTGGTGTTTGGGCGATCGTACTGGCGACTCGCTCCCCCCGGATTGGTCGTGGAACGAATCCGGATCGAACTTCGTATCTCGTGTCTCATCGAATCGAGTCTCGTCCTGACTCTGGCGCGTCGTATCCTGAGTTTGTGGCGTCTTCTCATTCGCTGCAGCAAGGCGTGCTTGGCGTCCCGGGGGCAACTGCGCGACCGTATGGCCAGAATGTTGCGCCATCGCTTCTGCAGGTGCTTCTTCCAGCATCTCCCGCGGTCTGCTGTTGGCGGACCAGACCTTATGAGCAAGGTCCTTCTCGTCAACTGTGTCTAGCCGTGAGAGATTCCGTCTGGATGCATGTGTCAAATGCTGAAAGTTGAAAGGTGGTGAGATGGAGGACTTTTTCCGATGATGATAAACTGAACGCATTGGTCAGCTTCTGCATTGAACGGCCGACATGTCACTGGACGAGGACTCACAATCCTTTTCGCTTCGAAACTCTTGACCTTGCTTGGATTGAGGCCTTTGCTCTTCGGGCCGCAGGGGCGAAGTGAACGGGATAAGTCCGGTGTTTGCTGGTTTGACACCCGAGCTGTCGATGGAATGGCTGTATCGTGCACGCCGGCTTGTTGGTCGCATGGTAGGAACCGCATTGTTCGTTGCGGAGCGCTTCTTGCCTCCAAACAGAGAGTTGCGGATGCTTTCGAGCGGATCTGTCGTTCGTCGTCGTTGCTCGCCATTCGCAGTACCTGGTCGCTTGAGGTGGGCGTTCAATGGCTCTGCATGGACCGTCCGTGGGGCCGAGGTGGTCGTCTGCGTTGACGGGCGAGGTTTCTCTTTGAATGAGGCATCTGAACTGGACCGACCAAAGAATGACAATCGCTTCTTCCGCGTCGTGTCCAGTGTCTCAGCGGCCTGGTTCGTGGTCTCGGCGGCGTTTGGCATCGTTCGGGCTGGAATCGCGCTCTTGGATTCGACATCGCCCACAGCAGTCATCGAGGTGAGATCGTTGTGCCCGGTATCCGAGTCCTCATGGTGAAGTTCGAGATCTGGCGCGTCTGTGCCGTGAGAATTTGGCGTCATCGTCATTGCGCGCCGCGCATCGCTTTTGGGCGTTCACGATCAACGGACGCTAGAAGGTATTCGTGCTGAAGGTTCAAAGTTGCAGGAGGCTTATGTGGGCAGGCTGTCTCGACACGGAAAGGAAGGGAGAAGGCCGAAAGCAGCAGAACACGAAGATGATCGCGACGAGAGTGCCTGCGCGTTGGCAACGATGACGGCGGTGGTGGTGATTGAGGGCAGAGGTCGGAGAGAAACAGAAAGCTAATTGGCATACCGCGACTCGCAGCGATAAAACTGTACGACGGTGGGAGCGGTGCCGTGCGACTAGGGTGGCAGCCATTATTCGCTGCTTTCACCCACCGCATGGGTGATCCTGGGTTATTGCGCAGGAACGGGGGAGTAGTGTGAAAGGTGGATGTCAGCCATGCCGGCCCCGTTGGCGCTTGTCGAGGTTGCCCGGGAGGGAAATAATGTGCACAAGGCTCAAGCAGTCCCACTACAATTGGGCGAGTGTCCGAGAGATTCGCAGTCGCGCCACCCGTGTCATGGGCGTGCCGACGGTGACGCTTCTCTCTGCCTTCGGCTTCAGCTTCAGCTTCATCACATCACGATCGGGTGGACATTGGAGAGGGCGGGCTGCGGCGTCGAATGATGATGGTGGGTGCGCGAGACGCTGCTCACTGGCGGCCTCCCACAGCGCGCATCCCATCCCACCCTTCTCGCCGGGCGCCCGGGGGGGGGGGGGCCGCCCGCGGCCGCGCGGGGGCGCGGGGCGCCCGGGGGGGGCGCCGCGGGG